>JARFIX010000093.1:0-600000 GCA_036346125.1 Lycocerus yunnanus
TACCTTTTGCTTTAGGTGAATTTCGCACTCTTTACAATATTTACTTTTACCACAAAGTCGATAACTTTTCCCGTAAAATAACCAATCAATGTTGTGACTCCATAAAGCGAAGAAAAGCCTCTTCATCCAAGTACCATCGCCGGATACAATGATTCCATTCTGAGATAACTGTAGTTTATCTTGACTAGCACATTCTTGAACTTCTTCTTCAGCAGCAGCTTTCATAGACGCTTTAGCGACGACTGTTGAAGCTTCTTCAATATTTTTGTAATTGAATCGAAGCTTGTTTGTGCGATGCATGATGCTAAATCCATGACCCCACAAAAAAGCTACATTGCCTTCAATCCTTTTCCTAACAGTCGGGAAGCGAATGTGAAGCGTCGATTTATCTCGTATGCAGTGTTTATCAAAGGCGATGAAAAAACACTCTGGATATTATCGTCACACTTTATACAAAAAACATTTAACTTAAAACCAAGTCCACGGGCACTAGCTTTTAAAAATTTGATATCGCCCCACATGTACGACAAACCACACACTCCGAAATAGCAGCAAAACCGCACTAAACTGTAAAATACAGTATGAGAAGTTTGGGTCGAACGAAACTTCATGTAATCGTCCCGATAATTTTTGCAGCTGAACTAGTGTATGTTGTTTCACACTCTATTTTATCTGGCCTCTGAGGAGCCTTCTTCCTTTAGGACGTGAACATCGTCCACTTTTACTGCCTTTACGATCTACACTGCGTCGTTTCGACATTTTCAAAATCACAAATACGATACACAACTGTTCACTTGTAACGTTCAAAGGAAATAAAAATTTCAAAATATGGATATATTCTTTAGAAACATTATAAACTCCTTCTACGCATTGAAAGATAACAAAAAACCAGTTAGACTAAAAGGGTCTGACAACTCAACTCAGGTAGGCGCGCGTCAGACGTTTGTCCTTTCGTCGGGCAGTCACATTATCTACAATAACTTTTGAATTATGGAATTTTACAATCAGCTTACACAGAAATACGCCTAAGACTATAAGGAATAATAATTTGTAAAAAAAAAATTGATTTCTAGAAAATTCTCGACGTATGTAACCCTTAATCAGTTTTTCAAGCTTTTCATGTTCCATCGTTTTAAAATATTCTGTGCTGGTGTGCACCAATTCAGCAAAATCAAGCTCTTGGAGAACTTCTTTCATTTCATCTGAAGTTTTACTATTAACGATCTTCGTAAGAAGTATTCTGACTATTTTAATTTTGATTTTATACAAAATACCATTAATGACATTGCCAAGTTTTTTAATATCATTTTGTACATTAATAAAAAAAGAATCTGCCTTTTCCTCAATTTGAATTCTCGTCGAGAGTGCATCTGCATGTGATATTGCATCTCGTAAATCTGTAATTATTTTTCTTGTATCTTTAGGTAAAGATATAAACAAAAGCTCACTTGAAGTGCGAGATAAATTGGGTGATTGCAATGTATTCTTCATATTTTCACCGATAACCTGTAAAACCCTGGTGATGATTAACTGTCCTTCCTTCTCTTGCGGATCTGCCAATAAAGTCAACTTTATATTATCACTTATTTTCTCTAAAGAATATATATCCCTAATTTGGTCATAGTCGTAGTACAACTCTGCAAATTGAGGATAAGTGTCAATGATCTTTGCAACAACGTTTTCACGTTTTTGTCCCCTTGGAAGACAATTGAGTTTATCACCTTTCGTAATATCGTTTTCGCCGCCAAGTTCATTAGCAAAATTTTGCAAATATTTGAGTATTTTAGTTTTGTTCAATATAGCACGATAAAATAGATTAAGTTCTTGTAATTTTGTGCGTAAAGATATGAAAATGGCTAGGCAAAACTCCATTTCTTCCCATGGTAATCTATCGTAAGTCGATTTCAACCGCTGCTTCAGTATATGAATATTTTGTGCAATAAACTTGGCTACAAATATAAACCTTCCATTCACTTCTTCCGTGTTTGAATAATTTGTCGTTAAAAATCCAACTAATTCAAGTACTAATGCAATCCGTTCTCTGGTTTTATTAATATCACCCCAAGGACTTGGATCTTGTTCAGAAGCGTTAGAGAAAAAGCGGAGGTTTATTAATTCGTTTTCAACAAAACCTTCCATTTCCTCCGACAATGGTACATTTTTTAACCTTAATTCATCATAAGCTCTCGAAAGAACAACTTCCAATTCTTCTGAAGAAGCTGAAAAATAATTACCGGGCCATTTTCGTATGAGAATATCCAGCAGTTGAGTATTTCCGGATCGTATCGCGTAATAAAACGCATTATGGCCTACTTCATCTGCATCTTCTGGTAATATAGCAGTTTTTCCAATTGCAATAGATAAATTATGTAGCACTTTACTATGACCGTCAAGTAGATACTGCAAAATGCTTAATTTGTTATGTTGACTAGCTAAGATAACTAAATTAGTATTTCTGATGGGGTTGTTACTATCATCATAATAATCTCTCAAAGTGACCAAATCTTTTACATCATCATTTGTGTAGTCAATTAAGTCGCTTAATTTTTTAAAATTATCATAGTTACCTTCCGATATTGCCCGTTTGAGTTTGGTTAAAAGCAAAATATAAAGATCTGTACCGTTTGATTTTCCACACCAGAGCCTTTTATATTCTCGTATAAATTCTTTTGCAGATGTAGATGAATGCAATAAAACCAGTTTTTCTTGCCAAGTATTTTTCTTCGATGTCGACATGATGCGATGAAAACGACCACTTCGATGTTTTTGGTATGCAGCGAAAGATATGTTGTAGAAACCTATTATATTATACTTGTGTTACTAAGAGTATTTAAAACAATTAATTGGAAAGATACACCTCATAGCAAGAAAAATTGTGGTGAATACTCGGTGGGGTAAAACAAAAACAGAATTGTAAAATACCCACAATCTGAGCTCGACTAATAATTACTACATACCTCACAACAAAACAATTCTTTTGTACTGGAATATTAATAGCTTAAAGAAATTTTTTCAAACAATAACAACCTGTTGACAGCTGATGACCGTGAAAGTAAAAATTTGATTACGTGGTTCAAGTTTTCTACTATACCGATACCAGTTTTGTCAATGTCAAACACATAGGCGGCACGCGAGGATCGCAATTGCAGTTTTTTAATTTGAATTTATTCAAATAATACTTTTTATAATTTTTTGCTTAATGAAATAATAAATAAAATTTATAAAATATCTGACATTTATATGCTGTTACCAACCCGAATTTCATGTAGTGACGAGGAAAATCCAAGAAAAAAATTTATATGTAAATTTACTTATTAATAAATATTAAACTTCATAACAAAATCTTTTTTTGGTTTTAGGTTGTGATACTAATTTATTTAAACAAGTGTGAAGAATTGAGGTAAATTTATTATCAATTATAAAAAAATTATTATGTTAATACAATCGCAAATTTGAAGATTAGATAAAAATATTTACCATGTTTAAAGCAGGAAAGTAGAAGTTACCAGAAATTCAGCTTTTTAAATTTGCATTTTCTGTAACTCCTGTGATCCTGTTAAAAAATTTCCTACCCGAATTTTATTTAACAGCAAAAGCAAAATTTTGTATAGTATTTTTTTTAGATTAAAAAAATTAATTAAGCTGCATCTTCACTAATTTTTGTGTTCCTGTTAGCAAATTCTCTTTTCCAAAATATATTTAGCAAATTTGCGTTGTTTCCTGTCGACTATATTTTTCTTTAATTCCAATTACTACTTACTTTAAACTCTATTTATTATGTAATCTTAGTTTTCTTCTTCTTCTTTACTTTCATTATTTTAGCTTAATTACTTTAATTTCCTGCATCAGAATCCTAATTTTAAGTTCAAACTCATTGCTAGCTTTTCAGGCTAAGTTTTTCAAAATTTTAGCTGTAGTTGTACGTTCATTATTCCACAATCCTAACCATTTCCCATTATTATTTTTAAATTTGTTTGAACTTTGATTTTAACTTTTTATTTCTCCTGTTTTCATTATTTCACTTTTTAATCTTAGTGGTCACTTTTTTCTTATAATTAAATATTGCGCCGAACTGTATCCGACACTAATACAGGGGTTTCATCAAACTTTTTCAAAGAAATTCCCTGACTTTTTCAGTTTTTTCCTGATAAATTGATAATTTTTCTTGATCTCTTAAAACTTGGTAAACAAAAATTAAATTTGGATCAATTTATTATTATACCAAAAAGAGTTGATTTTATTGAACAAATCATTGGAGTATTAAACAAAATAAAATAATTAAATTATTGGACAAACTATAATACTTGAATTATTATTAAACGGTTAAATTATTTAACAAAACAGTCGCATTGTTGAACAAAAAATAATTGAATTGTTAATATAATAAATCAGTTGAATTGTCGATGAAACATTTGAATGTTGATCAAAATAGTTGAATTGAATTGTTTTAACTAAAAGTACAATTGTATTATTTTTAAATTTTTTAAACAGTTAAATTGTCGAAGAAATAGTTGAATTGTTAAAAAATAAAACAATTGAACAAATTAGTTGAATTATATAGAACAAAACAGATGAATTATTTAGCAAACAGTTGAATTGTTGAAGTAACTAATTAAATAAATTTTATTAAACAAAACAGCGGAATTATTAAACAAAACAGCAGAATTACCGGACAAAATAGTAGCTCTTTTGCATAAAAAGTTGAATTGTTAAAAATCAGTTGAATTTTGAACAAAAAACAATTGAATTATTAAACTAAAATGAATTACATTTTTAAACCAAAAATAATTTTTATGCAAAACAGTTGCTTTTCTAAACAAAAGAACTTCATTATTGCGTAAAGCAGTTACATGGTTGAACAAAAAACAATCAAGTTATTAAACAAAAAACAATGAAATTCTCATCTAAAATCACTTTTGCTAAAAAAACGCATTCTTTATCATTGCATTGCACTTAAATAAAATAAATAGCAAAACAAGAGAAATCGATCACCGCCAAATCAACAGTATTCAGCAAAATAACAATTGCTAGAACTGCAAAAAGTACCCAAAACAGAATACAAACATAGATACAGATTTTTTGAAATTTGGAAAAATTAAAGTAATGGCAACCGAAGCACATTTTTGATGATGAAAAAGGAATTGTTAATTTAAATTAAGAGTTTAGGAAAAGTTCAGAAAATTTGAAAACGAAGCTACAAAGTTTAATCATAAAAGGTCGCAAACTGCTCGTTGTGTATCTCAGAAGTCCTTTGTTTTTTATACTAACCGTGCCCCCCTTTTCTTACTCCCACCATTTAAAGAATGCGTTCTTAAATTTTTTAATATCAATTGCTCCATCAGTCAGGAGGAAATAGAAATTCAAGCTTCCGGTAGTGCGGTGAATCGTTCAAGACGATTAAAAATTTTAAGCTAGGCAAACTTCATGGCTTTCATAATTGAATCAACACAGAAATATTACATTAGTGGTAGAAATCTATAAGTATTTATTATTTAACTTAAAACCTACCCTAATACAAAGTTTTTTTACAACAAAATTATGTATTCGTAAGATAGTTCGGACAAATATTGCACCAAATTCAATAAATTTCTAAATTTATTATTTTAGCGTACAATCAAAATTAAACAACTTGACCGAATAAAGTAAGTTGGCACTCGAGATGAATTCAAATGGGCTATCTACGTGTATTACGGTGTAAGTTAATTTAAACTTGCATTTGAATAAATTTGTTTTAATAGAATTTGGTTTAGAATTTTGTCCAAAACGGCCCCTATATGATTAATATTATTGTACAATAATCAAAAATTGTTTGATTTTTCCTGCACAATGTGCAAAATATGTCCAACGCTGACTTGGACAATAGCACCTCGAATAGTAGTATTCATGTTTTCAAGTTTACGGGTAATCATTAAAACGGATGTTTAATGTTATCGACTCTCAAAACGCTGATCACGTTCTTTGGGTTGATATCAATAAATTCAGTTATTTTTTTGCGCAATATTATTGAGAGTACATTAAACTGTGAAAAACATCAATAATATTAATCATGTAGGAGCCGCTTTCTATCTGTAAATTAACCACTAACTTAATAATAACAATTTTAGGTAAGATTTAGTTGACTAATGGCCATAACAAATCGGAGGTATTGATTTATGATCAGGATCTGTTACTATTGGTGGGTGGCATTGGTATGATTACTAGAAAATAGTCAATTACCAATGTGGGATTTAAAATGCTTGCATTAAATCTTATTTTGTGTGATGTGCGTTTTCAAATGCATTTTTAAACGTGAATTGTTGTTACATTTATAGGTGCATTTGTCACAAGAAAACGGCTTCTCGCCAGTGTGCGTTCTTAAATGGATTTTTAAATCCGATTTGTTGTTACATTTATACTCGCAAAAATCGCAAGAAAACGGCCTCTCGCCACTGTGCGTTCTCAAATGGCTATTTAAATGTGATTTGTGGTTACTTTTATAGTCGCAAATGTTACATGCAAACGGTTTCTCGCCAGTGTGCGTTCTGAAATGTATTTGTAAACCCGCTTTGGTGTTACATTTATACTCGCAAACTTCGCAAGAAAACCGTTTCTCGTCAGTGTGCGTTCTCAAATGTCTTTTTAAACTTGATTTGTTGCTAAACTTATAACCGCAAGTTTCGCAAGAAAATGGTTTCTCCCCGCTGTGCGATCTCAAATGGATTTGTAAACTTGATTTGCTGTTGCACTTCAAGTCGCAAATTTCGCAAGAAAGCGGTTTCTGGCCGGTGTGCGCGCTAAAATGAATTTTTAAACTTGATTTGTTGTTACATTTATATTCGCAAACTTCGCAAGAAAACGGTTTCTCGTTGGAGTGCGTTCTCGAGTGCATATTTAAACTTGATTTGTTAGTACATTTATATGTGCAAATTTCGCAGGAGAACGGTTTCTCCCCGCTGTGCGTCCTCAAATGAATTGTTAAACTAGATTTGTTGTTACATTTATATTCGCAAAATTCACAAGAGAAAGGTTTCTCACCGCTGTGCGTTCTCAAATGGATTGTTAGGCTCGATTTGTTGTTACATTTTAAACCGCAAATTTCGCAACAAAACGGTTTCACGCAGTTGTGCGTGCTCACATGAACATTCAAACTTGATTTGTTATCACATTTATATTCGCACATTTGGCAACAAAACGATTTCTCGTTGCTGTGCGTCCTCATATGAATTTTTAAACTTGTTTTATTAAAACCTTTATATTCGCAAATTTCGCAAGAAAACGGTATCTTACCACTGTGCAATTTCATGTGAATTCTAAAACTTAATTGGTCGTTACATTTATATTGGCAAAGTTCACAAGAAAACAATTTCTCGCCACTGTGCGTTCTCAAATGTTTTTATTTGTAGTTACATTTTATAGTCTCGAAATGAAATTTATCAAAAAAGAGTTTCTCACCCGTGTGAATCCCAAACATGAATTTTAAACAGTTTGTGTTACATTTATATTGCAAATTCGCAGAAAACGGGATTCTGTCCCGTGTGCGATCCTCAAATGATATTTAACTTGAGATTTCATTGCAACATGTAGGACTTCTGCAATTTCCAATGAAAATGATTTCTCACCGTGCTCTCAAATGAAATTTAATTGATTGCCTGTACGATTCACATTGCAACTTTCAAGAAAGTTTGCAGGTTGCGCTAAAATGAATTTAAACTCAATGTTGTTCATTTATAACAACTCGCAAGAAAACGTTACTCTTGAGTGCGTTCTCAATGCATATTTAAACTTGATTTGTTGTACATTTATATGTGCAAATTTCCAGGAAAACGGTTTCTCCCGCTGTGCGTCTCAAATGATTTTAAACTGTTTGTTGTTACATTTATATTCCAAAATTCACAAGAAAAGGGTTTTTCACCGCTGTGGTTCTCAAATGTTTTATGATTTGTTGTTACATTTTAAAACCCCAAATTTCGCAAAAACGGTTTCACGCAGTTTTGCGTGCTCCCTAACATTAAACTTGATTTGTTATCCCTTTATATTCGCAATTTCAAAAACGATTTCTGTCCCGTGCGTCCTATTGAATTTTTTAAAATTGTTTTATTAAAACCCTTTTTATTCGCAAATTTCCAAGAAAACGGTTCTTTCCACTTTCGATTTCATGTGAATTCTAAAAATTAAATTTGGGGTTTCATTTAATTTCAAATTCCAAAAACAATTTCTCGCCATGTGCGTTTTAAATGCCCCTTTTTAAAAGTGATTGTAGTTACTTTTTTATTCCAAAAATTTACAAGAAAACCCTTTCTCCCGTGTGGTCCAAAAAGAAATTTTAAACTAAATTGCTTTCATTTAACCAAATTCGCATGAAAACGGTTTCTCACCAGTGTGCGTCCTCAAATGAATTTCCATTGGTTTTTCTGTTAAAGAAAAAGTTTGATTTTTGAATGTAATTTTTGGGTTTCTTTCCCATATAAGTGCAATTTGCACATTCAACAAAGTTGAAACCCCCCCAGATTTACTTCGGATTTTTTTATTTTTTAATGCCAATGGAATTATGCAAATCTTCCAAATTAAATTTCACGTCTTCCACTTCTTCTAAATTAAATTTTACGTCTTCCACCTCTTCGAATTTAATTTCGTATTGCATTGAATAATATTAGTTTTTAGCAAGTTCTCGCGTTGTTTTTAAGTTTTAATTTTCCAGGGGAACATTTGAAAATTGTAAAAAAATTTCCTTAAAAAAAGTAACCGTATCAAATTAAACTCGACAGATTAAAAGTTTTAACCTAAGGGAAAATAGATTTAATATTACTCTTTCTTTTTTGCGATTAAATTTGTAATTAAAATTGTTTCCATCGTGGCTCAAAAATTTTAAAGGCTGACATACTACAAAAAAATAAGTACATGAAAATGCAAATTGTTTTTTTGTTAAAATTCAAAAAAAAATTAATACATTTAGCCAATTTAGTAGTACCAGATATCCGTTTTAAAAGATTAAATTAATACCAATCAAAATATCAAACTTCCATTAAACTATGAACTCCCTTAAAATCCCGCCAAACATTTAATTCGTGTTGAATTTAATCAATGTTTGCATTTCAAGACAAAATTTTGATTTTCCCAAAGGATTTACGACTGGTAACAAAAAAAACGGTTAAAAATTCGGTCATTAAATTTGGTTGCAGAGATTCAATGCAGCAATTTCCCAAGTAAACTCACCGTTAACTGTAGCTTACTTCCCGCCCAAACAATTGAAATTTTGGGCCAAATTTCCCAAAAAAAGACTGAATCTCACAGCAATTTTAATTAACAATTTTTTATATCCAATCAGATTTAGTTTGCAAACTTTAAAAAATTTAAAATTGAATTTATTTAACCAATTATTATTAAAAACCCTCAAATACCAAATTCAAAAAACAAAATAAATGAAATTTTATTACCCGAACGGTTTCAAAGATTAAAATAAAAGAAAATTTCATAACAATATATAAATTGAATTTCAAAATATGTGGATTAATTTTAATCGAAATAAACCTTTTCAACAATTATTTTAAACTTGTACATAAAATTAAATTTTTATCATAAAGCTTTAAAATACATTTATTAAAATTATTGTAATAAACCTTCTGTCCGAAAAATTTATTTAATACGATTTTTAATTAAAAATCGATTAATTTTTAAACCGATTCTTACAAAACGTTAATTTAAAAACAAAAATGAAATACCTAAACTTAATTTAAAAGACTTAATTAAGATTTCTGAATTTCAGAAAAAAGTAAAACGTTTTAACAAAAATGAGATAATTACTCGCTGGATAGAAACCAGAAATTTCAAATGTTCAAATAAAAAGCCAATGTTGCAAGCCAATGAATTAACCAAGTTAACTATCAAACCAGGTCGCCTTTAAATGTTTGAAAACAAAAGTCACGTTGGGAAGGGTAAAAAAGAAAAAAGAAATTTGAACTGGCTTGAATCCGAATCAACCCTCTTATAGAAACTTCAAGTAATAACAAAGAGCAATTATGCATATTAACAAAAAATTGAAATTAACAATAGTTTTCTAGTTAAAAACCGTTGGAAAAAGTTTTAAAAAGAAATTATGGTTCAAATCCACGGGAAATTAGTGAATAAAAATTGTTAACCAAAAGGTGCAGTTTTGCAACAAAATTAAATGTTGAAGAAATTTATAATATTTTTGAATCAAAAATTCGTATCTAAGTTTTAAAAAAATTGAAAATTCTCCAAAAAATTCATTTTAAAAATTAATTTAACAAAAGTATTGAATTGTTAAAAAAAAACGAAAACAATTGAATTGTTTAGAAAACAGTCTAATATGTTGAAAAATCTGTTAAATTGTTGAAATAAAAACAAATGAATTCTAAATCCAAAACTAATTAAATTGCTGAAAAAACAGTTAAATTATTGAACCAAACAGTTGAATTATTGACAAAAAAGCTATAATTAACAGCTGTTACAAACCAGTTAAAGTATTGAACGAAACAGTTGCATTGTTGTCCTAATAACTACCCAATTATTAAACCAAAAACAAATGAATTATTAAACCACAACCAATTATATTATCAAACCAAAAGTATTTGAATTGTTGAACAAAACAGCGAAAATTAGGAATAAAGCAGTTAAATTGTTGAACTAAAAATACTTGAATTATTCAACTCAAAACAATAATATTATTAAACTAAAAATTGAAATACTAAACAATACACTTGAATTATTGAACCAAACAGTTGAATTATGAAACAAAACAGTTGATTTGTGGAATCAGGGATAATTGAATTGTTCAACTAAAAACAATTGAATTATCGATCAAAAACAATTACATTATTAAACTAAAAATTAAATTATGAAACAAAAACTGTTGATTTGTTGAATCACAGATAATTAAATTGTTGAACTAAAAACAATTGAATTATTAACAAAACAATTAATTATTAAACAAAATTGAATTATGAAACAAAACGCATTGTTGAATCAGTAATTGAATGTACCAAAAACTGAATTATGAAAAAAACAGTTAATTTTGAAAAAATAATTAATGAAACTAAAACAATTGAATTTAAGCATTGAATGTATTGAACCAAAAGCTTGAATTATGAAAAAAACAGTTGATTTGTTGAATCTAAGATAATTGAATTTGAACTAAAAACAATTGAATATTGAACTAAACAGTTGAATTATGAACATAAAACTTTAATTATGAAACAAAATGTGATTTGTTGAATCAAGGATAATTGAATGGTTGACTAAAAACAATTGAATTATCACAAAAACAATTACATTATTAAACTAAAAATTAAATACTGAACCAAAGCAGTTGAATTATTGAACCAAAAGCTGAATTATGAAATAAAACAGTGATTTGTTAATCAAGGATAATTGAATGGTTGAACAAAAACAATTGAATTATTCAACCAAACAAAATTTACATATTAAACTAAAATTAAATATGAACAAACAGTTGAATTATTAAACCAAACAGTTGAATTATTTAAAACTAAAACAGTTGAATTATTGAATCCCAAAATAATATTCATGAAATAAAACAGTTTATTGAAATAAAAATCAATTGAATTATGACAAAGTACAATTTGAATTATTAAACCAAAAACAATTACATTATTAAACTAAAATTAAATATGAACAAACAGTTGAATTATTGAACCAAACAGTTGAATTATGAAACAAAACAGTTGAATTTGTAGAATCAAATGATAATTGAATTATGAATAAAACAATTGAATTATTGAACTCAAATAATTGAAATATGAACAAACAGTTGAATTATTGAACCAAATATTGCATATGTGAAAAAAACAGTTGAATTTGATCAATCTAATAATTGAACAATTACATTATTAAACTAAAATTGAAATAATGAACAAACAGTTGAATAATTGAATCAAAACAGTTGAATTATGAAACAAAGCAGTTGATTTGTTGAATCAAGGATAATTCAATGGTTGAACTAAAAACAATTGAATTATCCAACAAAAACAATTACATTATTAAACTAAAAATTGAAATACTGACCAAACCAGTTGAATTATTGAACCAAAAAGCTGAATTATGAAATAAAACAGTTTATTTGTTGAATCAAGGATAATTGAATGGTTGACAAAAAACAACTGAATTATTCAGCGAAAAACAATTACATTATTAAACCAAAATTCAAATACAGAACAAAGCAGTTGAATTATTGAACCAAAAAGCTGAATTATGAAATAAAACAGTTAATTTGTTGCATCAAAGATAATTGAATTGTAGAACTAAAAACAATTGAATTATCAACCAAAAACAATTATATCATTAAACTAAAAATTCAAATACTGAATAAAAGCAGTTGAATTATTGAACCAAAAAGCTGAATTATGAAATAAAACAGTTGATTTGTTGAATCTAGGATAATTGAATGGTTGAACAAAAAACAATTGAATTATTGAACCAAACAGTTGAATGATGAAACAAAGCAGTTGATTTGTTGAATCAAGGATAATTGAATTGTTGAACTAAAAACAATTGAATTATTCAACTAAAAACAATTACATTATTAAACTAAAAATTGAAATACTGACCAAACCAGTTGAATTATTGAACCAAAAAGCTGAATTATGAAATAAAACAGTTTATTTGTTGAATCAAGGATAATTGAATGGTTGACAAAAAGCAACTGAATTATTCAGCTAAAAACAATTACATTATTAAACTAAAAATTGAACTACCGAACAAAGCAGTTGAATTATTAAACCAAACAGTTAAATTATGAAACAAAACAGTGAAATTATTAAACAAAATATATTTGAATTAAAAACAATTGAATTATTCGACCAAGCACAATTTTTTTTATTAAACTAAAAGTAATTGAAATAATGAACAAACCTGTTGAATTATTGAATCAAACAGTTGAATTATGAAACAAAACAGTTGAATTGTAGAATCAATTATAATTGAATTGTTGAACTAAAAACAATTGAATAATCCACAAAAACAATTACATTATTAAACTAAAAATTCAAATACCGAACAAAGCAGTTGAATTATTGAACCAAAAAGCTGAATTATGAAATAAAACAGTTGATTTGTTGAATCTATTATAATTTAATACTTGAACAAAAACAATTGAATTATTCAACCAAAAACAATTACATTATTTAACTAAAATTGAACCACTGAACAAAGCAGTTAAATCATTAAACCAAACAGTTAAATTACAAAACAAAACAGTTGAATTATTGAATAAAATATATTGGAATTATTGAATTAAAAACAATTAAATCATTCCACCAAGCACAAATTAATTATTAAATTAAAAATAATTGAAATAAATAAATCAGTTGAATTATTGAACCAAACAGTTGAATTTTGAAACAAGACAGTTGAATTGTAGAATCAAGGATAATTGAATTGTTGAACTAAAAATAATTTAATTATCAACCAAAAACCATTACTTTATTAAACTAAAAAATTTTAAAAACTGAACACCGTAGTTCAATTATTGAAACAAACAGCTGAATTATGAAACAAAACAGTTGGTTTGTTGAATCAAAGATAATTAAATGGTTGAACTAAAAACAATTGAATCTTTAAACATAAACTATTACATTACTATACTAAAAATTGAAAAAAGGAACAAAGCATTTAAATTATTGAACAAAACTGCTGAAGTATGAAACAAAGCAGTTGAAGTATTGAACTAAAAACAATTGAATTATTCAACCACAAAATCAATTACATTATTAAACTAAAAATTGAAATACTGAACAAAGCAGTTGAATTATTAATCCAAACAGTTAAATTATGAAACTAAACAGTTGAATTGTTGAATCAAGGATAATTAAACTGTTGAACTAATGCCCGTATGCACCAACGACAAATAGCGCTACTGGTCGAATAAAATCACTATTTTTATTCGCCAACATAAAATAAGGTTTATTCATCGAATAAACTTACAATCATGACTTGTGGTTGGTGAATACCAACATAGGTTATTCATCGAATAACTTTATTTATCGAACAATTGAATTATTCAACAAAAACAATTACTTTACTAAACTAAAAAATTTAACTACTAAACAATGCACTTGAATTATTAAAGAAAACAATTGAATTATTAAACAAAATATATTTGAATTACTGAATTAAAAACAATTGAATTATTCGACCAAGCACAAATTTTTATTGTACTAAAACAATTGAATTATTCAATCAAAAGCAATTACATTATTTAACTAAAAATTGAAATACTGAACAAAGCAGTTGAATTACTGAACCAATAAGTTGAATTATAAAACAATCGTTGATTTGTTGAATCAAGTGTAATTGAATTGTTGAAAAAAAACAATAGAATTGTTCAACCAATATCAACTACATTATTAAACTAAAATTGAAATACTGTGTAAATCGGTTGAATTATTGAACCAAACAGCTGAATTATGAAACAAAACAGTTGAATGGTAAATCAAAGATAATTGAATTGTTGAATTACAAACAATTGGATTATTCAACTAAAGCATAAATATATTATTAAACTAAAAATAATGGAAATACTGAATAGAGCAGTTGAATTATTGAACGAAACAGCTGAATTATAGAACAAAACAGCTGAATTGTTAAACTAAAACAATTAAATTATTCAACCAAGCACAAATTTATTATTAAAGTAAAACTAATTGAAAAAGTGAACAAAGCAGTTGAATTATTGAACCAAACAGTTGAATTATGGAACAAAACAGTTGAATTGTAGAATCAAGGATAATTGAATTGTTGAACTAAAAATAATTTAATTAGCAACCAAAAACCATTACTTTATTAAACTAAAATTGAAATATTGTACAACGTAGTTAAATTATTGAAACAAATAGCTAAATTATGAAAAAAAGAGTTGGTTTGTTGAATCAAGGATAATTAAACTGTTGAACTAAAACAATTGAATGATTCAACCAAAAACAATTACTTTATTAAACTAAAATTGAACTACTGAACAAAGCACTTGAATTATTAAACATAACAGTTGAATTATGAAATAAAATATATTTGAATTGTTGAATTAAAAACAATTGAATTATTCGACTCAGCACAAATTTTGTATTAAACTATAAATAATTGAACAAATGAACAAATCAGTTCTATTATTGAACCAAACAGTTGAATTGCAGAATTAAAGATAATTGAATTGTTGAACTAAAAACAGTTTAATGATTCAATCAAAAACAATTACATTATTAAACTAAAAATTGAAATACTGAACAAAGCAGTTGAATTACTGAACCAATAAGTTGAATTATAAAACGAAACAGGTTGATTTGTTAAAACAGGAATAATTGAATTGTTGAACTAAAAACAGTTTAATGATTCAATCAAAAACAATTACATTATTAAACTAAAAATTGAAATACTGAGTAAAGCAGTTGAATTGTTGAACTAAACAGTTGACTTATGAAACAAAACAGTTAAATTATTGAACCAAACAGCTGAATTATGAAACAAAACAGTTGAATGGTAAATCAAAGATAATTGAATTGTTGAATTACAAACAATTGGATTATTCAACTAAAGCATAAATATATTATTAAACTAAAAATAATTGAAATACTGAATAGAGCGGTTGAATTATTGAACGAAACAGCTGAATTATAGAACAAAACAGCTGAATTGTTTAACTAAAACAATTTTTAACAAAATTTAATTATTGAATTAAAAACATGTTACGGGAAAAATTGTCTTCGGCGCACACACCGTAGCAAAAGCCAAAAAGTGCCGACTAAACTCGTCGCGAAGGTCTGGGTCAAACGAGAAAGTATAATTTTGAATTGCGTGCGCCGGAAAGGTCGAAATCGGGATGGTTTCCGATACTGAAACATAGAGGGCGCCACTAGTGTAATCCTAGGTTAAGATGGAACAATAATGTACCGCACACTAGATCGGTACAAACCTTTAAACAAAATGAATTCTTAAACTCGTTATACTTTGGTAAAACTCAATTCTCTCGCTTCACTTTACAAACCAGGACCTGTAAAAGAGTACAAAAGAAACAAACACAAGTTCGGTAAAATAACACTATAATACTTGACGAAAACACAGTATATAATACAAATAATTCGGTACACAAAGATAACAACAAAACAAGTAAATTGTATCATTTACAATTTGGAATAATTTCTAAATGGAGTGCACTCGATATCGATATTTTTGACATTGAAATTGACGGTATAAAGTTTATTCTTAACATTAAAATTTACTAAATTAAACAAGCATAAAAATATCCACTTGACATTTATGATTTTTCAAAAGTGACAGTTCTTCAAACTTACTAGGTTAAGTCCAACGACCGCAGATGGCGTTCGTGGTTTTAACTTTGAATAAATTAATGTTCAAACAAAAGTGACGAAACAAATATAAAAAATGACGGTATAAACACTTGATGCACTGTTGACACAAAGTTAAATGGCGTAAATAACTAACCTTTAATCATTATGGTCCACAGCTTGGCGATTGAATTGGTTTTACGGCGGTAACTAACATCGAAATTGGTTGCGATGACTTTAAAGGTCATCAACCTCTTGAACGTAAAAATAAGGTCGACTTGCGCTGATGCGGGTGGTTTTCTGGACACGGTGATGAGACGATAATCCCAACTAAGGGTATTTCTTCCAAACGGAAACGACAAAATGGCAGAGTGCTCAACATAAAATTCCCCTATAGCGGGTTAACAGGTGGGACTTCATCACCCACACAAAACGATATGTTCCCAACGGAACTGCGAACGATACGATAATTGGCACTTGCTTCAAAAACGATAATATACACCGGTCAGATGTACACACAGCTAGCATTGGTTGCCTCAAAAAAAAACGAAACGGTATTACTTATTAACGAAACTGAAGATGGTAAAATTTAGCTTTAACGTGTCAAGCACGGGTGGCTTCTCGAACAGATCAAGACCGACTGACGATGCATGCAAATGCACGCAAGAGGTGGTAATCGGAAAACGAAACGTTAAGCGGTAAGGCTTCTGGTTGGCTAGTCTCAAGGTAAACTTGGCTGAACCATTCCGAACCAGAGCGAACACAAAAGATAAAACTCAGACGGAACGACAGAATTTAAACCTTGAACATAACATGATAAATTGAATTAAATTTATCTAACTGAATGCAAAACTTATTTCTACGGAATAAAACTTGAGCGATAATGAAATTAACTGACTGAAATTTGTAACTTTTTAAGTTTTTAACGAAATTTGCATTAGGGGCACCGTGCACTACCCTAGGAAATGAAGTCACGTGACAAACAATTAAATTATTCAACCAAGCACAAATTTATTATTAAAGTAAAACTAATTGAAAAAGTGAACAAAGCAGTTGAATTATTGAACCAAACAGTTGAATTATGGAACAAAGTAGTTGAATTGTTGAATGAAAGATAATTGCATTATTCAACTAAAAACAATTACATGATTAAGCTAAAAATAATTGGAATATCGAACAAAACAGTTCAACTATTGAATCAAATAGCCAAATTAACTTATTTATTGAACGAAACAGTTACATATTTATACAAAACAGTTACATTGTTGTACCAATAGCAACCAAATTATTTAACCAAAAACCATTTAAATTATCAAATCAACAATATTTGAATGAAGCACCTGAATTTAGGAATAAAATAGTTGAACTGTTGAATTAAGGATAATTGAATTGTTAAACTAAAAGCAATTGAATTATTCAACCAAAAACAATTATAATTACTACTATTAGACTAAAAATAATGGAAATACTGAACAAACCAGTTAAATTATTAAACGAAACAATTGAATTATGAAACAAAACAGTTGAATAAAATATATTTAAATTGTTGAATGAAGAACAATTGAAATAATAAAAAAAAAATTATTATTAAACAAAAAAAATCGGATGTGGCCATGCCCATGACTTTATCATACGTTTATTAAATATTTAAAAATAATTTTTAATAATAAAAGAAAGAAATTTTCTATTAACCAATGTGATTCAAAATCTAATCAGCTCTAAATCTAAATATAAAGATACAAAATACCAACTTTAGTTTTGAAATTCTCATTAGTTTTGAAATATTTAATAAAACTAATAATAAATAAAAGATTTAAAAAATTGCTTCCATGAACCAATTTTATCCAAAATTTAATCAGCTCTAATTCCTGCCATAAACATAACAAATCTTAACTTTAGTTTTAAAAATCCTTTTAGTTTATAAATATTAAATAAAGGCTAATATTAAATAATAAAATTTAAAATAATAAAAAAACAATAGTTTTTATAAACAAATTTTAACTAAAATTTAATCAGTTTTAAATATCGATTAAAATATGCGAAAACCTAAATTTAGTTTAGAAATTCGTATTACTTTTCGAAATATTAATTAAAAACTAATATTAAATAATAAGATTTAAAAAATTTTTAAAAATAGTTTCCATGAACCAATTTTAACCAAAATTTAAATAACTTTAACTCCAGCTATAAAGATAAGAAATATCAAATTTGGTTTTGAAAATTCTGTTAGTTTTTAAAATATTAAATAAAGACTAATATTAAATAAAAAAACTTAAAAAAATAAAAAAACAATAGTTTTCATAAAGCAATTTTAACTAAAATTTAATAAGTTTTAAATCTCGACATAAGTATGCTAAATCCTAAATTTCGTTTTGAAATTCTTATTAGTTTTTGAAATATTAATTAAAAACTAATATTAAATAATAAAATTTAAAAAAATAAAAAAAAATAGTTCCCGTGAATCAATTTTAGCCAAAATCTAATCAGCTCTAAGTCTCAATATAAGGATTCAAAATCCAAAATTTTGTTTGAAAATTCCTATTAGTTTTTGCTGTAGGTCGCACACAAAATTTGACCACACACACACACACACAACACACACATACACACACACACACACACACAGACATTTTTTGGAAATGGTCTTATTTTACTCAGGGGACCTCAAAAAGTGTAAATCCATCAAAATCTCAAATTTTTTTTTCTGCACGAAAACAATACTTTCTCATATTACATATGATAAAGTAATAATTGAAATAATGAACAAAGCAGTTGAATTATTGAATCAAGGATAATTGAATTGTTGGACTAAAAGGTATTATATTATAAACTGGAAATAATTGAAATACTGAACAAAGCAGTTGGAATTATTTAACAAAATAGTAGCTATTTTGAACAATACAATTGCATTGTAGAACCAAAAATGACTGAACTATTAAACTAAATGAATAAATTATTAAACCAAAACCAATTAAACTTTCAAAATAAAATTAATGAATTATTGAAAAAATCAGTTAATTCAGCCAAATTATTGAAAAAAATAGTTTAATAATTATTTAACAAAACAGTTGTATTGTTGGTGAACAAAACCGTTATATTGTGAACCAAAAAAAGATTAAATTATTAAACTTTAAAAAAAAGAAAAAAATTTAAAATTAAATATAGTAGATCGACTAAACCAAATGCTTTCTAATATTATTCTATAAAAAATTAACTTATATAAGTTTTAAAAAATAATTTTTTAATTTTAATAAATCACATTTTTAAATAAATTTCCATTCTGACTTTTCCATGGACAAAATAATTTTAGTGTATCTCTTAGATTATATTGCCACTGCTTAAAAAAAAAAATTAAAAACAATTAAATAATACCGATCGACTTCTGAGCCCTTTGTATATTGCAATAACCTGCTCGTCCGCTGCTAGCTGTAAACTAACTGACAAACTATTCTTTAGGATATTCTTATAACATGATAATATATTATCATTCCTGATTAATGGAAATTGAAATAATTTGATTTAAAAACTTGCAGAACGTCAAGAAAACTTCGTACTCAATGAAATTTAGCAAGAATGAATTTTTAAATGCCTTTTTAAACTGAATTTGTTGTTACATTTAAATTCACAAACATCACATGAATATGGTTTTTTGCCACTGTGAGTTTTAACATGATTTATTAAACTTGTTTTGCGAACACATTTAAAACCACAAACATCACAAGAAAACGGTTTTTCGCCGGTGTGCGTTCTTAAGTGGTAGTTTAAATTTGATTTGTCATTATATTTCATATCACAAATTTCGCAAGAAAACAGGTTCTCGCCAGAATGAATTTTTAAATGCCTTTTTAAACTCCATTTGTTATTACATTTAAAGTCACAAATTTCGCAAAAAAATGGTTTTTCGCCTGTATGTGTAATTAAATGGTTTTTAAAACTCGATTTGTAGTTACTTTTATAATCGCAACTTTCGCAATAAAACAGTTTCTCGCCGGTGTGTGTCCTCACGTGCCTTTTCAAACTTGAATTCTTGTTACTTTTATATTCACAAATTTCGCAAGAAAACGGTTTCTCGCGCGAATGAATTTTTAAATGCTGTATTAAATATTTCTTATATTTATATGTACGCATACAAATTGGACACTCCAATAAAGTTGAACCGTTATATTTCTTTGAGGTTTGCTCTACAGATATTATTTCAGAATTGCTCTCGTCTTTAATGTCAATGGAATGATGTAAATCTTCTATATCAAATTTCACGTCTTCTACCTCTTCGGATTTAATTTTGTAGCTGCTACTTAAATAACATTGAGTTTCCAGCTTAATGTCAGTACTGATGTTTTCCGTAATTGCTAACTCTTCTGCGGGTAGCACTTTAGCCATATCTGTAATAAGAGTATATAATCAAACTAGGATAATTAATAACCTGTGAGAGTTTGCAATCAAAATTTAATTAACAAGTAGCAATTTACCACCGAATGAAAATACATACAACTAAAATGATGCCGATGAAAAATAATACTAACAATTTTTTAAATTTCAAAATAGAAGTCAAAGAGAAATCACCAAAATTGTGAAAAAAACCGTACATACAGATACAGGTGCAGAATTTAAGTTAATCCAATTTACGGTTTACATACTTCGGATTTTGGATAAACAAAACCAACAACTGTAACAAATTCGGATACCCGTGATCATAATTTGTCAAAATTGAGGTTACGTATGTTTAACAGCAGAATGATTCTGACAAACACTGATCGATTACGATATTCACAAAAATCAAGATCGACATCCGAACTATTATTTCACCCCAGAACAAATAATCAACAGCAACTGCTAGTTATGATAAATCACCGAGTCGAAATAAATATGAACTACATGTTATAATCAATATCAACAACCCTTTTTCGAGTTATTAAAGGTGGAAATAAAATTCAAAATAAGAAGTACAGGTGCAGAATTTAAGTTAATCCAATTTACGGTTTACATACTTCGGATTTTGGATAAACAAAACCAACAACTGTAACAAATTCGGATACCCGTGATCATAATTTGTCAAAATTGAGGTTACGTATGTTTAACAGCAGAATGATTCTGACAAACACTGATCGATTACGATATTCACAAAAATCAAGATCGACATCCGAACTATTATTTCACCCGAGAACAAATAACGAACAGCAACTGCTAGTTATGATAAATCACCGAGTCGAAATAAATATGAACTAAATTATGTTATAATCTATATCAACAACCCCTTTTTTCGAATTATTGAATGTGGAAATAAAATTCAAATTAAAAGAAGTAAAATTTTTATGCCAAGTGATGTTCGGTGGATTTTTTGAAAATCGTTACCTAGTGCTCCTAAACTAACATGTAAAGTAAACACATCTTTATGCTAAGCTATACTAAACAATTACATTTATAATATTGTACCTTTATTTAGTTTTCTTTATTCGAGGCATTGAACCTGCAGTCACCGATAAAATGAATTATTGTAACCGCTAAGAGAGCTTCGTTAACAAGTAAAATGGTTATTTGCAAATTGAGATATTTCATTAGTATTCATTATCGTAAATGTACACAATCATTTTTTTTACCTACAAAACTACTGTACATGAACAAAACAGACAGCCATATTTACTTAAATGGCATTTGACAACTGACTTGACTCGAAGCGCTTGCGCAAACAATACAGGTTGCATGGCAACTTTTAACCAATACAAACACGGGCGGGAAACGTCACTAGAATGCTGTTTCAAATTAATTCAAATATATTATTTTTATGTTTGAATTGTCTTGCACACCGTATTCATTTTAGAATGTGCAGAAAAATTTTATTTATTAGTATTTAGTTATTCACATACGATTATTACAACTGCCAACGTAAAGTTCGCCCAGTTCGAATCTGAGCAGAAGCTTACTTTGTGTGACTGCCTGCGTGCTTCGGAAGGCACATAAAACATTTGGGCCTCTCACAAGGTGCTATGAACATCTTTGAGATATTAAATGCTGGAATACTCCCTTGAGGAACGGAAAAACGACTTTAATCGTGCATATTCTTGCACAAGAAAGCCCGAAATATATACAGCGAGTGCTCATGACCATGAAAAACCTTTGAGGTGCTGATAGAAAATATCTTTTCATATTCATTCCATTTTAAACTATGACGCAGAGCACAATTTATTTGAGCCCGAGTATCTTTATTTTATTTGCATAAATTGTTTATCTATGCCAATTGTTTTATTTGACCCAACCGACTACCTAGCCAAAGTCTTTAATTGTTTATTAAACCAGTTGTTTTATTTAGCCCAATTGTTTACCTAGCCCAACCATTTTATTTATCCCAACTGACCACCTGGCCCAATTGTTTAATTGTTTATTTAACTCAGTTTTTTTATTTAACCACAACCCCCACCCCAAAGGTTAAACCAAGTAAGGTCAAACGCCTAGCATAGAAAAAGAAAAACAAACAAGTCGGAGCGACCAAAATAAAATATCTAATAACAAAATAAATTGTTTTACTCAACCCCCCCCCCTCCTACAAATACTAACACAAATATTCACAGGAAAAACGATGCCAACCCCAAGCTACGAGCACTCCACCTCGATGGTTTTCTTTTACCTGCCGAAAGAAGACGGTCACAATAAAATTCTCATCCCGCCCGGATTCGAACCGGGGAGTTTGGCTTAGCGCCTGGCCACAACCGCCTTCATCAACCGTCAACAAACACCGAAGACCAAACTTCACCGAGGCTCCGTGCCCACCAGCGTTCCGACAACTTCCATGTTCCATATCGACGAGATTTTTTCACCCCAAGTCACACAAGTTATCGGTACAATTTTCCAAGCCATCGCGGGAGCCCTCCGCAACACGAGCATAAACGAATTTTGCGACATCGCGTCGTCTTTCATACCATCGAAGAATAAAAATTAAACCATCAAATCAATTAAATCATAATTTTCAACCTTTTAATTTTCTTATGACCTTATCAACAACCAAGCCAGTACCAGCGCGGCCGTTTTTCTGTTCAGTTGCTGCTGCGGGACAACAAGAGTGTACCAACCGCGAGTGAGAGGACGTTTTAAAACCTTCGAGTGCCCGATAAGCCTGATCAAGCTTTGCGCTTTTTGGACGTCATCGCCTTCTAAATTTCCAACGCCCTCTACAGATAAAGGAGATATGGGACCATGCCCGGTGCTCCGCAATGTCACCAAGTTCATCGCAATTGCTCCTTGCTATCCGTCGGGTTAAAATCCCCAATTTTTCGAGTAGGACCGGCCTAGGGGAATATTTATAGCTAATAAAGCGTTTGTCAAAACGGCTTGTAGCGACCAGAGCTAAGGCTACGGAAAACCGGTTTTGACTAACGCAACCACGGTCAATCTCGAATTTTTAAAGCCGTTTTTCCAAAACCAGTGACTATAGTAAATAACGGGGTTAGACAAGGAGACGCAATGTCGTCAACATGGTTTAATTTAATTATCGAAAAAATAATTTAAAGACTTGAAACCAGAAGAACAATAGTAAACAAAGAAGTGCAAATAATTGCATACGCAGATAACGTGGTAGTTATATCGAGAACCAAAAGAAAATTAATTGAAACCTGCAAAAAAATAGAAGAACTGCAAAATGAATGGAATTATTATTATGTTAATAGACACTTGCTAAGTGACAAGAATTTATCAAGAACAACCAAGATGAAAATATATAAGACGTTGGTGAGACCAGTACTTACATATGCCGTAGAGACTCTATGTGTGACTAATGCTCGATTTTCTTATGGTTTCACAAACATTTAAACTGAGATTTCGGCTTAAATTTAGGCCTAAATATTATAGCTTAAATAATTTAATCTCAGTTTAAACGTTTGAAACCGGGTATAAGAACTCTTCAGACCGCAACTTCTCACTAAATTGATTCATTTTCATTGTGCGTGTAGGTCTGTATTGGACTTGAACAGGTGCAAGTATAAGGCACGTTCTTTGCCAATTTCGAAAAATTGAATTTGAATAATTATAAACTACTGATAAACTGCATAAAAATTAACATCAATTTGATAAGTTGTTAATGGAATTGCATAAGATTGCAAAAAAATTAAAACATATGAGAAGGGTACTGGGATCGCATCCAGCTCCTGTCAATTTTTTTTTTATTTATTTGATTATTAATTCCTCCAGTATAATACGCCATCGTTTTCAAAAAAACCAAAGCGCTATAATAAGCCCTACTCAAAATCTATAAACATTGCATGTTTTACTTTTCAGCACTGAGGCACTGGAGGGTGTTCCACACCCCCCAGACCCCCTGGTTTGTGCAGTTTATTTTTATTAGTAATAAATTGAAGACATCAGCATAACCGATCTAGAAAAAATCTCTAGATAAACTAATTAATCCTAACATTAGCAAGTCACACTCAAGTAACTAATATCCCAATTAGCCCAAATTTTAAACCAAACTTTTAGAGACCGGGGGTCTGGGGGGTGTGGAGCACCCCCCAGGAACACTCAAACTGTGATAGATAAATTTGCAAACTTATGGTTATCATGCGTAAGTGATAATGATAAAAGTTTTCAGCAAAAAAAATATAAAGCAGTGACCAAGAATTGAGGGGGGATTATGAATTCCCCTCAGTATATTACCGTTCTCAAGAAAACCAAAGCACTATAATAAACCCTACTCATAATCTGTAAACAATGAATGTTTTACCTTTCATTAATGAGGCACTGGAGGGTGTTCCACACCCCCCAGACCCCCCGGTTTGTACAGTTTATTTTTTATTAGTAATAAATTGAAGATACCAACAGTGTAGCGTAAAGCATACACCGGCCGACTGGAGAGCGGTAGACCGCGGTTCAAGTCCTAGTCGAGTCGAATACACTGCTGTGAACAAAGGTCCAATATCAATCTGTGGGGAAGGCAACGGGAAACCACCCCATGAATTATATTCCCATGGAAATTCATCTTGGCTTCAGCCAAGGTGGGTCACGACGCTTCTGTCAAGAAGCAAAAACGATGAAGAAGAAGAAGAAATTGAAGATATCAGCATAACCAATCTAGAAAAAATCTCTAGAAATACTAATTAATCCTAACTTTAACAAGTCACACTCAAGTAACTAATAGTCCAATAAGCCAAAGTTGTAGTGACCGGGGGTTTGGGGGACACCCTCCAGTGCCTCACTGCTAAAAGGTAAAACATTCAATGTTTACAGATTATGAGTAGGATTTATTATAGCGCTTTAGTTTTCTTGAAAACGATGGCATATTATACTGGGGGAATTAATAATCAAATAAAAAACAAATTGGCAGGAGCTGGATGCGATCCTAGTACCCTTCGCATATGTTTTTATTTGTTTGCGATCTTATGCAATTCCATTAACAACTTACCAAATTTATGTTAATTTTTATGCAGTTCATCAGTAATATACAATTATTCAAATTCAATTTTCTCAAAATTGGCAAAAAAAGTGTGCCCTTATACTTGCACTTGTTGAAGCCCAATACAAGACCTACACGCACAATAAAAATGAATCAATTCAGTGAGGGAAAGTTGCCGGTCTCCTTGTTAGATAATCGATCTATTAGATAAATCAATCCAGTAACCAATCAGACATCAGCAAAACAAAACAATCAGATAGCAGCAAAACAAAACAATCAGATATATGATTGGCTACTTCGTTAATTTATCTGATAGATAGATTATCCTAGAGATATCTCTATGTGAAGAAATCGGGCATAAGAGAGAAGAGCAGGAGCTAAGAATTTTTGAAAGAAAATATAGGGACCAAAAGGATAAATGTACAAGAACTCAGACCTATGATGAATTTTGAGTTGTTGCAAGAAATAGGAAACAAAGACATCATAAGAATAATTAAGTCTATGAGCACGTGATGAGAAGCGATGAGAGTACAGTCAGAAGTCGTATCACAGAATGGAGAACCGTACCAGAAGAGGACCGAGGGTTCGATGGTGGGATGAGGTGATGGAGGACATGGGAAGGATGAGGATCGGGGACTGGAGAGTGAAAGTGACATGGAGAAGAATATCAAATGAATCGAAATCCGATATTAGTTTATAGAATGAAATGTAGAGAAAGTGAGAAATAAACCATCCCAATAAACGGCTTTGTAAAATCCCTATGAAGATATCAAAATTTCATTTGGAATCGAGTGCTGTACAATTATTAATATTAATTTGACTTTCAGAAAGAGCTCGGCATAATCCATCAACTAGCCAGAGTAGTTGAAGATATCGTGTTGGAATCCCAGAACAATCACCATACAGCGATGGTCCTACTTAACTTGGCGGAAATACGGTCTAGCACGAAGACTTACTTTCCAAAAAGATAAACTTAAAATCTTCCTATCTTCTTGTCAAAGGTTGTACAAAGTTATTTAACTAACTGCAGTTTTACCTTTGTGGTCGGTAATTTTAAATCTTGCCAATCTTGTGTTCCGCTGAGTTCAATTCTTGGTTCGACATCATTTAATATCTATATCAATGATATTCCAATACACAAACATACCAATCTTGCTTGGTCGTTTATTCTTCCAGTTTTAACAAAGAAATTATCATCGAAAACATCAACGAGCATCTTAAATTGAAATAAATTTTTAGCGACTGGAAACTAAAATTAAACGTCAGTACGACAGGTTATAATGTTCACGGGTAGCAGAATTCGGCCTGGAGTCGATATTAAAATCAACGACACCAAAGATATAAAATATCTTGGCTTACTTTTAAGTAAGCTGATAGATTCAAAAAAAGCAACTACGTGCTACACCTGCTCGATCCACTAATTAAGCATGACGTGTGCTTACCGAAAGAGTTCAAGCTCCTGCTGGTGCATACATACGGGTCCACTATTTGGAAGAGTGCCGCTAACAGCAATTTAATTACTAAACAACGTTGTCTTAATAAGTTTTTAAAACTCGTCAACAATCACCTCCGTTATACAATCATCAAACATACGAAAACAACAATTTTGACGATGTCGGTGATTTGATCAAACAATCAACCGATGAATTTTTGAAAAACTGATCGTGTCACAACTACGAGCTTATACAAAAAATTGAAGACTACGATCTCGACAAGGTAATTTCAAAACATAAAGGCAAACTTTAAAAAATAGTTTTTAACTATCGTTTTTGCATTTTATTAATTTAGTAAAAATAAATTATCATACTGTGATTAAATTAATGTATTAATAATAGAAAAATTATAACTACTTTCAAACATCTAATAAGCAGCTTCATCTAATAATAGATATCGGTGTTACTTGTTCTGTATCGCTCTCTTCTTTAAAGCCAACGGAATGATGCAAATCTTCTCATTTAAACTTTACATATTCGAGCACTTTTGTTTTAATTGGGTTTCAAGTAGGGTTTTCGGTTCCGTCATCTGTCGTTCTCTTGTCCTAATATTTATCTACTGTATTTAATGAGTTTTCATGATACAACGGTTACTATCTGATGTGAATTTTAAATGCTCGTTTAAGTTTGATTTAAATGAAGATTTATAGTCACAAAACAGTTTCTCACCGGTGAGTTCTTAAATGTCTTTTTAACTTTGATTTTTGATAACATTTATAGTCACAAATTTCACAAGCAACTAGTTTCACCCTAGTGTGAGTGTTTAAATGACTTTTCAAATGTGCACTTTGAACACCTTTATAGTCACAAATTTCACAAGCAAATGGTTTCTGCCCAGTGTGAGTTCTCAAATGAACTGTCAATTGTGACTTTTGTGCACATTTATAGTTACAAATTTCACAAGCATACGATTTCGTGCCGGTGTGAGACATTAAATGAACTTTCAAATTTGACTTTCGGACACTTTTATAATCACATATTTCACAGGCAAACGGCTTTTCGCCAGTGTGAATTTTTAAATGAAGTTTCATACGTTCCTTTTGTGTACATTTGTAATCACAAATTTCACAAGCTAATGATTTCCGCTCGGAGTGGGTTTTTAAATGAGCTTTCAACTGTACATTTCGTGCACATTTAAAATCACAAATTTCACAAGCAAACAGCTTCCCGTCAATGTGAATTTTTAGATGTTGTTTTAAACTTGAATTGGAAGTACATTTATAGTCACAAATTGTACAAGCATACGGTTTCACATCGGTGTGAGTTTGTAAATGAACTTTCAAACTTCCCTTTCGTAAACTTTTAAAATCACATATTTCGCAGGCAAACGGTTTCTCATTGGTATGAACCTTTAAATGGCTTTTCAAACGAGATTTTGTTGGACATTTATAGTCACAAATTTCACAAGCAAATGAGTTCTGCTCAGTGTGATTTTTCATATGAATTTGCAAATTTACATTTCGAGCAGATTTATAATCACAAATTCCACAAGCAAACCGCTTCTCGTCGCTGTGTATTACCATATGATTTTTTAAAGTTGACTCGCGACAACATTTAAAGTTACAAATTTCACAAGCATACGGTTTCTTCCTGATGTGACTAATTAAATGGTCTTTGATTGCTTGTTTACGTGTAAAGAGATACCCACAAATTGCACATTCAAATAATTTTGTACGCTTGGATTTTCTTGCGGGTTTATTCTGCGGCACTTGTTCAGTATCGGTCTCTTCTTTCAAGTCAATGGAATGATGCAAATCTCCTAAATTAAACTCCATATCTTCGAGCACCTCTGTTTTAATTGCGCAATTGCTACTTGAATTACATGGAGTTTCCGAAACTTGACCGTGGTTTTCCATTATGTTTCAGGGATAGCATTTGACCCATATCTGTAGGAGAAAGCAGTGATAAATAAGATTTACCAGTAGCATAATCTCAACATGCAAAATTAAATTTGTGAACTCGGTCTTCGCTGTTATAATTTACATGTCATACGGGATAGCTACTACGAGGTAATATACATTTTCTACTGTTGCAATATAACAAATATAAATTTTCTTTAGGTTATATTATTATTACTATTGCTTAAGTGGAAAGATGAGCCCACTCAAATTGCTAATTGTATGACACGTTCAGATTTTTGAAAATCAAAGATGTACATTAGTTCTTTGGCATAAATAATGAATTACAAGTATTTGCACATTGAGAAGAATGCTACAAGCATTTATCATGTATCGTAGCTTTGTACGACTGTTTTACTAACCTTGTAAAATATAATAGCCGTTTGCTAACTGGGAATCGTAGCTCTTGTTTTCTTGATTCCACTGATGTGTAATTTGAGTTTGGAATTTTTTCACGGCCGGGTTGCGTTATAAGACTACAATGGTAGATCATCAGATAAAACACCAGATCGATGAACTTTTTCACTTTATGAAATGTCGGTGGAACGCCCAATGTGACCTAGGTGTGGTACTCAAAGTTTGTGTTGAAGTTGCAGATTCGTGAACACAAGGCAGCTAAATCTGAACGATTCAAGTAAATCTGGGTAAAGCAATTGGAGTACTACAACACTAGAATACTAAAACTTTAAAATAGATTACTTCCATTTTGTTTTATAAATATACACCACCCACTAACGTTAACATAGTGCGCCATCTATTGTGGGCTAATGGATGACAACCAAGAAAAAGAGAATATTTACATAGCAGCGCCAAAATTTGAATTTGGAGAAATTAGGAACATTAATCAAAACAAAAATTTCAAAATAATTTTGGAAATTTTTAAAAATGCAAAAAAGACAAACATAGTCGACCTGAATTATAAATTGAAAAGAAAAATATAGTTGAGGTGATAGGCCAATGAAAATCTAACAAGTAGACAGACACCTTTTTCACAACACACTACCAACGTAGCATTCAAAAAAATTTGCGACTGCTTTTTTGAATGCCTTTGCGTCTCGCATCTCTGACTTAGGATGGATTGGCAAAAGGGACGCAATTATTAAAGCCGCATCTGAAGAAATTGTCTTATAAGCTCTGCAAATCTTCAGTGCGCTCTTCCTCTTCCAATTTTAACGAATTACATTATTTAAAAGTCATCATATAGCACTCGGAATAAGTGCGCCACTGCTTTGCCGGTAATATAGGCAACGTAAGCGCTGTCAAATATTATTGATGATTTTTATATTAAGTAAATCGTGCAGCGAATCTGCTCTTTATCTATTTAATTCGATATGAACGAGATGATAATTTCGCCAAAACTGGAAAATGGTGGCAATGAAGTTAAAACAGAAGAAATAAATATCAAACTGGAAGACTTGCATCATTTTATTGACATAAAGGAAGAGACTTCAATGACGGGATGTCAATCTGATCAAGAAACCAAAACACAAATATGCGAGACCGATAAATTGCAATTTGAAAATCATGCGAGAACTTCTCCTGCCGGGAAGCAATTTTCATGTACAATTTGTGGTAGTACATTTTCTGTTAAAGCATACTTGAGAAAGCATTCAAAACTCCACATCGGTGTGAAGCCCTTTGCTTGTGAATTGTGCGATTTTAGATGTTCTCAAAAAGGAAACTTAAAACATCATTTAAAAATTCATACAGGTGAGAAACCGTTTTGTTGTAAAATTTGTAACTTCAGATGTTCACATGCCCAAATATTGAAAACGCATATGAGAACTCATACCGGAGAGAAACCATACGCCTGTGTGCTTTGCGAATATAAAAGTTCTTTAAAAAAGAACTTGATACGCCACGTAAGAACTCATACCGGCGAGAAACCGTTTCAATGTGACATTTGCGACTTCAAATGTTCCGATGAAGGAACTGTAAAAACGCATTTGAGAACTCATACTGGAGAGAAACCGTTTGCCTGTGAAGTGTGTGATTTTAAATGTTCCCGTAAAGGAAATATGACGCGTCATTTAAGAACTCATATGCCCAAGAAGCAGTTTTTGTTGTTGTAAAATGATCTTCGAGAATGTCCCGATGAACTCGTGTGGGCCGAAAAATGTGTAAGTAATTAACGAAAGGTTAATTTTGTTAGAAAATATGTATTGGTTCTTGAAAATATGCCAAAAGTTGTCTTCCGTTAATTTGGTTCCAATACTTTTAATAAACGGAAGTTCATTATAACTGATAACACTGGAATTAATTTATAATATTAAGGGTTTTAATATTTTCTTTGATTAATATTCAGCATTTATTTTATGTGATAAAAATTTCATGATTGTAAAAATTGGGGTAGTTTTTAGTTTGATTATTACATCGGATAATGTAAGAGCATTTGCGTCTGCTTCACATACATTTTCAATGACAGAGCTTAGACTCTCGAACAATTAATTGTTCATCACAAAAATTTTAATTGTTAAAAACTGTACAAAATTTAAAAATTAAATTATTACATTGTCATTTAAAAGAGAATTTAATCTTCCCTTAAACAAAGCCACATTTTGAAATTAAAACTTCATGCTATTCAAGAGGAAATTAACAACAGCAACTAAAGGTAGGAAAACTAGGTGTAAAACAGTGTTTCTGGCAAAAATGAAACAGGAATATACATATTCGGCAAAATGGCCGGAGCGGAGGCTGCGGAAGGTTGGTTTTGACTAACGCAACCACGGCAAATCTTGGATTTGCCCTAAAAATATACGCTAACCCAATAAAATAAAAAGGCTCATTTGTTAATCAGCGGCTCTGTGAAATACTTATACCGGATATCGCTCGAATAATTGTCGATGGGCGGAGTTATAATTGGAAAGAGCCAATAAAATGATGGTTGAACCACTGTAACCAAAATTTTTAGAATTAGTAGTTAACATTACAATAAAACGATTAAGGCGAGGATGAATTTGACATAACCATAAAAATCGATTTTAAAAATGCAAAATTTTACCATAGAAATATATTATAGAGAATAATTTTAATGAGAGGAGTTTCCCCGCCTTCTGTTGACAGTCTGGGCTGAGGTATCATCAAACACTTCCGCAATAACCCTTCCCCCCTCTCAATGTCCAATTTGGTCAATCTCTCAGGGCAAAAGCTTAATGTAAACCGAAAATTGAAGTCTCGGATCCCGATTTCTCGGCAACGATCGACGTGGAGATCGACACGCGACTCACCCAACCTCCCGACCCCTTATTTTAAGCGATCACCCCCACTTCTTACCTAGAGGTGGCCAAGTTGAAGAAAAAGAAGACCCAGGGACCTGACAACATATTAAACGCGACCATTAAGCAACTCCCGAAATTAGACACAGCAGCAGTAACTGCCATCGCTAGAAGGTGGGCAACATGTTCGCAAACTATCCGTCCAATCCAATAGTCCAAATTTCATCAGCCTGCTACCGTCACTGGGTAAACTCGTCAAAAAGGTTATCCAAAAGCAGGCTGTCACGCGCGATAAACGAAGGCCAACTTGTTCCAAGCTAGCAATTTGGATCATACCACGCTGCACTGAAATAAAACCAGGCAACGGGAGAGCGGTGTTCTTTGACGTAGCTAAGTCATTTGCAGAGTATGGCACCAGGCCCTCTCTTCAAACTGAACGAAACAAATGTCTAGCCGTTTAGTAATTCATTTGTTTTTGTTTATTCAACTATTTAACTGTTTTTCAGCAATTCAAATATTTATGCAATAATTCAACTGTTTTGTTCAACAATTCAATTGTTTTTGATTTAATGATCTATTAAATTAAAAAAAATACAATTATATTTGTTTAAAAAATTCAGTTTTGTTTTCAACAATTCATTTGTTTTGTTTAAAAATTCAAATATTTTCTGTAACAATTCAAGTGTTTTATACGGAGAATCTACTGTTTTGTTTAAAATGTAATTGTTTTGTTCAATAATTCAATTTTTATATTTAACAATTTCACTGACTTTTCCTCAATTCAACTGTTTAGGATTTTTTAATTCCATTTTCTTGTTTCAACAATTCCAATTGTTTTGTTAAACGATTTAACTCTTTTGTTCACTAATTCAACTGTTATGTTTAACAATTCAACCATTTTCTGTAACAATTCGAGTGTTGAATACAGAGAATCTACTGTTTTGTTTAAAAATTTTAGTGTTTTGTTCAATAACTCAATTTTTATATTCAACAATTCCACTGACTCTTCCACAATTCAACTGTTTAAGATTTTTAATTCCATTTTCTTGTTTCAACAATTCCAATTGTTTTGTTAAACAATTTAACTTTTTGTTCAATAATTTAACTATTATGTTCGACAATTCGACCATGTTCTGTAACAATTATGTTATGTTGAATACAGAGAATCTACTGTTTTGTTTAAAAGTTTAAGTCTTTTGTTCAATAATTCAATTTTATTATATTTAACAATTCCACTGACTCTTTCACAATTCAACTGTTTATGATTTTTAATTTTATTTTCTTGCTTCAACAATTCCAACTGTTTTGTTAAGTGATTTAACTCTTTGTTTAATAATTCAACTGTTATGTTTAACAATTCCACTGACTCTTCCACAATTCAACTGTTTAATATTTTTAATTCCATATTCTTGTTTCAACAATTCCAACTGTTTTGTTAAACTATTTAACTCTTTTAACGAACGGAAAATCCTACTTATATGAAACAGCCAGAAGTATCGTATGCACAAAGAGCCAGTCATGACCCTCAAAGAACACAATTCGCTAATAATGCCACGCCAAATGAGCCCCTCGTAGCAAACCCTCCACAAAACAACGACATGATAGAGCTAAAACAAATGCTAAAACAATTAATAGAACAAATGGGTACAATGATGAACCTAATGACTGCATTAGTTACAAGACCTCACTTATTAACTAATGGCACAACTACTTAAAATAGCAATATGGAACGCCAACGGCTTGTGCCAACATACACAAGAAATAAAGACATTTCTGAAAATACACAACATCGACGTTATGCTTATCTCGGAAACGCATTTTACAGATCGAAGCCATTTCAAAATCCCAAAATTTAGTGTATACAACACAAATCACCCTGATGGGACAGCTCACGGAGGGGCAGCGATAATTATAAGAGATAATATCAAACACCACCAAATAGAAAAATTTGAACGCGCATACCTTCAGGCAAATAGTGTAATCATAGAAGATTTAACAGGACCTTTAACTATATCAGCAATTTACTGTCCTCCCAAACATAAAAATAAAAAGCAACATTATGAACAATTCTTTAAAACGCTAGGAAACAAATTCATAGCGGGGGTGACTATAATGCGAAACATCCGCAATGGGGGGCTAGACTTACCACAACTAAAGGACGAGAACTATTGGCGACAATGAGAGAAAATAATCTGAGTTTGCTATCAGCATACCAGCCAACTTATTGGCCAACTGACATAAATAAAGCGCCAGACGTGATTGATTTTGTGTTACAAAGAATATGAGCAGTAAAAATAGAAGTTGAAGCATGCCTGGACCTTTCGTCCGATCATACACCAATAATAGTAACCATATACTCTAAAATACTAGAAAAACCAAAACAACCTTCATTATTTAATAACAGGACAGATTGGGAGGCATTCAGAGAATATTTGGACGAATTTGTCAACATAAAAATACCACTAAAATCAACTGAACATATAGAAAATGCAGTAAGAGACCTCACAAAGGCAATCCAAAAGGCAGCGTGGCAAGCAACACCAGATCAGAGAGCAACACAAATAAAAGAAACATGTCCGGTTATAGTTAAAGAGAAAATAGCCATAAAAAGGAAGCTGAGAAAAGTATGGCAAATGAGCAGAAGAAAAGAAGATAAAATAATACTAAACAAGGCGACTAATGAACTTAAAGAACTGCTACTCAGGCTAAAAAACGAAGAAATTCAAGAATACCTGAAAGGACTATCAACGACAGAAGCAAGTGATTATTCACTTTGGAAGGCAACAAAATCAATCAAACAGCCAAAACAACCAAACCCACCAATTAAAGATACTAACGGGAAATGGGCAAGAAATAACAAGGAGAAAGCCACAGTATTTGCACAACATCTGTCAAATGTATTTCAACCATTTGCTCCAGACAAACTGAACAATGAAGACGAGAAAATATATAATTACCTGGAATCACCCTACCAAATGGATTTGCCAATCGAACCATTCAAGTGGAGAGAAGTAAAAGGAATAATCTGTAAAGAGATACACCCAAAGAAAGCACCGGATTTGACCTGATCACCGGCAAAACATTACAAGAAATGACAACAAAGACCTTTCTTGCAATTACACAAATTTTTAATGCAATGATCAGATTGGGATACTTTCCAGTACAATGGAAGGTAGCACAGATTATACTAATTCCTAAACCCGGTAAAAAGACAGATGAAGTTGCATCATACAGGCCCATAAGCCTCCTACCGATCTTGTCAAAAGCTTTGAAAAGTTGTTTCTTAAAAGATTGCAACCAATCCTAATGGAAAAGAAACTTATTCCGGACCATCAATTTGGATTCAGGAGTAAGCATGGAACAATTGAACAAGTTCATAGAATAGTCGAAACAATTGCAAATGATCTCGAAAGTAAAAGATACTGCTCTGTGGCATTCCTTGACATAAGTCAAGCGTTTGACAAGGTGTGGCACGATGGCCTGAAATATAAATTAAAAAAGAACTTACCTCACACATATTACCAAGTGCTAAAGTCGTATCTGCAAAACAGATACTTTTTGATTAAACACCAGGAAGAATACACAGACTTATATCCTATCAACTCAGGAGTGCCGCAGGGAAGTGTACTGGGTCCTGTTCTGTATTTGCTCTACACGGCGGATATACCTACAACGCCAGAAACAACTATGGCTACCTTTGCGGATGACACAGCCATACTAGCCTCACACACCAACGAAGAATCAGCATCACAAAAACTGCAAACTCATCTTAACAATTTTGAGAAGTGGTTAAAGGTGTGGAGAGTAAAGGTTAATGAGAAGAAGTCGACGCAAGTGACATTTACAATGAAGAAAAGACTTGCCCCCAGTTAGGCTTAATAACGAACAAATACCACAATCAGAAGATGCAAAATACCTAGGCATGCATCTGGACAGGAGATTAACGTGGAAAAACATATAGCTACAAAAATAAGCAAGTGAGACTAAAATATAGGCAGATGTATTGGTTATTGGGAAGGAAATCCAAGTTGTCACTGGAAAGCAAAATATTGGTCTACAAAACAATTATAAAACCAATATGGACATATGGCATTCAGCTCTGGGGAACGGCCAGCAATTCCAACTTAGAAATATTACAACGATTTCAGAACATAGTGCTTCGAACGTTAGTCGATGCACCGTGGTACGTACCAAATCAAATAATTGCGAAAGACTTAAAGGTGACAACAGTAAAGGAAGAAATTACGAAAGGCTACATTAGACATCATGGTAGACTGAGTGAGCATCCGAATGAACTGGCGAGTGAGTTACTGGATAAAACTGATGAAGTGCGTCGTCTTAAAAGAACGAGAGTGTCAGACTTATCTACTCGATTTGGTGAAGTTTGAGTGAAATTGGGAAATTCATGTTGACATAAGAGAAAACAATAAATTGTGTTGTTGGGTTATATAAGAGAGGGTACTCACTGGAGTGTCCACTACAGGTCTTTTACGAATTAACCACAGTTTTACTTATTGTATTTTGTACAGATTGTAAAGTATATCATGAAATCAAATAAAAAAAAAAAATTTAACTCTTTTGTTTAATAATGCAACTATTGTGTTTAACAATTCAACTATTTTCGGTAACAATTCAAGTGTTTTATACAGAGAATCTACTGTTTTGTTTAAAATGTAATTTTGTTCAATAATTCAGCTGTTATGCTTAACAATTCAACTAGTTTATTCAACAATTCAAGTGTTTTACATATACAGAGAATCTACTGTTTTGTTTAAAATTTAATTGTTTTGTTCAATAATTCAATTTTTATATTCAACAATTCCACTGACTCTTCCACAATTCAACTGTTTAAGATTTTTTAATTCCATTTTCTTGTTTCAACAATTCAAGTGTTTTAGTACATATACAGAAAATCTACTACTTTGTTTAAAAGTGTAATAATTGTTTTGTTCAATAATTCAATTTTTATATTTAACAATTCCACTGACTCTTCCACAATTCAACTGTTTAAGATTTTTTAATTCCATTTTCTTGTTTCAACAATTCCAATTGTTTTGTTAAATGATTTAACTCTTTTATTCAATAATTCAACTGTTATGCTTAATAATTCAACTAGTTTATTCAACAATTCAAGTGTTTTACATATACAGAAAATCTACTATTTGGTTTAAAAGTGTAATAATTGTTTTGTTCAATAATTCAATTTTTATATTTAACAATTCCACTGACTCTTCCACAATTCAACTGTTTAAGATTTTTAATTCCATTTCTTGTTTCAACAATTCCAATTGTTTTGTTAAACTATTTAACTCTTTTGTTTAATAATTCAACTGATATGTTTAACAATTCAAGTAGTTTATTCAACAATTTAAGTGTTTTATACAGAGAATCGACAGTTTTGTTTAAAATTGTAATTGTTTTGTTCAATAATTTAATTTTATATTCAACAATTCCACTGACTCTTCCACAATTCAACTGTTTAAGATTTTTTAATTCCATTTTCTTGTTTCAACAATTCCAATTGTTTTGTTAAATGATTTAACTCTTTTGTTCACTAATTCAACTGTTATGTTTAACAATTCAACCATTTTCTGTAAAAATTCAAGTGTTGAATACAGAGAATTTACTGTTTTGTTTAAAAATGTAGTTGTTTTGTTTAATAATTCAATTTTGTATATTTAACAATTTCACTGACTTTTCCTCAATTCAACTGTTTAGGATTTTTTAATTTCATTTTCTTGTTTCAACAATTCCAATTGTTTTGTTAAATGATTTAACTCTTTTGTTCAATAATTCAACTGTTATGTTTAACAATTCAACCATTTTCTGTAACAATTCAAGTGTTGAATACAGAGAATCTACTGTTTTGTTTAAAAATGTAATTGTTTTGTTCAATAATTCATTTTTTATATTTAACAATTTCACTGACTTTTCCTCAATTCAACTGTTTAAGATTTTTTAATTCCATTTTCTTGTTTCAACAATTCCAACTGTTTTGTTAAATGATTTAACTCTTTTTTTCAACAATTCAACTGTTTTGTTCAATAATTTAACTAGTTTATTCAACAATTCAATTGTTTTTGATTTAGTAATTCATTTCTTTGTTTATTAAATAATTTACATATTTTTCAGAAATTCAAATAATTATGCAATAATTCAACTGTTTTTTAACAATTCAATTATTTTTGATTTAATCATTAAATTAAAAAAAATAATGCAATAAATTGCAAAAATTTTGGAAAAAAGTCACTTTTTGTGTGAATCTGACTCTTGATGTAATTGCGCTAGTCAAAACCCACTTTCCGCACCCTGCGCGACCCTCCGGGCGCTACAAGCGGTTCTGACAAGAGCTTTACTTACTATAAACATCCCCCAAGTACCTCCAACTCGAAAAGTATGGATGTTGACGCGACGGTTATCAGGGAGCGACTGGTATCTCCCCACCACTAGTCGCCGTCAACCAAGGCACAGCATACGTCCCGTCTACACAATGAAAAATTATTTCGCAATATTGCGCAAATATGAAGAAGAAGAAAATATGTATCAACGGAAATTAAAGAAGGATATACTTATTCTACAGAGTCTGGGTTTAATGTTGTTTCCGATATAATCGATGCTCCAACTTTTGATAGTTCTAAAATTCAGTTGTTTTGTCAATAATGCAGTTTGGTTTAATAATTCAACTGTTTTGTTCAGCATGTCAATTATTTTTAGTTTAATAATTTATTTGTTTTGGTAGAAATATTCAATTGTTTTGGTTCAACAATTCTATTATCTTTGATTCAACAATTCAACTACATTATCAAAATTCAACTTATTTTTAAAAAATTCAGTTGTTTTATGAAAAAAACGATAATATCAAAATACCAAAAAGCAGCTGTTTTGTTCACCAATTCCGCTACTTTGTTTACTACTCTGATCAACTCTCTTAACAAATAATAATAAAATTCAACTTTTCGTCAATAATGTGGTTTCGTTCAATAATTCAACGGTTTTGTTCAGCATTTCAATTATTTTTAGTTTAAGAAGGATATACTTATTCTACAGAGTCTGGGTTTAATGTTGTTTCCGATATAATCGATGCTCCAACTTTTGATAATTCTAAAATTCAGTTGTTTTGTCAATAATGCAGTTTGGTTTAATAATTCAACTGTTTTGTTCAGCATGTCAATTATTTTTAGTTTAATAATTTATTTGTTTTGGTAGAAATATTCAATTGTTTTTGGTTCAACAATTCAATTATCTTTGATTCAACAATTCAACTACATTTTCAAAATTCAACTTATTTTTTTAAACAATTCAGTTGTTTTATGAAAAAAACGATAATATCAAAATACCAAAAAAGCAGCTGTTTTGTTCACCAATTCCGCTACTTCGTTTACTACTCTGATCAACTCTCTTAACAAATAATAATAAAATTCAACTTTTTCGTCAATAATGTGGTTTCGTTTAATAATTCAACTGTTTTGTTCAGCATTTCAATTATTTTTAGTTTAATAATTTAATTGTTTTGGTAGAAATATTCAATTGTTTTTGGTTCAACAGTTCAATTATCTTTGATTCAACAATTCAACTACATTTTCAAAATTCAACTTGTTTTTTTAAACAATTCAGCTGTTTTATGCAGAAAACGATAATATTAAAATACCAAAAGAGCAGCTGTTGTATTAAATAATTCCGCTGCTTTGTTTATAACTCTGATCAACTCTCTAAACAAATAATAGTGAAATTCAGTTGTTTTGTCAATAATGTAGTTTGGTTTAACAATTCAACTGTTTTGTTCAGCATTTCAATTATTTTGAGTTTAATAATTCAATTGTTTTTGGTCGAATAATTCAATTGGTTTTGGTTGAACAATTCAATTATCTTTGATTCAACAATTAAACTATATTTTCAAAATTCAACATGTTTTTTTTAAACAATTCAACTGTTTTATAAAAAAAACGGTAATATCAAAATACAAGAATAGCAGCTGTTTTGTTAAATAATTTCGGTGTTTTGTTTAATAAATTCAGCTGTTTTGTTCATAAATTGTGCTGTTTGGTTTAAATTATTCAACTGTTTAGCGTAACAGTTCAACTGCTTTATGCAAAAAAGTTACTACTTTGTCGAAAATACAAGGTCCGAGTTGTGAAAGATTTAAAAGTTATCAATTGTAATCAAGAAAAACCTGAAAAAGTCAGTAAATTTGTTTTGGAAATTTCGGTGAGAACCTTTTGTCGTTGATTTTAAAAAAGAAATAAAATATTTCTTGCATTTTATTTTGCTAAAATTATAAAATAAACTTTTTTTGGAAAAATGTTAGTTCTGAGACCTGGAACTTGCAAAGTTGGATTACCACATTTCACAACGTGTGGGTATTTTTGTTTGGCAATCATGAGTGTATGACCAGGTAAAACGCATAGGTATTTGGTTTGCTGGGTGACAGTTCGAATTCCTGGATCGGGATTTTTAACATTTTTAAAGTGGATTATGAAAGATGAGGGTCTAATTAGCGTATAAAAAAAGTAAAATTTGCGGTTGGTTTACAAATTTTGAAAAAAACTGGTATAAATATTAATTTGGAATGAAATTTTGTCATTGGCTCTTTTGTACTGTAATCCCGCCCACCGAAATTAAAATAGATTGTGGGGACAGTAAAGATACCAGAATCTTGTTTTTTCAACAAATTATGAAGGATGACGGTATAATTAACTAATAAAAATTATATTTGTAATCGGACAACAAATTTCGGCAAAAATTCACTTTTTGTGTGAATCCGACTCTTGACATAGTTGCGTTTGACAAAACCCACTTTCCGCACCCTGCGCTTTGCTTTGCGTTAATCCGGGTACAGCCCAATGCAGTAATAAACCACCTTTTAATAATAATAAGTAAAATTGCTAATTTGACGTATAAATGACATTTGACAGCCTTAGCTGGTTTTCTTTATTCTGCATTATTCTCTAAAAGTCAATAGAAACTGCTAAGCTAGCAAGCTTGGTAAGTTTAATAAAACCGTGAATATCACTTATAAACTTAAAAAGCTTGTTAGATTAAGAATTACTATCGATCTTTACAAAATAAGAAAACTTGCTGAGACTGTCAAATGTCATTTAAACGTCAAATTGGGAATATTACTTTCAGGGAATGGCGTCGTAAATAGCACTGATTATGCCAACATGTGGCATACCAAACAAAGTTCGAGAAATTACTGGCTTATCGGTTCATGAGGGTGAAATGTATCTGAATGAAAATAAAGTTGAAAGCACTACCCCACAAACTGCGCTGCTGAAGTTCTTGCAATTTTTGAAAAAATGATAAAGGTATCGTATTAGTCGCACATAATGGGTTTTTATTTATGAAGATTCTATTTTTAAGAGATGATAGAGGAGTGATAAACGACAGTTTTGCGACTCCTAATTTTGGAGGCAAAGTGAACGATTAGAGAAGTGGAGAGCAAGCGAAAAGCACGTGACAGTGTGGATAGATGCAGTAGCGAGTAAAGGCGATTGAAACAGACGATAAAAGTACGAAGTACCATTATTTGCAGGCCAACTTTTTCTAAAATTATAAGTTAGATTAAAATAAAATAGAACGAACGTTTCCGAGGGGTTGATCCGAACGCAAGTTCTAACGCCGAAGAGTCACACAAACACAAGATCGATCGTCGTAAAAGAGAAAAACCATCGACACAAAGAATTTCAAATGAGCGAAGAACCAAAAAAGAGAAGAATACAAAAACCACCCAGACTGTGAAGAACAAGCTCTGGTCAGCAGAAAGAAAAAAACAATTAGAACTTCGGACCAGAAAAGAGCAGAACTAGAAAAAACGAAAGGTACTAATCGAAATATGGAAACCAAAGAAATTAAAAAGATGCTACAAGCAATGGCGTGAGAGATGAACAAAAATACATCTGAAAACAAGATGGAAATGCAAGAATTAAAAACGCATTTAAGGAAAAAGAGGAGAAATGGGAGAAAGATAGAGAGAGATTAGAGATTTATAATTGTAACGGAAAACGACCCAAGAAATGAAATAGAACGTAAAAGGTAAAAAGAAAAATAAAAAGCAGTTCGATTAGGAATGCGGAAAGATAGCGAAAACAAAAGAAAAGCTAAAGAGAAATAGTTGCATATCAATAGAGAAGAACGTAAGAATGAGTACATAGAAAAGAATAGGGAAGCAAATAGAGTATATCTCGAGAACTATTAGACCTACGTGAATTTTGTATAGGACCTTTTATATGCAGAATTAAATAATAAATAAAATCTATAATAACCTAAATTGACGTAAAACTAATGGTTTACGAGATATTCGAAAAAAACTGATTTTTGCCACCTTTGACCTTCAATAATTATTTTAGCGTACACGATTTTGCAATGCACTTTTGATGAACTATTTCTGATGTCAAAATAAAAATAATTCTGAAGAAAAATCTTAACCAGGATTTTTTCGCAGAAAAAATTTTATTTTCTTGGGCTAACGATAGAAGGACAGGAAATGGCGTATGCGGACGATCTAGTTATTGTTATTGTAAAACAAACTACAAAACTGTTAATTAAAAAAAATTTATGTAATTGAAAAAATAGACTAAGTTCTTTAATTTTACCTGCTTGCTTATAAAAAATAATATTTTTAATTATATTAGTATACGGAACAGGTAAATGTGGTAACCATGGTTTTATTTTAATACTTCATCTAGCCACGGCTTCAGTTTTGCTATATCGGCAAAAACAATATAATTATAAACATCGCATAAATCCGTATCTCTTAACGATCTTGATACGACTCCTCTAAGAGTCCATCTGTCACTTCTTTTCATCACAAAGCCTCCACCGCTATCTCCATTACAAGGTCCACTTCCGTCGCGTTTACCTAACAGTATAAGATCATTTCAAATCATATTTAATTTTTTATTTCAAATTAATTACCAGCACAAAATGTTTTCCTAGATGTTACTGAGAGAAATTTTCTGTTTGAACGAAGACAAGTAACTTGGGAAACAATTGGCATCTCTACGTATGCTGCTGTTGATACAACAGCATTCCCATTTTTATCGCTACCCCATCCTGCTACTACACCGGTTTGGTTTACAATTGAGTTTAAATCATCACCTTCATTCCATATGCAAACTGGCTGTATGAACGGTGTAAATTTTATGGGACTTTCTAAAGTCAATACTGCAATATCGGAATCGCCATTTGTCGAATTAAAATTTGGGTGCAACTCAATTTTACTCACTGTCTTACTTACTACATCTGGATTTCCAACCCAACCATCAATATCGACTATTGCAAAAATTACTAGAAGATCTTCTTTCTCAAAAAACAATGCGTTTTCGTGTTGTATACAATGACCAGCTGAAAGTATATATTATTAATTAGCCAGTCAACAATTTTTTCTGGACAAAAAATTACTCTTTTTGCATAACATAAATAATTGCATGGAACTTAAGATTATACACATTTTTTCCAATGGCGTAGCCTAGGGATAATCTTGTAAAAAAAATTTTTAATATATTTTTTAAATTGTACTCTATTGAAAAATGGAACAAAAATCCTGCAATGTGGTAATTAGATCTTAATATATGCAAAAATGTTTACAACAATCAATCATAAATATTCTTTAATTCTTTTTTAGTAAACTCGCCCCACGTTGAGCGCCAAATAAAGTGAGTGGAGATAGCTGCTACGATTATCGTTTTTTGAATTATGAGCAATTTTTTGAATATTTGCCTTCAAACGACTATAGTACGGTTACTATTAATTTTATAGTATTAATAGATTAGAGATTTTTTAAAGACCATTTGCTTATCTACAAATCAGTTTATAACCGCTTATTGCCTAGAATCAACGGATTTCGAGTTATGAATTAAATTAAGAGAAAAAATGTTAAAAAATTACAAGTTTTATTTTTTTTATTTTGTTAAGAACCCCGTATCTTATAAACTCAACTACTTACAAAAAACTAACGGACCAATTCGGATAGAAAATTTTATGGGCTATAACTATGGTCTAGTAAAATTTTTTGGGAAATCAACCCATTTTACAGAAAATACCAAAGTAATGAACCAGGTCGGTATAAAAAAAATTATAAATTCAAGATATTATCAAAAATCTGAATTTGATTTGCCGTTATAAATAAAATAAACACGTTTGTGTGTTGAAAATGAGGGTGGCTATTTTGAAAATTTATTAAAATAAATTTTTTTGAATTTTTATTTCTTTTGTACCGACCATGCTCATTACTTTGGGATTATTTGTGAAATGGGTTGGTTTTTCAAAAAATGTTACTAGACTAAAATTATAGCCCGTTAAATTTTCTATTTTTTTGGTTTTTGTAGTAGTTTTGTTTAAAAGATACAGGGTTTTCAACAAAAACGAATTGGAGTTTTTTAAGATTTGTTCTCTTAATTTAATTCATAACTCGAAATCCGTTCATTCTAGATGATAAGATCAGTTTGTAGACAAGTGAATGAACTTTAAAAAATCAGTAATTCATTAATACCATAAAATCAATACGGCTTTGAAAATTAATTTGGAATGAAATTTTTTCATTGGCTCTTTTGAACTGTAACCCCGCCCACCGAAATTAAAATAGATTGTGATGACAAAATCTTGAGAGTATGGAATACTCCTCCCCCTGCAGTGCATCAGTAATTTGTGTACTCTGAGAATAATTTGGATTATTAGTAACGGTCAAGCGTACTTACTGCAATTTTTAATCCATAAAATAATTTACGTAGACCGGCAGGGGAGGGAAGGGGAATGGAATTCCTTTAATGCTCCCGAATACCCCTAATTCTTATGTTCCAGTACCAACTATACAGCAGATCTTCTTTAATCTTGAATTTAAGTCTGATAGAAATACACTTCGTAGACCGGGAAGAGGTAATGTAGAATACCCCCCCCCACCATTGTTGCAGTACTCGATATACTTTGAGATATATTGAAATTATTAGCAACGACAAAAAAGTTTTTTGAAATCTGTAATTTTGTACTGTTAAAAATAAACTGCGTAGACCGGGGGGTTTGGGAGATATTTAATGCTCCCCAGTTCACCAGTACCCTGTTTTCTGCGAAAGAAAAATCTTTAATACCAACGGCAAGCAGATATACTGTAATCCTCAATTTATTTGTGTCGAAAAAAAATATAAAGTAGAGTGGTTAGGGCCGGGGGTAAGTCGGGGGGGGTAGTTAATAACCCCCATTTTACCAGTACCCTATGTTTTCTACGAGGGAAAAATCTCTAATTATTGCCAACGACAGAGTAGATTATACTGCTGTAATCTTCAATTTATTTTTGATAAAAAAAATAAATACAGTAGATTGGGGGGGAGGGGGAGTTTTTAATTATCCCCAGTTTATCAGTACTCTATGTTTTCTGCGATAGAAAAATTTCTAACTAGCACAAACGTCAAAGTAGATTTTACTGTAATCTTTAATTTATTTCTAATAAAAAAATATATACAGTAGACCGGGGGTCTGGGGGCTTTTTAATAATCCCCAGTTCACCAGTACTCTATTTTTCTGCGCGAAAAAATCTCTAATTATTACCAACGGCAAAGCAGATTATACTGTAATCTTCAATTTATTTCTAATAAAAACATAAATAAAGTAGACCGGGGGTCTGGGGAGTATTTAATAATCCCCAGATTACCAGAATTCTATGTTTTCTACGAAAGAAAAATCTCTAATTATTATTAGATTATACTGTAATCTTCGATTTATTTCTGATAAAAAATAAATAAAGTAGACCGGAGGGTTTTTTAGAGATTGGCCTGGCTGTTAGCGCGATCAACTGCTAACGTAAGGCGCCTCGGTTCTAATCCAGATAGAAACTCACTTTGTATGGCTATCTCCGTAAGAAGACGGTGGTATTCTTACAATTCTGATAAAATAAACTCCGTAGACCCAGGGTGGGGGATTTATAGATTTACCCCCCATTACTCCAGTGTTCAATGTACTTGGAGATCGCGTAATTTCTAAAAGCAGATATACTGTAATCTGCAATATTTTGCATTGTTAAAATAAAAATAAATCAGGAGGGGTATGGGGCATACCTCCAGTGTTTCAGTAATATTATGTATTTTAAGAGAGAAAAAAAAAATAATTTCTGATTATTAGTTATCGTTACTTCAAATTAGGGCGAGAGTCCGTTAACCCTGATTGCGATTTTCACAATTTTTTTTGTAAATTATGAAAGATAACAATACCATGTACACATAAAAAAATAAAATTTGCGGACTATCAACAAATTTGATGTTGCAAATTGTGAATGCAATTTTCTCATTGGCCCTTTTAAACTTTAACCCCGCCCAACGAAATTAAAATAGGTTGTGGTGACAGTTACTATACCCGAATCTCGATTTTTACAACAAATTATAAAAAATGAGGGTCTAATTAATAAATTAAAAATTTTAATTTGCGGTCTGTCCAAAAATTTCAGAAAAAATTACGCTTTTAGGGTGAATCCGAGTCTTGACGTAGTTACGTTTGTCAAAAAAGCGCTTTACTCATCAAAAATATCACCCAAGAACGGTCCAACTCGGCAAAGTGTGGATGTTGACCCGACGGATCTTCGCTACGCTATGGCCACTACGAGCCGTTTTGACAAACGCAACCACCGCAAGACTCGGAATCACCCTAAAAATCATTTTCATAAAAATATTAAGAAATAATACAACTAATAAAAACATAAACTCCAAGTGATAAAATACCTATATGATTTTGAATAGAATGTCAAATAATTAAAAATGGGCGGGGCGTGAGGTTTGAATTTGCCCTATCATAGAAACGTATCACAATTTTTGATTTTTAATGCATAAACTTCAAAATTTTCGATTTATCATAATTTCAAAACAAAATTTATAAATATTTGAAAAGTTCTATTTTACCTGTTACAACGTGTTTTGTGGAAACTAAACTTCCTGTGCACTTATATTCATGTACTCTATTTTGGATCCTATACATTATAGCAGCCATCCATGGAAATTGTTTATCTTCAAGGTTTGTTCCGTCTACTATCAGTGGTATACTACTGGCCATCTTGAGTGGAACACCGCCAGCTTTTCCACAATCTTGCGAGGAAGGCATCACACTTGGTGTAGGACGCGGCCTTGTTGAGGGTGTAGGACGAGGCCTTGTTGGGGGTGGAGTCCTGAATGTCATTTCAGTTGAAATCGGTGTATTATAAATTATTGGTGGTTGGGTCCATATTGATTGTGTCACAATTGGCTGCTCTGTAGTGAATATATTTGGGTCAAAAGGAATTGGGGTTTCAGGAACAACTGTGGGTCCTGGTATTCGACCACCTGTTCCCAAATAATCGGTGGCCCAAAAATTTGTAACGCCTTTTCCCGATGCAACTAAAACACAAATTCATTTCTAAAGTTGAATTATCGTTTTTACGATGGTATATTTTTACGTGATGCTGGAGGTCCAGTACAATATACTCGACCATTAAATTCAATCCTAGTAGGCATTAGTCGTTCAGTTTGAACTGGAAAAATTATGAAGTAGACGATTGGTGAACCTCTTCGTATATCAGTCGTTTCAGTTTGACGTTGAATTTGAATATTCTAAAATTTAAATATTCTTCAGACGTTTTTAATAATGTACAGTGATCTCGTAACTTTACGACCTTACTGTACTTAATAAGGATTAAATTAATTTTTGTCAAACAAATGCCCCGATAGATAATGCAGAATTATAACAATACACAGAAAAAAATAAATTTGCATTTTTATCTAATCTAAATTAAATGAATTGAAATTATATAGTTTATTTAAAGTTTTATATAATTCATTTAGAATATTTATAAATTTCAAACAACCGATTTAGTAATTTCATCTAATTTAAAATAGATGATACAACATTTCAACTTTAGTTAAATCAATTATAAGAAATAGTTATTTTAATAAATTATTGTCATTGATTCATTCAATAATTATTAGAAATTTAATTTCAATGATTTGCATAATATAGGTAGATATTTCACCAATTTATTTTTGGATAAAATATAAAAATAGATTATTTGATTTTATAATATAGAGTCCGAGTGAATATGATAAAACCGCGACCCTATGCGGACACCTTGAACATCACTCGTGGTCCTTTCACTTTCGACATAAAATTTACGTTAATGTTGTGTTGCAATAATTGACCCTGTATGAATGATAAAACACTATTATTATGTCACTATTTACATTCAACGTTCATCGTAACGTAGCTGACAGCTGATCGGTGTCGATAATATAGATAACTTAAATAAGCCCACCGCTGATTTAAATTATCACCACTTTTTGGCGCTGGGTGGAAATTCGCTCGTCCCCTATACACCATTCTTAAGTTTAACGAATTAAATTTAATGGTTTTTATAAAAATATTAGACAAAATTGATGGAAATTGTATGGTTTATTTAAAGTTTTTATAATTTATTTAGACCAGATAATTGTTTTAAAAACCGATTTAGTTCATAGTTTAAAAAATTATTATTGAATTAAAATAAATAAAATATTTTCATTTGGAACTTGAAAATAATTATACTTTGTATTATTTTAAATAACTTGATTAAAGTTGCACTAAAGATTGAGAAGAAGAAAAACGTGCAAAAAACACTTGTCATGCTTTATTTTATTACAAATACACTTTAAATTATTTATTTTTATAATTTATCGAGGGGTCAACCGCTAGAGGAAATCGTGTACAATTAAGTTCACCTTTCACGTACTTCATCATAATTCTCCATATTTCTTCGTACTTCAAATAATTCAGCAGTCATTCACGGGACTTCACGTACTTTTCCAGTAATTCACCGTACTTCACCTACTTCTTCGATACTTCATTGTATTTCACGTACTTCATCAGTATTTCAGAGACTTACCGAGATTCCAAAATTTGAGCACTGGAGGGTGTTCCACACCCCTTACACCTCCCGGATCGAGTAGTTATCAGAGATAAACCAAAGATCTCCCATTGCAGAGATCTGCCCCCAGGAGGTACGGAATTTATAATTACGCAGTTTATAATTAATTGTCAGATTACGAATTAAACACATTTACTTGGCCACAGCTAATTTTAAAACTTGGGATATGCTTAAATATTTAATTCACTTTTAATAAAAATAAATTATTTACACCGGGGTTTAAACACATTTACTTGCTTATAGCTAATTTTAATTTTAATAAAATAAATTATTTACACCGGGGTCTGGGGCGTGTGGAACACTCTCCAGTGTCTCTAAAACGGGAGATCTTCAGTTTACTTCTGATAAAAATAAACTACTCGTTCCGGGGGGCTGGGGGGTTCTGCATGTTCTGCAATGTTCTTAATTCCGAAATTTGTGCACTGGAGGGTGTTCCACACCCCCCAGACCCCCCAGATCGAGTAGTTGATTTTTTTATCAGAACTAAAGTGAAGATGTCCCATTGCAGAGATCTGTCCCCCAGAGGGTACGGACTTTATAATAATGCAGTTTATGATTAATTGTCAAATTATGAATTAAACACATTTACTTGCTTATAGCTAATTTTAATTTTAATAAAATAAATTATTTACACCGGGGGGCTGGGGGGTGTGGAATACCCTCCAGTGTCTCTACAACGGGAGATCTTCAGTTTACTTCTGATAAAAAGTAAACTACTCGTTCCGGGGCGCTGGAGGGTTCTGCATGTTCTGCAATGTTCTTCTTTCCGAAATTTGTGCACTGGAGGGTGTTCCACACTCCCCAGACCCCGGATCGAGTAGTTGATTTTTTATCAGAACTAAAGTGAAGATCTCCCATTGCAGAGATCTGTCCCCCAAGGGGTACGGAATTTATAATAATGCAGTTTATGATTAATTGTCAAATTATGAATTAAACACATTTACTTGCCCATAGCTAATTTTAATTTTAATTCAGTTTTAATAAAAATAAATTATTTACACCGGGGGTCTGGGGGGTGTGGAACACCCTCCAGTGTCTCTACAACGGGAGATCTTCAGTTTACTTGATAAAAAATAAACTACTCGTTCCGGGGGGCTGGGGTTCTGCATGTTCTGCAATGTTCTTCATTCCGAAATTTGTGCACTGGAGGGTGTTCCACACCCCCCAGACCCCCGGATCGAGTAGTTGATCTTTTATCAGAACTAAACTGAAGATCTCTCATTGCAGAGATCCTTTCCACAGGGGGTACGGAATTTATAATTATGCAGTTTATGATTAATTGTCCGATTATGAATTAAACACATTTACTTGCCCATAGCTAATTTTAAAAAACTTGGGATATGCTTAAATATTTAATTCAGTTTTAATACAAATAAATTATTTACACCGGGAGTCTGGGGTGTGGAACACCTCCAATGCCTCTACGACGGGAGATCTTCAGTTTACTTCTGATAAAAATAAACTACTCGTTCCGGGGGCTGGGGGTTCTGAATGTTCTGCAATGTTCTTCATTCCATTTGTGCACTGGAGGGTGTTCCACACTCTCCAGTTACTTGGCCATAGCTAATTTTAAAAACTTGGAATATATGCTTAAATATATAAAATAAATTATTTAAACTGGGGGTCTGGGGTGTGGAACACCCTCTAGTGCCTCTGTCACTATTTGATAAAAAGTAAACTACTCGGTCTGAGGATTCTGCATGTTCTGCAATGTTCTTCATTCAAAATGTGTCAACACCCCCAGACCCCCGGATTGAGTAGTTAATTTTTATCAGAAGTAAACTGAAGATCTCCCGCTGCAGAGATCTACCTCCCAGGGAGCACGGAATTTATAATTAATTGTCAGATTATGAATTAAACACATTTAGTTTGCCATAGCTAATTTTAAAAAACTAGGGATATAAGCTTAAATATATAAAATAAATTATTGAAACCGTGGGGTTCCTCCAGTGCCTCTCCGCTACTGTTGTCAAAAGTTATGACATATTTTGGGGACAAAAAGGTTAAGCAAAAATAAATTATGTGAAAACGTGCACAAACGATTATTAAGATTATTTTCAAAATCGGGAGGGTGGAGCTAGCAGGTTTTAGCCCCCTCCCAACTAATTTTCTAAATAATTCAAAACAAAAAGTCCAACCAAAAATAAACAATGCACAATAGACTATTTTTTTTAAATTCGCAATGGAAGGGGCTGATGATATGCACCTTATCCAATCATACCACAACGAAATAACCAAACACACAGCAAAACAAACAAATGAAACACCTCATTGGTAATTTCGTCAATTTAACTTTAATGTATTTTAACCGATAGATAACTATAGTTGGAGAAATCTAACATAAGAAGATAGTTTAAATTGTAGTATTACATTCTGGAGCCATCTCTGTAAAACCGGGACAAGCGCGTTAATTTCGCTTCAATGTAATTAATTAATCACGACAAAATAATGAATTACCAAAGATTTTATTGAGCTGCCAAATCTCCATGATATTTAAACAAATGAGCTAAGAAAATTACAAAATTAACTAAAGATATCTAAGTTTAATTTAATTAATTGATTACTATTCAACTAGCAACTACTAAAACTTTTAATTAGTAAAATAATGACCGCCAAAGGTCTATTTAACGTTTAAGATAAAAAATGTTAAGAAAATCTACTGATGTAAGTTAATTTGCTATCAAATAATTATTATTGAATACACGTGTCTTATATCTATGATGCACATTGTCCGTAGCGCATGCGTATAAACTAGGTTAAACTTCATGTAATTCACCAAAAATTTACTAATTTTAAGATACTTCACTTGTACTTTAATATAATTAACATATATTTTACCTACGGTACACGTACTTCATGTATTTTACCAGTACTTCATATTCTTTACAATTTATGTATTAATTTATGTATTTCACAAGTACTTCATGTACTTCATGAGATGTGTACAAAAAACTTCACCAGCGGTTAACCCTTCGTAATTTATATTATAATATTAAATATTTTTCATATTTCAAAATTATAGTTTTTTTTACATTGTAACAATATTCCATTACTATATTGATACTATAATGGAAATGGCACAAAGTGTAAAAAATATCTAATATTAATTAATTCAAAGAAATCATTTCAAACATTCAACTAATTTTTGTATTTTGTATTATCTATCACGATTCAATAAACTATAGACATTTATTTCATCAAATCGTAAAAACAAATTCATTGATTCAACAACTAATTTGTATCTTTGATTTGTTTACTTTTTAATCTTAAAATTATCTAATTTATTTTAAATGAATTATTCAACTTGGTTCAATGGCTAAAATTCAATCCATTTCTTTATATGATTTCAACTAATCTTTAATTGAAATCGTAAATTTTTTTCTGTGTATGATTCCAGATTTGAACTATTACAGTTACCCAAACAAATAATGCCAACTTTTGTTTGTTTGTTTGTAGTTTTTAACATCAAATTCATTAAAACATGTTAATTTTAAGTAAACGAAAAAGTTGCCATTATTTGTTTGGGTAACTGTAATAATTTAAATCTGAAGGTAACTTCCACCACCACATTTTATATAATAAAATCATTATTATTATCATATTCAAATAGTACTTGCCTCGTTTCGGTTTAGATATAGTGCAACGGACATATTAACGGATATCCTGTAGTCGCCACTAAGGTCATTTTGAAGCTCCACTCTTCCAACGGTATTGCCATTTTGATTTTCATATCGAAAAACTGGACAGTTTTGATTTGGAAACATTTGCGAGTTAACGCAAAAAAATAATGGAGCAATTAATATTATTGCTTTTGTAAACATTTCTTTAACTTGAGAGTCGGTTGCTGCTCGATTCTAAACGCACCACTATATTTTCTATCTACAATTATTAACAACAAACTGGTTTAAAATCAAGTCGTTCAAATAAATAAACATACGAATATTAGCGAAGTCTGATATCGCATTAATTTAAAATTATATACATAGGTATTTTAATATTAATTATTCATGGATTTCCCGCTAATATTTGTGATGCTTTAGAAGATTGTTAAACAACTAACAAATATCTTTTTTTTAAACAAGTCTGCACATAACATGATTTCATCAAATGTTAATTAAAAAATATGCAAAGTACTGGTTTTGTAGAAGGTTAACCATGTCTTGAATTTTAAATCACATACTAAGTATTTATTCATATACATAAGAATCTTTCGTCGCTATGCGCTTCTCGGTTCTCGTCCACATTATTTACTATAAAAACTTCTTTTTTGTTAAACATTAAGTCGTAATTCATAGGCTAAATATATTTAAATTTTTTATAATCTGTAATATTATTTATACCTACTAAACTAAATTTAAAATTTTCGGTACAATTGGGAATACAAGAATTTTATTTGCATATTAATTGTTATATTATGTGCTCTTGACGTCAGTGACGGCTGATCGGGATAGGCAAGGTGGGCAGTACCCCACCAAACCAAATTTCAATTTTTTCTTTTTTTAATGAAAATTTAGTTGTTTTGTTCAACTAATTCTTCTGATTGTTAATAAGTTAGCTGCTTTATTAAATAACATTTTAATAATTTTATTGTTTTTGGTTCAACAATTCAATTTATTATTCTTGATCAATTAACAAATAGATTTTTTGTGATTTAACAATTCGATTACATATTTCTTTAATAATTCAACAGATTTTTCAATAATTTTTCTGTTTTTTCAATAATTCATACGTTTTATGCAAAAGTTACTGATGCTTTGACAGAAAATGCAACTGGTTTGTTCAATAAAGTTTGGTTGTTTTGTTTAATAAATTCAGCTGATCGATTCAATAATTTAACTGCTTTATTTAACATTTTAATTAATTTTTTAAGTACGTACATTATTTTCAAATTGTTCTTGGTTCAACAATTCAACTGTTTTAAGCAACGAAGCTACTGCTTTGATAAAACTGCAATTGTTTTATTTAATAAATTGAGCTATTTTGTTTAATATTAATAATTAGTATCAGCAGTTAACTTTTCTGTTCAATATTTTTATTATTTTAAATTTAATAATTTAATAGTTTTTTGAGAAATTATTCAATTGTTTTTGGTTCAACATTTCATTGAGGCTGAATTCAATAGTTGAATTTTCTGTTAGTCAATAAATCAACTGTTTCTTAACCAATTTAACAGGTTTTTAATAATTATCCTGTTTTTCAGCAATTCATCTGTTTTAAACAAAAATCTATCCTACCTTCACAAACAATTCAACTGTTTTTATTTTAATAAATTTTATTTTGTTAACAATTTTTTTATTAGTTTAATAAGTTAACTAATGTTCAACATTTTAATTACTTTTAGTTTGATAATTTATTTGTATTTTATTGAATAATTCAATTGTTGTTAATCTACAATTCAATTATTCTTGATTCAACTATTAGATTTTTTGTAATTTAACAATTCATGTGTTTCTTTAACAATACAACAAAGTTTTCAAAGATTTTCTTATTTTTTCAAGAATTCAACTGTTTTATGCAAAAGCTGCTACTTTGACAAAAAATTTAATTGTATTGAATAATTCAATTGTTGATAATCTACAATTCAATTATTCTTGATTCAACCATTACATTTTTTGTAATTTAACAATTCAACTGTTTCTTTAATAATTCAACAAATTTTCACAGATTTTCTTGTTTTTTTCAAGAATTCAACTGTTTTATGAATAAAGCTGCAACTTTTACAAAAAAATTTAATTGTTTTATTTAATAAATTCGGCTGAATGATTCAACAATTCAACTGCTTTTTCAGCATTTTAATTATTTTTGAAGGATAATTCAATCGTACTTGGTTCAACAATTCAATTAACCTTTATTCAACAATAAAACTTTTTTGTGATATTTAACAATTTAACTGTTTCTAGGACCATTCAACAGATCAAAAATTTAACTGTTTTTAGCAAAGAAGCTACTGCTTGGATAATAAATGCAATTGTTTCGTTGAATAAATTTAACTATTTTGTTTAAAAATTCAAATGTTATGTTAAAAAATTCTTCTAATTATTTATTAATTAATTATTTTTTGTTTAATAATTTAATATTTTTTTTGGTAAAATAATTCAATCGTTTTTGGTTCAACAGTTTAATTAAGTTTGATTCAACAATTCAATTTTTTGTGATTTAATAATTCAACTGTTTCTTTTAACAATTTAACAAGTTTTTTAATAATTATCCTATTTTTTCAGCAATTCATCTGTTTTAAACAAAAAATCTACTACTTTGACAAACAATTCAACTGTTTTTATTTTAATAAATTCTATTTTGTTTAGCACATTTTATTAAATATATTTTATTAAATAATTCAATTGTTGTTAATCTACAATTCAATTATTCTTGATTAAACTATTTGATTTTTTGTAATTTAACAATTCATGTGTTTCTTTAACAATACAACAAATTTTTCAAAGATTTTCTTGTTTTTTTTCAAGAATTCAACTGTTGTATGCAAAAATCTGCTAATTTGATAAAAAATTTAATTGTATTCAATAATTCAATTGTTGTTAATCTACAATTCAATTATTCTTGATTCAACTATTAGATTTTTTATAATTCAACAATTCAACCATTTCTTTAATTAAGCAACAAATTTTCACAGGTTTTCTTGTTTTTTCAAGAATTCAATTGTTTTATATATAAAGCTGCAACTTTTACAAAATAATTTAATTGTTTTGTTTAATAATATTGGCTGAATAATTCAACAATTCAACTGCTTTTTCAGCATTTTAATTATTTTTTGAAGAATAATTTAATCGTTTTTTTTGTAGAATAATTCAATTGTTTTTGGTTCAATAATTTAATTAAGTTTGATTTAACAATTAAATTTTCCGTGATTCAATAATTTAAATGTTTCTTTAACAATTTAACAGGTTTTTTAATAATTATCCTGTTTTTGCAGCAAATCGTCTGTTTTTAATGAAAGATCTACTACTTTGGCAAACAATGCAATTGTTTTGTTTAATAAATTCAGCTGTTATGTTTAATAAGTTCTATTTTGTTTAACAATTTTACTTTTTTTCTCAGTAGTTTAATAAGTTAACTGCACTGTTCAACATTTTATTACTTCTTGTTTGATTATTTACGTAGTTGTATTTTATTGAATAATTCGATTGTTGTTAGTCAACAATTCAATAATTATTCTTGATTCGGTCATTAGATTTATTTTGATTTAACAATTCAACTGTTTCTTAAATAATTCAACAAATTTTTCAAAGATTTTTTGTTTTTTTCAATAATTCAGCTGTTTTCTGAATAAAACTGCAACTTTTACAAAACAATTTAATTGTTTTGTTCAATAAATTCAGCAGAAGATTAAACAATTCAACTGCTTTTTCAACATTTTAATTATTTTTTGAAGTATAATTCATTCGTTTTTGGTTCAACAATTCAATTAGCCTGTATTCAACAATAAAATTATATTGTGATTTAACAATTTAACTGTTTCTTTTACAGTTTAACAGATTTTTTCCAAAATGCAACTGTTTTTAGCAAAGAAGCTACTGCTTGGATAAAAAATACAATAATTGTTTCGTTGAATAAATTTAGCTATTGCGTTTTAAAAATTTAAGTGTTATGTTAAACAAATTTTTTTAATTATTTATTAGTTAATTATTTTTTCCTTAATAATTAAATATTTTTTTTTGTAGAATAATTCAATCGTTTTTTTGGTTCAACAATTTAATTAGGCCTGATTCAACAGTTCAATTTTCCGTGATTCAATAATTCAACTGTTTCTTTAACAATTTAACGGGTTTTTAATAATTATCCTGTTTTTGCAGCCATTAATCTGTTTTAAATAAAAAAGCTACTAATTTGGCAAACAATTCAATTGTATTGTTTAATAAATTCTATTTTGTTTAGCAATTTTTTTCATTAGTTTAATAAGTTAACCGATATTCAACATTTTAATTACTTCTAGTTTGATAATTTAATTGTATTTTACAGAATGATTAAATTGTTGTTGGTCAACAATTCAATTATTCTTGATTCAACCATTAGATTTTTATGATTTCATAATTCAACTGTTTCTTTAATAATTCAACAAATTTATAAAAGGTTTTCTTGTTTTTTCCAAGAATTCAACTGTTTTATGCAAAAATCTGCTATTTTGACAAACAATTTAATTGTTTTTTTAATAAATTCAGCTGATTGATTCAACGATTTAACTGCTTTTTCAGCATATTAATTATCTTTTGAAAAAATAATTTAATTGCTTTTGGTTCAACAATTCAATGAGGCTTGATTCAACAGTTTGATTTTTCGTAATTAAATAATTCAACTGTTTCTTTAACAATTTAACATGTTTTTTAATAATTATCCTGTTTTTGACCAATTCATCTGTTTTAAACAAAAATCTACTACTTTGACAAACAATTCACCTGTTTTTATTTTAATAAATTTCGCTATTTTATTTGGCAAATTTTTTTTATAAGTTTAATAAGTTAACTGATGTTCAACATTTTAATTACTTATAGTTTGATAATTTAATTGTATTTTATTGAATAATTCAATTGTTTTTGGCCAGCAATTCAATTATTCTTGATTCAACCATTAGATTTTTTGTAATTTAACAATTCAACTGTTTCCTTAATAATTCAACAAATTTTTCAAAGATTTTCTTGTTTTTTTCAAAAATTCAACTGTTTTATGAGTAAAGCTGTAACTTTCACATAAAAATTTAATTGGTTTGTTTAATAAATTTGACTGAATAATTCAACAATTCAACTGCTTTTTCAGCATTTTAATTATTTTTTGAAGGATAATTTAATCGTTCTTGGATCAACAATTCAATTAACCTTTATTCAACAATAAATTTTTTTGTAATTTAACAATTTAACTATTTCTTGAACAATTAAACAGATTTTTTCCAAAATTCAACTGTTTTTATCAAAGAAGCTACTGCTTGGATAAAAAATGCAATTGTTTCGTTCAAAAAATTTAGCTATTTTGTTTTAAAAATTCAAATGTTATGTTAAAAAAATTCTTTTAATTATTTATTAATTGATTATTTTTTGTTAAATAATTCAATTGTTTTTTTTTGTAGAATTATTCAACCGTTTTTAGTTCAACAGTTTAATTCAGTTTGATTCGACAATTCAATTTTTCGTGATTTAATAATTCAACTGTTTATTTTACAATTTAACAGGTTTTTTAATAATTATCCTAGTTTTTTTGCAATTCGTCTGTTTTAAACAAATGATCTACTACTTTGATAAGCAATTCAACTGTTTTTATTTTAATAAATTTTATTTTGTTTAGCAATTTTTTTTCAGTAGTTTAATAAGTTAACTGATGTTCAATATTTTAATTAGTTCTAGTTTGATAATTTATTTGTATTTTACTGAATAATTCAATTGTTGTTGATTTATAATTCAATTATTCTTTATTCAACTATTAGATTTTTTGTAATTTAACAATTCATTTGTTTCTGTAATAATTCAACAAATTTTCTTATTTTTTTCAAGAATTCAACTGCTTTATGCAAAAAGCTGCAATTTTGAAAATTTTTTAATAGGTTAATTTAATAAGTTCGGGTAATTGATTTAACGATTTAACTGCTTTTTTAGCATTTTAATTATTTTTTAAAAAATAATTCAATTGTTTTTTGGTTCAAGAATTCAATGAGGCTAGATTCAACAATTCAAAATTTCGTAATTAAATAATTCAACTATTTCTTTTACAATTTCACATGTTTTTTAATATTTATCCTGATTTTCAGCAATTCATCTGTTTTAAACAAAAACCCTACTACTTTAACGAACAATTCAACTGTTTTCATTAATAAATTTAGCTGTTTTGTTTAATAAATTCTATTTGATGTTCCACATTTTAATTACTTCTAGTTTGATGATTTATTTGTATTTTATTGAATAATTTAATTGTTTTTGGTCAACAATTCAATTGTTCTTGATTCAACTATTAGAATTTTTGTGATTTAACAATTCAACTGTTTCTTTAATAATTTAACAAATTTTTCAAGATTTTCTAGGTTTTTCAAGAGTTCAATTGTTTTATGGATAAACTGCAACTTTTACAAAATAACTTAATTCTTTTGTTTAATAAATTTGACTGAATGATTAAACAATTCAACTGATTTTTCAGCATTTTAATTATTTTTTGAAGGATAATTCAATCGTTCTTGGATCAATAATTCAATTAACCTTTATTCAACAATAACATTTTTTGTGATTTAACAATTTAACTGTTACTTTAACAGTTCAAATTCAACAGATTTTTTCAAAAATTCAACTGTTTTTAGCAAAGAAGCTACTGCTTGGATAAAAAATGCAATTGTTTCGTTGAATAAATTTAGTTATTTTGTTTTAAAAATTCAAATGTTATGTTAAAAAAATTGTTCTAATTATTTATTAATTAATTATTTTTTGTTTAATAATTCAATATTTTTTTTCGCAGAATAATTTAATTGTTTTTGTTTCAACAGTTTAATTAGACTTAATTCGACAATTCAATTTTCCCTGATTCAATAATTCAACTGTTTCTTTAACAATTTCACAGGTTTTTTAATAATTATTCTGTTTTTGCAGCCATTAAGCTGTTTTAAATAAAAAATCTACTAATTTGGCCAACAATTCAACTGTTTTGTTTAATAAATTCTATTTTGTTTAGCAATTTTTTTCTTTAACAATTTAACATGTTTTTAATAATTATCCTGTTTTTGACCAATTCATCTGTTTTAAACAAAAATCTACTACTTTGACAAACAATTCACCTGTTTTTATTTTAATAAATTTCGCTATTTTATTTGGCAAATTTTTTTATAAGTTTAATAAGTTAACTGATGTTCAACATTTTAATTACTTCTAGTTTAATAATTTAATTGTATTTTATTGAATAATTCAATTGTTTTTGGCCAACAATTTTATTATTCTTGATTCAACCATTAGATTTTTTGTAATTTAACAATTCAACGGTTTTTTAATAATTCAACAAATTTTCACAGATTTTCTTGTTTTTTTCAAGAATTTAATTGTTTTATGTATAAAGCTGCAACTTTTACAAAATAATTTATTTGTTTTGTTTAATAATATCGGCTGAAGGAGTCAACAATTCAACTGCTTTTTTAGCATTTTAATTATTTTTTTAAGGATAATTCAATTGTTTTTTTTGTAGAATAATTCAATTGTTTTTGGTTTAACAATTTAATTAAGCTTGATTCAACAATTCAAATTTCCGTGATTTAATAATTCAACTGTTTCTTTTACAATTTAACAGGTTTTTTAATAATTATTCTGTTTGGCAGCAATTCATCTGTTTCAAACTAAAAATCTACAACTTTGGCAAACAATGCAATTGTTTCGTTTAATAAATTTAGCTGTTTTGTTTAATAAATTCTATTTTGTGTAGCAATTTTTTTTCAATAGTTTAATAAGCTAACTGGTGTTCAACATTTTAATTACTTCTAAAGTTTAATAATTTATTTGTATTTTATTGAATAATTCAATTGTTGTTGATCTATAATTCAATTATTCTTGATTCAACAATTAGATTTTTTGTAATTTAACAATTCCACTATTTCTTTCATAATTTAACAAATTTTTTAATGATTTTCTTGTTTTTTTCAAGAATTCAACTGTTTTATGCAAAAAGCTGCTGCTTTAAAAAAAATTTAATTGTTTTTTTTAATAAATTCGGCTGATTGATTCAACCATTTAAGTGCTTTTTTAACATTTTAATTATCTTTTGAAAAATAATTCAATTGCTCTTGGTTCAACAATTCAATGAGGTTTGATTCAACAGTTCAATTTTTCGTAATTAAATAATTCAACCTTTTCTTTAACAATTTAACATGTTTTTTAATAATTATCCTGTTTTTCAGCAATTCACCTGTTTTAAACAAAAAATTTATACTACTTTAACAAACAATTCAACTGTTTTGATTGTTAAATTTAGCTGTTTTGTTTAATAAATTCTATTTTGTTTAGCAATTTTTTTTCATTAGTTTAATAAGTTAACTAATGTTCAACATTTTAATTACTTCTAGTTTGATAATTTATTTGTATTATATTAAATAATTCAATTGTTGTTGGTCAACAATTCAGTTATTCTTCATTCAACCATTAGATTTTTTTAAATTTAACAATTCAGCTATTTCTTTAATAATTTAACAAATTTTTTAAAGATTTTCTTGGTTTTCTAAAAATTCCACTGTTTTATGCAAAAAGTTGTTTAAAAATTGTTTAATAAAAAGTTTGTTTAATAAATTCGGCTGACTGATTCAACGATTTAAGTGATTTTTTAGCATCTTAATTATTTTTTGAAGGATAATTCAATCGTTCTTAAATCAATTCAATTAACCTTTATTCAACAATAACATTTTTTGTGATTTAGTAATTTAATTGTTACTGTAACAGTTCAATTTTTTTTAAAATTCAACTGTTTTTAGCAAAGAAGCTACTGTTTGCATAAAAATGCAATTGTTTCGTTGAATAAATATAGCTATTTTGTTTTAAAAATTTAAATGTTATATTAAAAAAATTCTTTTAATTTTTTATTAATTAATTATTTTTTGTTTAATAATTAAATATTTTTTTTTGTAGAAGAATTCAATCGTTTATGGTTCAAAAGTTTAATTAGGCCTGATTCAACAATTCAATTTTCCGTGATTCAATAATTCAACTGTTTCTTTAACAATTTAACAGCTTTTTTAATAATTATTATGTTTTTGCAGCCATTAATGTGTTTTAAATAAAAAATCTATTAATTTAGAAAAAATCAACTGTTTTGTTTAATAAATTCTTTTTTGTTTAGCAATTTTTTTTCATCTGTTTAATAAGTTAACTGATGTGCATCATTTTAATTACTTCTAGTTTGATAATTTGTTTGTATTTTACTGAATAATTCAATTGTTGTTGATCTATAATTTAACTATTCTTGGTTCAACAATTAGATTTTTTATAATTTAACAAATTAATTTGTTTCTTTAATCTTTCAACAAATTTTTCAAAGATTTTCTTGGTTTTTTCAATAATTCAACTGTTTTATGCACAAAGCTGCAACTTTGAAAAAAATTTTATTATTTTGTTTAATAAATTCGGCTGATTGATTCAACGATTTAACTGCTCTTTTTAGCATTTTAATTATTTTTTTAAAAATAATTCAATTGTTCTAGGTTCAACAATTCATCGAGGCTTGATTCAACAATTCAATATTTCGTAATTAAATAATTCAACTGTTCCTTTAACAATTTAACATGTTTTTTAATAATTATCCTGTTTTTTCAGCAATTCATCTGTTTAAAAAAAAAAACCTACTACTTTAACGAACAATTCAACTGTTTTGATTAATAAATTTAGCTGTTTTGTTTAATAAATTCTATTTTATTTAGCAATTTTTTTTTCATCAGTTTAATAAGTTAACTGATGTTCCACATTTTAATTACTTCTAGTTTGATGATTTATTTGTATTTTATTGAATAATTCAATTGTTTTTTGTCAACAATTCAATTGTTCTTGATTCAACTATTAGATTTTTTATGATTTAATAATTCAACTGTTTCTTTAATAATTCAACAAATTTTTCCAAGATTTTCTTGCTTTTTTAAGAGTTCAACTTTTTATGGATAAAGCTGCAACTTTTACAAAATAATTTAATAGTTTTTTTCAAGAATTCAACTGTTTTATGCAAAAATCTGCTATTTTGACAAAAAATTTAATTGTTTTTTTAATAAATTCAGATCATTGATTCAACGATTTAACTGCTTTTTCAGCATTTTAATTATCTTTTGAAAAATAATTCAATTGCTCTTGGTTCAACAATTCAATAAGGCTTGATTCAACAATTTAATTTTTGGTAATTAAATAATTTAACTGTTTCTTTAACAATTTAACATGTTTTTTAATAATTATCCTGTTTTTTCACCAATTCATCTGTTTTAAACAAAAAATCTATACTACTTTGACAAACAATTCAACTGCTTTGTTTAATAAATTTCGCTGTTTTGTTTGGCAATTTTTGTTCATTAGTTTAATAAGTTAACTGATGTTCAACATTTTAATTACTTCTAGTTTGATAATTTATTTGTATTATATTGAATAATTCAATTGTTGTTGGTCAACAATTCAATTATTCTTAATTCAACCATTAGATTTTTTGTGATTTAACAGTTCAACTGTTACCTTAATAATTCAACAAAGTTTTCCAAAATGTTCTTTTTTTCCAAAATTCAACTGTTTTATGTAAAAATCTGCAACTTTGACAAAAAATTGAATTGTTTTGTTTAATAAATTCGGCTGAATAATTCAACGATTTAACTGCTTTTTTAGCATTTTAATTATTTTTGAATGATAATTCAATTGTTCTTGGTTCAACAATTCAATTAACCTTTATTCAACAATAAATTTTTGTGATATTTAACAATTTAACTGTTTCTACGACAATTCAACAGATTTTTTCAAAAATTTAACTGTTTTTAGCAAAGAGGCTACTGCTTGCATAAAAATGCAATTGTTTCGTTGAATAAATTTAGCTATTTTGTTTTAAAAATTAAAATGTTATGTTAAAAATTCTTCTAATTATTTATTAATTAATTATTTTTTGTTTAATAATTCAATATTTTTTTTGGTAAAATAATTCAATCGTTTTTGGTTCAACAGTTTAATTAAGCTTGATTCAACAATTCAATTTTTGTGATTTAATAATTCAACTGTTTCGTTAGCAATTTAACAAGTTTTTTAATAATTTTTTTGTTTTTTCAGCAATTCATCTGTTTTAAACAAAAAATCTACTACTTTGACAAATAATTCAACTGTTTTTATTTTAATAAATTCTATTTTGTTTAGCAAATTTTTTTCATTAGTTTAATAAGTTAACTGATGTTCAACATTTTAATTACTTCTAGTTTGATAATTTATTTGTATATTATTGAATAATTCAATTGTTTTTGGTCAACAATTCAATTATTCTTGATTCAACCATTAGATTTTTTGTAATTTAACAATTCAACCGTTTCTTTAATAATTTAACAAATTTTCACAGATTTTCTAGTTTTTTTCAAGAATTCAACTGTTTTATGTATAAAGCTGCAACTTTTACAAAATAATTTAATTGTTTTGTTTAATAATATCGGCTGAATAATTCAACAATTTAACTGCTTTTTCAGCATTTTAATTATTTTTAGGATAATTCAATTACTTTTTTTTGGAAAATAATTTAATTGTTTTTAGTTCAACAATTTAATTAGGCTTGATTCAACAATTCAAATTTCCGTGATTCAATAATTCAACTGTTTCTTTTACAATTTAACAGGTTTTTAATAATTATCCTGTTTTTTCTGCAATTTATCTGTTTTAAACAAAAAATCTACTACTTTGACAAACAATTCAACTGTTTTTATTTTAATAAATTCTATTTTGTTTAGCAATTTTTTTGTTAGTTTAGTAAGTTAACTGATGTTCAACATTTTAATTACTTTTAGTTTGATCATTTATTTGTATTTTATTAAATAATTTAATTGTTGTTAATCTACAATTCAATTATTCTTGATTCAACTATTTGATTTCTTGTAATTTAACAAGTCATCTGTTTATTTAACAATACAACAAATTTTTTAAAAATTTTCTTGTTTTTACAAGAATTCAACTGTTTTATGCAAAAAGCTGATACTTTCACAAAAAATTTAATTGTATTTAATAATTCAATTGTTGTCAATCTACAATTCAATTATTTATGATTCAACCATTAGATTTGTTGTAATTTAACAATTCAACCGTTTCTTTAATAATTCAACAAATTTTCACAAATTTTCTTGTTTTTTTCAAGAACTCAACTGTTGTATGCAAAAAGCTGCAGCTTTGACAAAAAATGTAATTGTTTTGTTTAATAAATTCGGCTGATTGATTCAACGATTTAAGGCGGTATTCTGGTCTAGAAAATTGAAAAATCAATTATTTTTTTGCATATTTTCAAAGCTTAGACTTTCAAAAATATGCTCTTAAAAGGATTTTTCAAAATTGAATTATTTTGAGAGATACAGTGGATTTTGTGACGCGGTACTTAAACCGGCCGAGCGGAGTGATCACACAATGAATGGCAGATGTTTTCCAGGAATTCTTTTGTATCCGACTTGAGCTCGTTATATACCCTTTAAGTTTTATATATACCTGACTACCAGTACGTACCACGAACTGTCCACACAAAATATACCTAGATATGTATGTCCAATGTATGGATATGGAATCGCCGATTAATCCAAAGTGAGTATTAAATATAATTATCTGAGTTATTTAACTTGAAATCTTTCTCAAACTTCAAACGCGTTTTTCTCAAAACTCCTTTTGTTGAGGTGGTTGACACGATATCTCAAGTTCTATCTGACCGATTCCTTTGAAATTTTGTGACAATCTTCTTCATACATCTCTTTATCACTGGAACTAAGGATTTTGAAAAATTTTAATTTGAAGTATTTTTAAAAATTCGTAAAGATCGAAAACAGGATTAAAAAATTTTTTTTCAAGTAGACGCCATTTTGTGAATTTTTTTTTTTTTTCGGCCGTAGTTCAAGATGTAGCACATCTTTACTAATTAAGAATTTTGTTCGTTTGTTTGATTTAGATCACTACAAGGGTTGGAATCATGTCAACCAGGGAGCACTGTTTGACTAGCAACCACCACTTCACCGACCTGTCACTGGATGAATTTTTGAATTTTTTTTTTTGAATTTTTTATATACTTTAAAATCAATAAATATTATATAAAAAATGGATAGTAAAAAAGTTTTAATTTTTTTTATCCTAGTATAAAAATACCCAAAAGTAAAGCTCTAGACCAGAATACCCCTTAAGTGCTTTTTTAGCGTTTTAATTATTTTTTGAAGAATAATTCAATTGTTTTTGGTTCAACAATTCAATTAGCCTTTATTCAACAATTTAATTTATGGTGATTCAACAATTTAACTGTTTCCTTAACAATTCAACTGTTTTAAGCAAAGAAGCTACTGCTTTGATAAAAAATGCAATTTTTTGTTTAATAAATGTAGCTATTTTGTTTTATAAATTCAGTTGTTTTGTTTAATAACTTCGACTCATTGATTCGACGATTTAAGTACTTTTTAGCATTAACCTCTATATATTGAAGTTTTTGTTGGATAACCTCTATAGTATAAATCGAAGTTTTTTGTTAGATGCTTCTCAATTCATTCTTTGACCGACTTTCGTTCATGTTACAACAATTGATAAACCGAACCTAAAGTTTATTAAAAAAATACTTCAAAAATCATGCAACATCTTTATTCCATTTCAAATAATAAAAAAACAAAATATTTTGCCCAGCCCTGCATATACCCTGTCCTTAATAAGTTATGGATGAGATTTTTCTTGGTTATGACGATGGAATTAAAACATTAACTCCATGGTTATGATCAACCAATTTTTGAATATTACCTAAAATAATATTATCTGTTTTATAATACCAATGACAGATAACCCCGTATAAAATATTACAAGTTTTTTGAAAATTTAATTAATTTCTACATTTTTAATGAATTAAATTTTTTCTAAGCTTACTTATTAGTCTATAAACATATTAGTCGATCAATTACGCATATTTCATGCTTAACTGTCAATCGCTAGATGAATCCGGATGATAATTAAATAAAAAAAAAAGATATTTGAAAATGTTTCAGAAAGGAAACGCTAGGACAAAAAATTATATTTCACCATCTTTGGTGTAAATCTTCGCTAAATGAAAAAAATTCGATACAAATGAATACAATACAATACAATATAAAAATTTATCTTTGATTTTAAAAAACGAGGGGGGCCGACTGAAATCAAAACAATATTTTTGCACATTTTATTTGTAACTTCTTTAGTAATATTTATCTGAGTATAATTAAATATAAGAAATAATTCAGTTACATTAAAGTATGTACATATTCTCGATTTATCTTCTTAATTCTTCATGGGATCTTCGTAGATATCATGATTTTAATTAAGTGTGGTCTTGATTACTGAAAAATATCAAAATTTAGTATTTGAAATTTACAATAAATTATTAGTTATTATATTATATAACTAATTAAGTCATTCTCAAAAGCGTCTGAGTATATTTACATATTATTTAAATAATTTCTTCAAGGACAATCATTTAATTTTACTATTTTTAAATTTAAAAAAATTTATTTTTTTGATCAAAATAATAAGTTTAAATCATAATATTAACAAAATTTTCAAAAAACATTGGATTTACCTGTATGTATACTCTGATTAGATTCGTAAACTTGTTTGCACTTGTACGAATATGAAGACGAATTTTTAGATGACCAGGAATTTGGGCTTGTCGATTTGGGCACGCTATGGTCCACGGTGGTAATGTTAACACAATCCATGGTTGAATTGTTGGTTTGAATTACTGAACTGTACGTAGTATGTTCATCATTCGAATTTCTTGGAGTTGTAAAAACAATTGAAGGTACTGGATCTTGATGGTACTGGCTAGGTTCAGGGTTAAAATTTGAAACGCCAGTGCTAATATAAGTGGTAGCCCATAAATTTGTAACTCCGCTTTCTAATTTTACTGAAATAAATTATAAATAAAAAATTTAAAAAATGTTAGGAATTTTGTCCTTACCTTCATCTGGAGGTCCAAGGCAGTAAACTCGTCCATTAAACTCTATTCTGGTTGGCTTAGCTATATGAGTTTGACTTGGAAAATAAATATAGTACTCCAACGGATTACCTTTTATTATGTCATTTACTGGCGTACGCAACTCAATTTTGATGTTCTGAAAATATTTTTACCGAATTGAATAATAAAATTATTCTGACAGAACTAAGCGGTGAGATGAAATTAGAATGATTGAAAATAAAAAATGATGAATATATAGTAAATATTACGTACCGAATTTGGCTGTAAATAAGCTGGAACTGACATGTTAACAGTCAGCCTGTACGCGCCAGTAAGGTCATTTTTAAATTCCGCTCTTCCAATATTTTCGCCATTATGGGAAATATACCGGAAAACTGTACATTCCGGAGTTGGATATGCATGCGAATTAGCGCAAATAGTAAACAATGTAATAACAATAGCTGCTTTAAGCATTTTCTAGCTTGATGTTGGCTGTGGTAAACTTTATTTTCAACTATCATACAGAACTGGTTTAAAATCAAGTCGATGGATCAAGTGAACTTACGAATGTTGGCGAAGCTTTATTTCCGAAAAGCACCCATCCTATAATTTTTAATTAATACGAATGTATTTTATGCTTATCTGGAATTTCTGCAATCAAGTTTACGGACAATACATAATTATAATTAACCTTCTGGGAAATCCAATTATTCAAATATTATAAATTGATTTTCAAAAACCCAATTTTTCAAATATTATAAATTAATTTTCAATAATAAACATAAAAACTTTTGTGTCAGCTCCCACGCACGACTGGAGTTTACTCCAGTAAAAATAACCAACTTTAAGAAAATTGATTTTCTTGATTTGAAAATTATTTTTATTTAAAATATAATATTATCTTAATAACTAACAAAATATGGTTATAAAAGATAATTGTCACTAAATCTTTTACGTACAATAATAAATAGTACATGAAAATTATTTAAGTATGCTAAAAATAACTTTTCGAAAGAAAATTTTATAAAAACATTATTATATATAATCATCATTATAATAAAGAAATATTGTTGATTTTTCAGATAATATTATCGAATTATTGACTTGAATTATTGATATTTAAAATTATTCATAAAATAAATCATAATAACCTGGAGGAATTTATAGACATCGAAAATAATTTTGGTTAGGTTAGAAATTGTCTAAATTGGATTAAATATCGAAATATAATGATAAAATTATAACTTCACAATAACAATATTAATTATTGATATGTATAACAAAAGCGGGCAGGATTTGGTGCGGTTGCGCTAATGTAAAGATACGCCTCTCATTTTCGTTTTTAAAACGTACCTTTACCCACGTGGTTGTTAGATGTTCCGGCAATATTATCTTGCGCACCATAGGTGCGCACTAAAAAGTAACGCGGTCATTTCTTGCGCACCATAGGTGCGCACTAAAACAGTAACGAGGTCATTCATCAGTAGATTTTACACCTCATATTTTTATCATACCGGGCGCCTTATATATGAAAATCGATTCTTATGAGTAAACTCCAAAAATTTTACTCAGAATATCAATGTTTTCTTTAACATTTTTTGTAGCAAATTGTTTGTATTTCGTAAAGTTTTGTCTCTTTCAATTAATGTAAAACAACGAACTCTGCAAAAGTGTTCACTTTGAAATTTTTTCAAATGAAATATGAAAATGAAATTAATGTAGATATAATTGCAGCCTTAAAGGGTATCCACACACACAAATTTTGTTGCCAACGTCGTCGCCAACCCAATAACCTTCAGAAGCGCCGAAGGGGGTCAGATTCTTGCGGAGCTAATCGCGGAATTGAACTTCCAGATATGCAATGATATCGAAACTTGAAGGATTATGTCAATATCACATTGGAGATTGCCAAAAAACAGCTGGCTCCCTTCTCCCTGAACTTGGCGAAAATAGAAACGGGCATGAGGTGGCAGCTGAAGATTGACCATATTTAGCTGGGAGATGCTACAAAGATAAAAAAAAACGGCAAACGGGGGTTTATTAAAAGAGTGAGGAGATTGCAAACCTTAGAAAGATGGCCCTAAATAAACAAGCTGCTTTACAGGGCCCGCACGATAAAACATTTCAATACAGAGCAAAAAGAAGAGGATGCAAAAGCGACAAAAAGGGCTTAATACAAAGCACAGCAAAAAACCACTGGCACAACGTCATCCAAGACATAGATAAAGATATTTGGAGCCTTGGGTGTAAGATAGCCATCCAAAAACTCGGCAGGCATGGAGAGCAACAAGAATGTCTCGGGCAAGTAAATAGTGGAGAATGCCTAAAGAATGAAGATGGCCAAGAACAAAGCCCTTGGTTCTGATGGTATACCATCGGAAGTGGTGGTCTACGCAGCAAATAATTTATTTAACAAATTGTGAGCAGATGTTTTTTATCGACAACAAACCTAGGTGAGAGTTAAAATACCCGGAATCGTAAATACACTTTTCCCTATAGAAATGGCTATACCAAATGAAAAAACACAAAAATACAAGCTCTCTAAGGTTAGGATCAATCTTGTCGGAGTTGTAATATGGCCACAATTTAATAATGAAAATTGCAATTTTCCCATAAGAAATACATGTAAGTGTATTATTACGTAATATTACGCAATAATTTTATGCATTTTGATAACCGTCCGTGCACATTTACCTTAGTGAATCTACCTTAGGGCGGGGCAACTAGAGCAGCGTTAGGAAGGAGTCAGTCGCTCCCTGAGATCCGCCGCGTCAACTTTCAAACTTTTTGAGTTGGAGCCGCTTAAGGGATGTTTTTAATAAGTTTAGCGCGTTTAGCGCCCCTCCGGGGCGCGGACGGGACTCCGAGCGGTTTTGACAGTGCAACCAAATCAGAAACGAATTCGCACAAAAAGTGATTTTTTTTGGAAATTTGTCGTCCGATCACAAATTTAATTCTTATTATTAGCTAATTACACCATTATCTATCATAATTCGTCGTGAAAACCGAAATTCTGGTATATTTACTGTCGCCACAACCTATTTCAATTTTGGGGGCGGGGTTACAGTTCAAAAGAGCCAATGATAAAATTGCATTCCAAATTAACTTTAAAGCCGTTTTTTTCAAAATTGTGTAAATATTCCGCAAATTTTATTTTTTTATATGCTATTGGGACCCTCATCTTTTATAATCCACTTCAAAAATGGTAAAAATTGCGATCCGAAAATCTTAATCGTCACCCAAACCTACAACATAGGTCGCCCTCAACGGGCGACTGGTTAAAGTAGCAATTCTACTCAAAAGCAAATAAATAGTAAGGCTACAAACAAGCTTAACTAGTTTCACTATTGTGAAAAGCACTGGGGACCTTTTCGACCCTGCAAATCATGCGGCAATAAGCAAAACTTGCAATACATAAATTACAATAAGACTGACCTAACCCTATAGGTACTGCGGCGTATCAAAGATGTTACTTCTTTCAGAACTGAGCTCAGTTTTGCAATGTTTCGACCAAATCGAATTGTTGTGATTTCTTAAATATTACACAAGTTGGTGCGAAAGGTCATTTTTGACTAACGCAACCACGGCAAATCTCGAATTCGCTCTAAAAGTGTATTTTTTCCATTTGTGGACCGACCACAAATTTTTATCTGTTAATTAGACCTTGAAATTCATAATTCGTTTTAAAAATCTGCATTATTTTGTCTTGGTTAGAGTTAAGATTTCCGGAATTAAAAATACAATTTTTCCTATAGAAATAGTTTTAACAAACAAAAGAAGAGAAAACACAAGCTCTTTAAGGTGAGGATCAATCTTGTCGGAGTTGCAATAAGGCCACAATTCCATTTTGAAAATTATAACTTTCCCATAAGAAATACATGTAAATGTATTATTGCGCAATATTGCGCAATAATTTTAAGCATTGTATTAACGGAGGGGGTTGACCACTTAGTATATTTGGTGTATATAATTTTGTAAATGATTTGCAATTGTTTGCAAATGCGTGTAAATTTTACAAATGCCTGTAAATTTTGTAAGTGCCTGTAAATTTTGTAAATGACTGAAAATTTTGGCAAATTTATGCAATTGTTTGCAAATTTCTGCAATTGTTTACAAATTTCAGCAATTGTTTGCAAAATTCTGCAATTGTTTGCAAATTTTGCAAATGTCTGAAAATTTTGTAAATGACTGCAAATCTTTGCAAATGACTGTAAATGTCTGAGTTTTTTGCAAATTTCTGCGTAAATTTTGCAATTGTTTGCAAATTTTGCAAATGTTTACAAATTTTGTAAATGTGTGCAAAATTTTGCAAATGCCTGGAAATTTTGTAAATACCTGTAAATCTTTGAAAATGACTGTAAATGTCTGAAATTGTTTGCAAATATCTATGTAAAGTTTGCAAATTTTGCAATTGTTTGCAAATTTTGTAAATGTGTGTAAATTTTTGTAAATGTGTGTAAATTTTTGCAAATGTCTGTAAATTTTTGGAAATGACTGTAAATCTTTGCAAGTGTCTGTAAATGTCTGAAATTGTTTGCAAATATCTGTGTAAATTTTGCAAATGTTTGTAAATTTTACAAATGTTTGCAAATTTTGAAATACAAATGCCTGTAAATTTTTGTAATGCCTGTAAATCTTGCAAATTACTATAAATTTTAGCAAATTTATGCAATTGTTTGCAAATTCTGCAAATGTTTGCAAATGCCTGTAAATTTTTGTAAATGTGTGTAAATTTTTGCAAATATCTATGTAAAGTTTTACAAATGTTTGCAAATTTTGCAATTGTTTGAAAACTTGGCAAATGTGTAAATTTTACAAAAGTGTGTAAATTTTACAAATGCCTGTAAATCTTTGCAAATGACTGTAAATGTCTGAACTTGTTTGCAAATATGTGTGTAAAGTTTTGCAAATATGTGTAAATTTTTTCAAATGCCTGTAAATTTTTATATATGCCTGGAAATCTTTGCAAATGTTGTAAATGTGTGTAAATGTGTGTAAATTTTACAAATGTCTGTAAATTTTTGAAAATGAGTGTAAATTTTACAAATGTTTGCAAATTTTGAAATACAAATGCCTGTAAATTTTTTTAAATGCTTGTGAATCTTTGCAAATGACTGTAAATGTCTGAAATTGTTTGCAAATTTCTGCGTAAATTTTGCAATTGTTTTCAAATTTTGCAAATGTTTAAAAATTTTGCAAATGTGTGTAAAATTTTGTAAATGTGTGTAAATTTTTACTAATGACTATAAATTCTTGCAAAGTTATGCAATTGTTTGCAAATTTCTGCAATTGTTTGCAAATTTCTGAATTTGTTTACAAATTGTAGCAATTGTTTGCAAAATCTGCAATTGTTTGCAAATTTTGCAATTGTTTTCAAATTTTCAAATGTTTACAAATTTTGTAAATGTGTGCAAAATTTTGCAAATGCCTGGAAATTTTTGTAAATGCCTGTAAATATTTGCATATTACTGTAAATGTCTGAAATTGTTTGCAAATTTCTGCGTAAATTTTGCAATATTTTGCAAATTTTGCAAATGTTTACAAATTTTGCAAATGCGTGTAAAATTTTTCAAATGTGTAAATTTTACATATGCTTTTTAATTTTTGTAAATGTCTGCAAATCTTGCAAATGACTGTAAATTCTTGTAAACACCTGTAAATCTTTGCAAATGACTGTATATGTCTGAATTTCTTTGCAAATTTCTGCGTAAATTTTGCAATTGTGCGAATTTTGCAAATGTTTACAAATTTTGCAAATGTGTGTAAATTTTGCAAATGCCTGTAAATGTTTGTAAATACCTGTAAATCTTTGCAAATGACTGTATATGTCTGAATTTCTTTACAAATTTCTGCGTAAATTTTTGCAATTGGTGCGAATTTTGCAAATGTTTACAAATTTTGCAAATGTGTGTAAATTTTGCAAATGCCTGTAAATCTTTGTACATACCTGTAAATCTTTGTAAATGACTGTAAATGTCTAAATTTGTTTGCAAATTTGTGGGAAATTTTGCAATTGTTTGCAAATTTTGCAAATGTTTACAAATTTTGTAAATGTGTGCAAAATTTTGCAAATGCCTGGAAATTTTGTAAATGCCTGTAAATATTTGCATATTACTGTAAATGTCTGAAATTGTTTGCAAATTTCTGCGTAAATTTTGCAATATTTTGCAAATTTTGCAAATGTTTACAAATTTTGCAAATGCGTGTAAAATTTTTCAAATGTGTGTAAATTTTTACATATGCTTTTAATTTTGTAAATGTCTGCAAATCTTGCAAATGACTGTAAATTCTTGTAAACACCTGTAAATCTTTGTAAATGACTATAAATGTCTGAATTTGTTTGCAAATTTCTGCGTAAATTTGCAATTATTTGCAAATTTTGCAAATGTTTACAAATTTTGCAAATGTGTAAATTTTGCAAATGCCTGTAAATGTTTGTAAATACCTGTAAATCTTTGCAAATGACTGTATATGTCTGAATTTCTTTGCTCATTTCTGCGTAAATTTTTGCAATTGGTGCGAATTTTGCAAATGTTTGCAAATTTTGCAAATGTGTGTAAATTTTTGCAAATGCCTGTAAATTTTTGTAAATACCTGTAAGTCTTTGCAAATGACTGTAAATGTCTAAATTTGTTTGCAAATTTGTGCGTAAATTTTGCAATTGTTTGCAAATTTTGCAAATGTTTACAAATTTTGTAAATGTGTGCAAAATTTTGCAAATTCCTGGAAATTTTTGTAAATGCCTGTAAATATTTACATATGACTATAAATGTCTGAATTTGTTTGCAAATTTCTGCGTAAATTTTGCTTTATTTTGCAAATTTTGCAAATGTTGACAAATTTTGCAAATGCGTGAAAATTTTCAAATGTGTAAATTTTACAATTGCTTTTTAATTTTGTAAATGCTTGCAAATCTTGCAAATGACTGTAAATTCTTGCAAATTTATGCAATTGTTTGCAAATTTCAGCAATTGTTTGCAAAATTTTGCAAATGCCTGGAAATTTTGTAAACACCTGTAAATCTTTGTAAATGACTGTAAATGTCTGAACTTGTGTGCAAATGTGTGTAAAATTTTGTAAATGTGTGTAAATTGTTACAAATGTCTTTAAATTTTGTAAATGCCTGTAATTCTTTACTAATGAATGTAAATTCTTGCAAAGTTATGCAATTGTTTGCAAATTTCTGCAATTGTTTACAAATTTTAGCAATTGTTTGCAAAATTCTGAAATTGTTTGCAAATTTTGCAATTGTTTTCAAATTTTGCAAATGTTTTCAAATTTTGTAAATGTGTGCAAAATTTTGCAAATTCCTGAAATTTTGTAAATACCTGTAAATCTTTGTAATTGACTGTAAATGTCTGAATTTGTTTGCAAATTTCTGCGTAAATTTTGCAATTGTTTTCAAATTTTGCAAATGTTTAAAAATTTTGCAAATGTGTGTAAAATTTTGTAAATGTGTAAATTTTACAAATGCCTGTAACTTTTGTAAATGCCTGTAAATCTTTACAATGACTATAAATTCTTGCAAAGTTATGCAATTGTTTGCAAATTTCTGCAATTGTTTACAAATTTTAGCAATTGTTTGCAAAATTCTGCAATTGTTTGCAAATTTTGCAATTGTTTTCAAATTTTACAAATGTGTGTAAATTTTTGTAAATGCCTGGAAATTTTACAAATGCCTGAAATGTTTGTAAATGCCTATAAATATTTGCAAATGACTGTAAATGTCTGAATTTTTTGCAAATTTCTGCGTAAATTTTTGCAATTGTTTTAAATTTTGCAAATGTTTAAAAATTTTGCAAATGTGTGTAAAATTTTGTAAATGTGTGTAAATTTTGCAAATGCCTGTAAATGTTTGTAAATACCTGTAAATCTTTGCAAATGACTGTATATGTCTGCTTCAATTTCTGAAATTTTGCAATTGAATTTTGCAAATGTTTACAAATTTTAAATGTAAATTTTGCAAATGCCTGTAAATCTTGTAAATACCTGTAAATCTTTGTAAATGACTGTAAATGTCTAAATTTGTTTGCAATTGTGAATTTTGCAAATGTTTGCAAATTTTGCAAATGTGTAAATTTTGCAAATTCCTGAAATTTTGTAAATGCCTGTAAATATTTACATATGACTGTAAATGTCTGAATTTGTTTGCAAATTTCTGCGTAAATTTTGCTTTATTTTGCAAATTTTGCAAATGTTGACAAATTTTGCAAATGCGTGAAAATTTTTCAAATGTGTAAATTTTTACAATTTATTGCTTTTAATTTTTGTAAATGCTTGCAAATCTTGCAAATGACTGTAAATTCTTGCAAATTTATGCAATTGTTTGTAAATTTCAGCAATTGTTTGCAAAATTTTGCAAATGCCTGGAAATTTTGTAAACACCTGTAAATCTTTGTAAATGACTGTAAATGTCTGAACTTGTTTGCAAATTGTGTAAAATTTTGTAAATGTTGTAAATTTTACAAATGCCTTTAAATTTTGTAAATGCCTGTAATTCTTTACTAATGAATGTAAATTCTTGCAAAGTTATGCAATTGTTTGCAAATTTCTGCAATTGTTTACAAATTTTAGCAATTGTTTGCAAAATTCTGAAATTGTTTGCAAATTTTGCAATTGTTTTCAAATTTTGCAAATGTTTACAAATTTTGTAAATGTGTGCAAAATTTTGCAAATTCCTGAAATTTTTGTAAATACCTGTAAATCTTTGTAATTGACTGTAAATGTCTGAATTTGTTTGCAAATTTCTGCGTAAATTTTGCAATTGTTTTCAAATTTTGCAAATGTTAAAAATTTTGCAAATGTGTGTAAAATTTTGTAAATGTGTGAAATTTTACAAATGCCTGTAACTTTTTGTAAATGCCTGTAAATCTTTACAAATGACTATAAATTCTTGCAAAGTTATGCAATTGTTTGCAAATTTCTGCAATTGTTTACAAATTTTGCAATTGTTTGCAAAATTCTGCAATTGTTTGCAAATTTTGCAATTGTTTTCAAATTTTACAAATGTGTAAATTTTGTAAATGCCTGGAAATTTTACAAATGCCTGGAAATTTTTGTAAATGCCTATAAATATTTGCAAATGACTGTAAATGTCTGAATTTGTTTGCAAATTTCTGCGTAAATTTTGCAATTGTTTTAAATTTTGCAAATGTTTAAAATTTTGCAAATGTGTGTAAAATTTTAAATGTTGTACATTTTACAAATGCCTGTAAATTTTGTAAATGCCTGTAAATCTTACAAATGACTTAAAATTTGTAAATGCCTGTAAATATTTGAAAATGACTGTAAATGTCTGAATTTGTTTGCAAATTTCTGCGTAAATTTTGCAATTGTTTTCAAATTTTGCAAATGTTTACAAATTTTGCAAATGTGTGAAATTTTGCAAATGCCTGTAAATCTTTGTAAATACCTGTAAATCTTTGTAAATGACTGTAAATGTCTAAATTTGTTTGCAAATTTGTGCGTAAATTTTGCAATTGTTTGCAAATTTTGCAAATGTTTACAAATTTTGTAAATGTGTGCAAAATTTTGCAAATTCCTGGAAATTTTGTAAATACCTGTAAATCTTTGTAATTGACTGTAAATGTCTAAATTTGTTTGCAAATTTGTGCGTAAATTTTTGCAATTGTTTGCAAATTTTGCAAATGTTTACAAATTTTGTAAATGTGTGCAAAATTTTGCAAATTCCTGGAAATTTTGTAAATACCTGTAAATCTTTGTAATTGACTGTAAATGTCTGAATTTGTTTGCAAATTTCTGCGTAAATTTTGCAATTGTTTTCAAATTTTGCAAATGTAAAAATTTTGCAAATGTGTGTAAAATTTTGTAAATGTGTGTAAATTTTACAAATGCCTGTAACTTTTGTAAATGCCTGTAAATCTTTACAAATGACTATAAATTCTTGCAAAGTTATGCAATTGTTTGCAAATTTCTGCAATTGTTTACAAATTTTAGCAATTGTTTGCAAAATTCTGCAATTGTTTGCAAATTTTGCAATTGTTTTCAAATTTTACAAATGTGTGTAAATTTTGTAAATGCCTGAAATTTTACAAATGCCTGAAATGTTTGTAAATGCCTATAAATATTTGCAAATGACTGTAAATGTCTGAATTTGTTTGCAAATTTCTGCGTAAATTTTGCAATTGTTTTAAATTTTGCAAATGTTTAAAAATTTTGCAAATGTGTGTAAAATTTTGTAAATGTGTGTAAATTTTACAAATGCCTGTAACTTTTGTAAATGCCTGTAAATCTTTACAAATGACTATAAATTCTTGCAAAGTTATGCAATTGTTTGCAAATTTCTGCAATTGTTTACAAATTTTAGCAATTGTTTGCAAAATTCTGCAATTGTTTGCAAATTTTGCAATTGTTTTCAAATTTTACAAATGTGTGTAAATTTTTGTAAATGCCTGGAAATTTTACAAATGCCTGGAAATGTTTGTAAATGCCTATAAATATTTGCAAATGACTGTAAATGTCTGAATTTGTTTGCAAATTTCTGCGTAAATTTTGCAATTGTTTTAAATTTTGCAAATGTTTAAAAATTTTGCAAATGTGTGTAAAATTTTGTAAATGTGTGTAAATTTTGCAAATGCCTGTAAATGTTTGTAAATACCTGTAAATCTTTGCAAATGACTGTATATGTCTGAATTTCTTTGCAATTTCTGCGTAAATTTTTGCAATTGGTGCAATTTTGCAAATGTTTACAAATTTTGCAAATGTGTGTAAATTTTGCAAATGCCTGTAAATCTTTGTAAATACCTGTAAATCTTTGTAAATGACTGTAAATGTCTAAATTTGTTTGCAAATTTGTGCGTAAATTTTGCAATTGTTTGCAAATTTTGCAAATGTCTACAAATTTTGTAAATGTGTGCAAAATTTTGCAAATTCCTGAAATTTTGTAAATGCCTGTAAATATTTGCATATTACTGTAAATGTCTGAAATTGTTTGCAAATTTCTGCGTAAATTTTGCAATATTTTGCAAATTTTGCAAATGTTACAAATTTTGCAAATGCGTGTAAAATTTTTCAAATGTGTAAATTTTTACATATGCTTTTAATTTTTGTAAATGTCTGCAAATCTTGCAAATGACTGTAAATTCTTGTAAACACCTGTAAATCTTTGTAAATGACTATAAATGTCTGAATTTGTTTGCAAATTTCTGCTAAATTGCAATTTTGCAAATTTTGCAAATGTTTACAAATTTTGCAAATGTGTGTAAATTTTGCAAATGCCTGTAAATTTTGTAAATACCTGTAAATCTTTGCAAATGACTGTATATGTCTGAATTTCTTTGCTCATTTCTGCGTAAATTTTGCAATTGTGCGAATTTTGCAAATGTTTAAAATTTTGCAAATTTTGTAAATTTTGCAAATGCCTGTAAATTTTTAAATCTGTAAATCTTTAAATGACTGTAAATTCTAAAGTTTGCAATGTTTGCAATTTTGCAATTTTCAAATTTGTTTGCTACAATTTTGCAAATTTTGTAATTATTTTTACAAATGTGTGTAAATTTTGCAAATGCCTGTAAATTTTACAAATGTCTGTAAATTTTGCAAATGCTTAAATTTTGCAAATTATGTAAATTTGTAAATTTTTGCAAATTTTGTAAATTTTAATGTTAAATTTTGCAAATGTTAAATTTTGCAAATGTTAAATGTTTGCAAACTGTTCTTGAATGTGTAAAATTTTGCAAATGCCTGTAAATTTTGAAATGTCTGTAAATTTTAATGCTAAATGCTGTAAATTTTGAAATGTTGAAATTTTGCAAATCTGAAATTTTGAAATGCTGTAAATTTTGCAAATGCTGTAAATTTATGTTTGCAAATTATATGTGCTTTGCAAATTTTACAAATTTTGCAAATGTGTGAAATTTTGCAAATGTTGTAAATATTTTGTAAATGCTGTAAATTTTGCAAATGCTGTAAATTTTTGCAAATTTTAATGTTTTCAAATTTTGTAAATTTTGCAAATATTTTGCAAATGTGTAAATTTTACAAATGTTAAATTTTGAAATGCTGTAAATTTTCAAATGCTGTAAATCTTTGCAAATGTCTGTAAATGTTTGAAATTGTTTGCAAATAAATTTTTGAAATTTTGCAAATTTTGCAAATTTGTGTAAATTTTACAAATGTGTAAATTTTGCAAATGTCTGTAAATTTTGCAAATGTCTGTAAATTTTGCAAATGCTGTAAATTTTGAAATTTTTGCAAATACTGTAAATTTTGCAAATTTTGCTTGTAAATTTTCAAATGTTGTAAATTTTGCAAATGTTTGAAATTTTGCAAATGTTGTAAATTTTTTGCAAATGTGAAATTTTCAAATGCCTTAAATTTTAAATTCTGTAAATTTTGCAAATGTCTGTAAATTTTTTAAAATTTTGCAAATTTTTTTTTGTGTAAATTTTGCAAATGTTTAAATTTTCAAATGTTTTTAAATTTTGCAAATGTCTGTAAATTTTTGCAAATGCCTGTAAATTCTTAATGCAAATGTTTGCAAATTTTAATCAAATTGTAAATTTTGCAAATTGTTTGCAAATTTTAAATTTTGCTAAATTTTCAAATGTTGTAAATTTTGAAATGCAAATTTTGCAAATGTTTAAATATTTGAAATTTTTTGCAAATTTTGTAAATTTTGAAATTTTGCAAATGTCTGTAAATTTTAAAATGTTGTAAATTTTTCTGAATTTGTTTGCAAATTTCTGTAAATTTTGCAATGTTTAAATTTTGCAAATGTTTAAATTTTTGCAAATGTTGTAAATTTTTAAATGTGTGTAAATTTTTCAAATGCCTGTAAATTTTTGCAAATGTCTGTAAATCTTTTCAAATGTTTGTAAATTCTTGAAATTTTTAATGAAATTTTTAATGCTTAAATTTTGCAAATGTTTCAAATTTTGCAAATGTTGAAAATTTGCAAATGTTGTAAATTTTGCAAATTGTTTTCAAATTCTGTAAATTTTTAAAAATTTTTCAAATGTTGAAATTTTACAAATGCTGTAAATTTTGTAAATGCCTGTAAATCTTTTGAAATTTGAAATTTTAAATGTCTGAAATTTTGCAAATTTTGCTGTAAATTTTGCAATTGTTTTAAATTTTGCAAATGTTAAATTTTGCAAATGTTGTAAATTTTGCAAATGTGTAAATTTTGCAAATGCCTGTAAATTTTAAATCTGTAAATCTTTGCAAATGTCTGTAAATGTTGAAAATTTTTGCAAATTTTGCGTAAATTTTTTCAATTGTTTGCAAATTTTGCAAATGTTTACAAATTTTGCAAATGTGTGTAAATTTTGCAAATGCCTGTAAATTTTGTAAATTTTTCCTGTAAATCTTTTTTCAATGACTTTTTAAATTTTTCTAGAATTTGTTTGCAAATTTCTGCGTAAATTTTGCAATTTTTGCAAATTTTGCAAATGTTTACAAATTTTGCAAATGGTGAAAATTTTTCAAATGTTGGAAATTTTTTTGCTTAATTCTGTAAATTTTAATTTGCAAATGACTGTAAATTCTTTCAATCATTGTTTGCAAATTTGCTTTTTGAAAATTTTGAAATGTGAAATTTTGTAAAACCTGTAAATCTTTGTAAATGACTGTAAATTTCTTGTCAAATGAAAAAGTTTAAATTTTTAAGCTAAAATGTTAAATTTTCAATTGTTTGCAAATTTCAATTGTTTACAAATTTTAGCAATTGTTTGCAAAATTCTGAAATTGTTTGCAAATTTTGCAATGTTTTAAATTTGCAAATGTTTACAAATTTTGTAAATGTGTGCAAAATTTTGCAAATTCCTGGAAATTTTGTAAATACCTGTAAATCTTTGTAATTGACTGTAAATGTCTGAATTTGTTTGCAAATTTCTGCGTAAATTTTGCAATTGTTTTCAAATTTTGCAAATGTAAAAATTTTGCAAATGTGTAAAATTTTGTAAATGTGTAAATTTTACAAATGCCTGTAACTTTTGTAAATGCTTAAATCTTTCAATGACTATAAATTCTTGCAAAGTTATGCAATTGTTTGCAAATTTCTGCAATTGTTTACAAATTTTAGCAATTGTTTGCAAATTCTGCAATTGTTTGCAAATTTTGCAATTGTTTTCAAATTTACAAATTGTTAAATTTTGTAAATGCCTGAAATTTTACAAATGCCTGAAATTTTGTAAATGCCTATAAATTTTCAACTGTAAATGTCGAATTTGTTTGCAAATTTCTGCGTAAATTTTGCAATTGTTTTAAATTTTGCAAATGTTAAAATTTTGCAAATGTGTGTAAAATTTTGTAAATGTGTGTAAATTTTTACAAATGCCTGTAAATTTTGTAAATGCCTGTAAATCTTTACAAATGACTTAAATTTTGTAAAGTTATTTAATCTGTAAATGTCTGAATTTGTTTGCAAATTTCTGCGTAAATTTTGCAATTGTTTTCAAATTTTGCAAATGTTTACAAATTTTGCAAATGTGTGAAATTTTGCAAATGCCTGTAAATTTTGTAAATCCTGTAAATCTTTGTAAATGACTGTAAATGTCTAAATTGTTTGCAAATTTCTGCGTAAATTTGCAATTGTTTTCAAATTTTGCAAATGTTTAAAATTTTGCAAATTTTGTAAAATTTTGTAAATGTGTGAAATTTTACAAATGCCTGTAAATTTTGTAAATGCCTGTAAATCTTTGCAAATGACTTAAATTCTTGAAATGCAATTGTTTGCAAATTTCTGCAATTGTTTACAAATTTTGCAATTGTTTTTCAAATTTTGCAAATGTTTAACAAATTTTGCAAATGTGTGTAAATTTTGTAAATGCCTGTAAATTTTTACAAATGCCTAATGTAAATCTTTTTAAATGACTGTAAATGTTGAATTTTGAATTTTCAAATTTTAATTTTTAAATTTTGCAAAGTTTAAAATTTTTCAAAAAAATTTTTTTAAATTTTCTGCAAATTTTTTAAATCCAAATTTTACAAATGTTAAAATTTTTTTTCCTTAAAATTTGAATTGACTGTAAATGTTGAATTGTTTGCAAATTTTACAAATTTTTTTGTTTAAATTTTTGTTTAAAATTTTTCTGGTAAATTTTTGCAAATGCCTGAAATTTTGTAAATACCTTAAATCTTTGTAAATGACTGTAAATGTCTGAAATTTTGCAAATTTCTGCGTAAATTTTGCAATTGTTTTCAAATTTTGCAAATGTTTAAAAATTTTGCAAATGTGTGAAAATTTTGCAAATTCCTGAAATTTTGTAAATACCTGTAAATCTTTGTAATTTACTGTAAATGTCTAATTTGTTTGCAAATTGTGCTGTAAATTTTGCAATTGTTTGCAAATTTGCAAATGTTAAATTTTGTAAATGTTGCAAATTTTGCAAATGTCTGAAATTTTGTACAATCCTGTAAATCTTTGTAATTGACTGTAAATGTCTGAATTTGTTTGCAAATTTCTGCTGTAAATTTTGAAATTGTTTGCAAATTTTGCAAATGTAAAAATTTTGCAAATTTTACAAATTTTGTAAATGTGTAAATTTTACAAATGCCTGTAAATTTTGTAAATGCCTGTAAATCTTTCAAATGCTAAATTTTGTAAATTTCTTGTTAAATTTTGCAATTGTTTGCAAATTTTGCAATTGTTTGCAAATTTTGCAATTGTTGCAAATTTTGCAAATGTTTAAATTTTACAAATGTTGTAAATTTTGTAAATGCTGAAATTTTACAAATGCCTGTAAATGTTTGTAAATGCCTGTATAAATCTTAATTTGCAAATGCTGTAAATTTGAATTTATTTGCAAATTACTAATTTTTGCTAAATTTTAATGCTGAATTGTTAAAATCTAAATTTTGCAAATTGTAAATTCAATTGTTGCAAATGATGTGTTTAAATTTTTCAAATGTTGAAATTTTTAAATGCTGAAATTTTGCAAATGCCTGTAAATTTTAAATGCTTAAATTTTGCAAAGTTTGAATTTTGCAAATTCTGTAAATTTTGCAATGTTTGTAAATTTTGCAATTTTTCAAATTTTAAATTTAATTTTGCAAATTTGTAAATTTTGTAAATGTCTGTAAATTTTTGCAAATGCCTGTAAATTTTGAAATGCTTAAATTTTGCAAATGTGTAAATCTGAATTTTTGCAAATTGTGCTGTAAATTTTGCAAATGTGTGTAAATTTTGCAAATGTGTAAATTTTGCAAATGCTGTAAATTTTGCAAATGTTGTAAATTTTGAAATGCCTGTAAATTTTGAAATGATCTGTAAATTTTGCAAATGTTGTAAATTCTGAAATTTTTGCAAATTTGAAATTTTAATTTTGCAAATGTTGTAAATTTTGCAAATGTTGTAAATTTTGCAAATGCCTGTAAATTTTGTAAATTCTGTAAATTTTGCAAATGCTGTAAATGTCTAAATTGTTTGCAAATTTGTGTAAATTTTGCAAATTGTTTGAAATTTTGCAAATTTTTTCAAATTTTGTAAATGTGTAAATTTTGCAAATTCCTGTAAATTTTGTAAATTGTTTTTGCAAAATTAAATTCTGAAATTTTTGCAAATTTGTTTTAAATTTTGCAAATGTTTAAAATTTTGCAAATGTTTTAAAATTTTGCAAATGTGTGTAAATTTTGCAAATTGCCTGTAAATTTTGCAAATGCCTGTAAATTTTCAAATGAAAATTTTAAATTTTAAATTTTTAAATTGTTTGCAAAAATTTTGCAATTTTTAAATTTTTGCAAAATTTTTTTTTGCAAATTTTGCAAATGTTTCAAATTTTGAAATTTTTAAATTTTCAAATGTGTGTAAATTTTACAAATGTGAAATTTTGCAAATGCCTGTAAATTTTGTAAATGTCTGTAAATCTTTGCAAATGTCTGTAAATGTCTGAAATTGTTTGCAAATTTCTGCGTAAATTTTGCAATTGTTTTCAAATTTTGCAAATGTAAATTTTCAAATGTGTAAATTTTGTAAATTTTGTAAATTTTACAAATGCCTGTAAATTTTGTAAATGCCTGTAAATCTTTGCAAATGACTGTAAATGTCTGAAATGCAATTGTTTGCAAATTTCATGTACAAATTTTGCAATTGTTTAAATTTTGCAATTGTTTGCAAATTTTGCAAATGTTTTCAAATTTTGCAAATGTGTGTAAATTTTGCAAATGCCTGAAATTTTGTACAAATGCCTGTAAATATTTAATTGTAAATGTTGAATTTATTAAATTTTGCAATTGCATTTATTGCAAATGTTTGCAAATGTTGAAAATTTGTAAATGCTGAAATTTTGCAAATGCTGAAATTTTAAATTCTTGTAATTTTGTAAATGCTTAAATTTCTGCTAAATTGTTGCAAATTTTGCAATTTTGAAATTTTTCAAATTTTGCAAATGTTTCAAATATTTTGTAAATGCTGTAAATTTTGCAAATGCTGTAAATTTTGTAAATGCCTGTAAATCATTTGAAATGACTGTAAATGTCTGAATTTGTTTGCAAATTTCTGCGTAAATTTTGCAATTGTTTTCAAATTTTGCAAATGTAAATTTTGCAAATGTTGTAAATTTTGTAAATGTGTGTAAATTTTGCAAATGCCTGTAAATTTTGTAAATGCCTGTAAATCTTTGCAAATGACTGTAAATGTCTGAATTGTTTGCAAATTTCTGCGTAAATTTTGCAATTGTTTAAATTTGCAATGTTAAATTTTGCAAATTGTATTACAAATTTTGTAAATGTGTGAAATTTTACAAATGCCTGAAATTTTGTAAATGCCTGTAAATCTTTGTAAATTGACTGTAAATGTCTGAATTTTTTTGCAAATTTCTGGTAAATTTTGCAATTGTTTGCAAATTTGAATGTTTCAAATTTTGCAAATGTTTTAAAATTTTGCAAATGTTGTAAATTTTGTAAATGTGAAATTTTACAAATGCCTGTAAATTTTGTAAATGCCTGTAAATCTTTGTAAATGACTGTAACTAATTGTTTGCAAATTTGTGCTAAATTTTGCAATTGTTTGCAAATTTCAAATGTTCAATTTTGAAATGTTAAAATTTTAAATTGTAAATTTTAAAATTTATTGTAAATGCCTGTAAATCTTTGCAAATGTAATGTCAAATTTTGCAAATTTGTCAAATTTTTGCAAATTTAAATTGTTTCAAATTTTGCAAATGTTTGCAAATTTTGAAATGTGTAAATTTTGAAATTGACTGTAAATTTTGAATTTTTGTATGCAAATTTGTTTTTGCGTAAATTTTGCAAATGTTTGCAAATTTTGCAAATTGTTTTTCAAATTCCTGAAATTTTGTAAATCTGTAAATCTTTTAATTGACTGTTTAAATTTTTGCAAATTGTGTAAATTTTCAAATTGCTGTAAATTTTGTAAATGTTGCAAATTTTGCAAATGCTGTAAATTTTGAAATAATGAATCTGTAAATTTTGCAATTGACTGTAAATTTGAAATTTGTTTGCAAATACTGTAAATTTTGTAAATGATGTAAATTTTGCAATGTTAAATTTTGCAAATTGTGTAAAATTTTGTAAATGTGTGTAAATTTTACAAATGCCTTTAAATTTTGTAAATGCCTGTAATTCTTTCTAATGAATGTAAATTTTGAAATGTTATTTAATTGTTTGAAATTTTCAATTGTTTACAAATTTTCAATTTATTTGACAAAATTTGAATTGTTTCAAATTTTGCAATTGTTTTCATTAATTTTGCAAATTTTAAAATTTTGAATGTGAAAAATTTTTCAAATTCCTGGGAAATTTTGTAAATCCTGTAAATCTTTTTAATTGACTGTAAATGTCTGAATTTGTTTGCAAATTTTGTGAAATTTTGCAATTGTTTTCAAATTTTGCAAATGTTAAAATTTTGCAAATGTGTGAAAATTTTGTAAATGTGTGTAAATTTTGCAAATGCCTGTAAATTTTGTAAATACCTGTAAATCTTTGAAATGACTGTAAATGTCTGAATTTTTTGCAAATTTCTGCGTAAATTTTTGCAATTGTGAATTTTGCAAAGTTTACAAATTTTGCAAATGTGTTAAATTTTGCAAATGCCTGTAAATTTTGTAAATACCTGTAAATCTTTGTAAATGACTGTAAATGTCTAATTTGTTTGCAAATTTGTGCGTAAATTTTTGCAATTGTGAAATTTTGCAAATGTTTACAAATTTTGTAAATGTGAAATTTTGCAAATCCTGAAATCTTTGTAAATGCCTGTAAATATTTTCAAATGACTGTAAATGTCTGAAATTTTTGCAAATTTCTGCAAATTTTGCTTTGCAAATTTTGCAAATGTTGACAAATTTTGCAAATGGTGAAAATTTTTAAATGTGTGTAAATTTTACAAATTGCCTTTAAATTTTGTAAATGCCTGTAAATCTTTGCAAATGACTGTAAATTCTTGCAAATTTATGCAATTGTTTGCAAATTTCTAGCAATTGTTTGCAAAAATTTTGCAAATGCCTGAAATTTTGTAAATCCTGTAAATTTTGTAATTACTGTAAATGTTGAATTTGTTGCAAATTTCTGCGTAAATTTTTGCAAATTTGATTGTTCAAATTTTGCAATGTTTGAAAATTTTGCAAATGCCTGATTTGTAAATCCTGTAAATCTTTGTAAATTTTGATGTTAAATGTAAATTTTCAATTGTAAATTTTTGTTTAATTTTCAAATGTGTAAAATTTTGTAAATGCTGTAAATTTTACAAATGCCTGTAAATTTTGTAAATCCTGTAAATTTTGCAAATGACTTAAATTGCAAATTTGCAATTGTTTGCAAATTTCTGCAATTGTTTCAAATTTTGCAATTGTTTCAAATTTTGCAAATTTTTGTTAAATTTTTGTAAATGTGCCTGAAATTTTACAAATGCCTGAAATTTTGTAAATGCCTGTAAATATTTGCAAATGACTGTAAATGTCTGAATTTGTTTGCAAATTTCTGCGTAAATTTTGCAATTGTTTAAATTTTGCAAATGTTTAAAATTTTGCAAATGTGTGTAAAATTTTGTAAATGTGTGTAAATTTTCAAATGCCTGTAAATTTTGTAAATGCCTGAATTTTACAATACCTTAAATTTTGTAAATGCCTGTAAATATTGAAAATGACTGTAAATGTCTGAATTTGTTTGCAAATTTCTGCGTAAATTTTGCAATTGTTTTCAAATTTTGCAAATGTTTACAAATTTTGCAAATGTGTAAATTTTGCAAATGCCTGTAAATCTTTGTAAATACCTGTAAATCTTTGTAAATGACTGTAAATGTCTAAATTTGTTTGCAAATTTGTGCGTAAATTTTTGCAATTCTTTTTAAATGTTTAAAATTTTTAAAATTTGAAAAATTTTTTAAATTTTGTAAATTTTACAAATGCCTTAATTTTTGTAAATGCCTGTAAATCTTTACAAATGACTGTAAATTCTTGCAAAGTTATGCAATTGTTTGCAAATTTCTGCAATTGTTTACAAATTTTAGCAATTGTTTGCAAAATTTGAAATTGTTTGCAAATTTTGCAATTGTTTTCAAATTTTACAAATGTTTAAATTTTGTAAATGTGAAATTTTACAAATGCCTGGAAATTTTGTAAATGCCTGTAAATATTTGCAAATGACTGTAAATGTCTGAATTTGTTTGCAAATTTCTGCGTAAATTTTGCAATTGTTTTTAAATTTTGCAAATGTTTAAAAATTTTGCAAATGTGTGTAAAATTTTGTAAATGTGTGTACATTTTACAAATGCCTGTAAATTTTGTAAATGCCTGTAAATCTTTACAAATGACTTAAAATTTTTGTAAATGCCTGTAAATATTTGAAAATGACTAAATGTCTGAATTTGTTTGCAAATTTCTGCGTAAATTTTGCAATTGTTTTCAAATTTTGCAAATGTTTACAAATTTTGCAAATGTGTAAATTTTGCAAATGCCTGTAAATCTTTGTAAATACCTGTAAATCTTTGTAAATGACTGTAAATGTCTAAATTTGTTTGCAAATTTGTGCGTAAATTTTGCAATTGTTTGCAAATTTTGCAAATGTTTACAAATTTTGTAAATGTGTGCAAAATTTTGCAAATTCCTGAAATTTTGTAAATACCTGTAAATCTTTGTAATTGACTGTAAATGTCTAAATTTGTTTGCAAATTTGTGCGTAAATTTTGCAATTGTTTTCAAATTTTGCAAATGTTTAAAAATTTTGCAAATGTGTGTAAAATTTTGTAAATGTGTGTAAATTTTACAAATGCCTGTAACTTTTGTAAATGCCTGTAAATCTTTACAAATGACTATAAATTCTTGCAAAGTTATGCAATTGTTTGCAAATTTCTGCAATTGTTTACAAATTTTAGCAATTGTTTGCAAAATTCTGCAATTGTTTGCAAATTTTGCAATTGTTTTCAAATTTTTTTAAATGCCTGTAAATATTTGCAAATGACTGTAAATGTCTGAATTTGTTTGCAAATTTCTGCGTAAATTTTTGCAATTGTTTTAAATTTTGCAAATGTTTAAAATTTTGCAAATGTGTGTAAAATTTTGTAAATGTGTCTAAATTTTTACAAATGCCTGTAAATTTGTGTAAATGCCTGTAAATCTTTACAAATGACTGGAAATTTTTGTAAATGCCTGTAAATATTTGAAAATGACTGTAAATGTCTGAATTTGTTTGCAAATTTCTGCGTAAATTTTGCAATTGTTTTCAAATTTTGCAAATGTTTAAAAATTTTGCAAATGTGTGTAAAATTTTGTAAATGTGTGTAAATTTTACAAATGCCTGTAAATTTTGTAAATGCCTGTAAATCTTTACAAATGACTGTAAATTCTTGCAAAGTTATGTAATTGTTTGCAAAATTTTGCAAATGGTTGAAATTTTGTAAACACCTGTAAATGACTGTAAATGTCTGAATTTGTTTGCAAATTTCTGCTTAAATTTTGCAATTGTGCGAATTTTGCAAATGTTTACAAATTCTGCAAATGTGTGTAAATTTTTGCAAATGCCCTTAAATGTTTGTAAATACCTGTAAATCTTTGGAAATGACTGTAAATGTCGGAAATTGTTCATAAATATCTGTGTAAGATTTTGCAATTGTTTGCAAATTTTGCAATTGTTTGCAATTTTGAAATTATTGCAAATTATTGTAAATGCAAATTTGTGTACACTTTTTTGGTCAGTGGTCGACCCCCGGTATCAACGGTGCGTGTGCTTTGATATGCACAAATCAACTATAGGGCGGGGCTAACTAGAGCAGCGTTAGGTGGGAGTCAGTCGCTCTCCGACATCTGTCGGGTCAACTTCCACATTTTTCGAGTTGGATCATCTTAGGGGATGTTTTTAGTAAGTAAAGCGCATATCAAAACAAAAAGTGGATTTTGATAAACGCAACTACGTCAAGACTAGGATTCACACAAAAAGTGAATTTTTTCCGAAATTTGTTTCGATCACAAATTTAATTTTTTTATTAGGAAATTAAACCCTCATCTTCATAATTTGTTGTAAAAACGTGATTCTGGCATCTTTACTGTCACCACAACCTATTTTAATTTGGTGGGCGGGGTTAGAGTTCAAAAGAGCCAATTAGAAAATTGCATTCAAAATTAATTTGTAAAGCCGTTTTTTCTAAAATTTGTGAACTGACCGCAAATTTTATTTTTTTTAATGGTGATTAGACCTTCATCTTTCATAAACCCCTTCAAAAATGGTAAAATCTCAATCCGGGAATCTCTGTAACCGGGTATCTTAACTGTGACCAAAACGTATTTTGATTTTGATGCGGGTTACAGTTCGAAAAAGCCAACCAGAAAATTGCATTCTGAATTAGTTTTTAAAATCTTTTTTTATAAAATTTGTGAACCGTTCGCAAAATTTAAACGTTTTATGCTTATACAGCATTATTATTTTTCATAATTTACAAAAAAAATGGTGAAAATCCCAATCAGGGTTGATTAACTGTCGCCGGATTTCCAGGCTCTAGTTGAATTGTCTCCCCTCCCCAAGCTTTTCGAAATTAAGCGAATATGAATTAGGGAACATTAAGGTTTACAATTATGCACAAACGATTAAGTCCATAAAATTCCTAATGGGAGAGGAATTCAACCTCCCCCCAATAATTTTTTAGATAATTAAAAATAAAAAAAGGTACAAACAAAATTAAAGGTTGCACAATTATGTACCAACGATTCACAATCGATTTAGACTTTTTTGAATTAAAAACTTGGAATGGGGGGGAACTGAGGACAGGCGCCTACAAAAGAATTTTGAAGGAAATTAACCCATAGTTATTGACATCTCCAAAAATGTCATTCTTAGGTATACCAACCTTAGAGGATGAAGCAATTCCCACATTGGCAATCAGAACAGGTTTTTCAATGTTGCCAAAAAGTGTGTTTTGAAATTTTAAAAGAGTCATCGGCCTTAGCAGTTAGCGCAATATGATATTACGCAGATTATGCACTAACCATGTGACGTATATGCTCACCAATTACCAAAAGGAATTTGCATATCTCATGTCATTGGTTCAAGACAAGCTATTACGCAGAACATTACTAGCCACGTGACGTCATGCACAAAAATTACCAAAAGAACTCGGATATATCACATCTTGTATATTATTATATCATGGTTATCGCAATCATCTGCTAATATTAACGTACTCTGTTTGGGTTCGAGAAAGTGTAGTAGTGAGGTAGTGGGACCCCTGGCCCACTTTTGATATTAATTCAATCAAGATTTTGATTAATCGTTTGTGTCGCGTTTTGGGTTTTATTTAAACATAATCCGCGGTTTTGAGGTAGAATTATTAAAATTTTCATACCAAACTTATGAAATTTTTTTGAACAAATTTGATAATTAAACCCCCAAAATCGTGGATTTATTTTTAGTTCAAACCCAAAAATGTGAATTGAACCATTAATCAAAATCTTGATTAAATTTATATCGAAAGTCGCCGCCAGGGGTCCTACTATCCACTACTGAGTCTAATTTTCCTCTGACAGTTGCCATGCATCGAGTGACATTAAAAGTGATTTCTAATATTAACAATACAGAAGAGACTTCCGGCATCATTCATATTCTGCATTATGTGTTTTCCCATTGCAATTCGTGCAGAGGCGGCTTGCGACCAGAAGATGTCAGTCTGGTGAAGGATGTCTTCCAATGGTACGCGGTAATGGCAGAAAATCAAAACAAAACAGGATTATAAAACAATTATTTTTTAACCGACTACTTGATAGCTAATAAAATTTATTTGAAGTGAAAGCGACAAAAAATTTATTAACTGTCAAATATAATTACATTTCATTATAACTTGTAATAATTGCAAAATTCAATACTTAAAAAAGAAAAAAAACTTTTAAACTTTATTTCCGGCGACTAATTTTTTTGACATTCAGCCATTGGTATCACTTAAGGAAACTTGACAGAAATTGTAGGCTATTATTGTTCTGTCTCAGAGAGTTAGGGCAAAAATTATAAAATAAATTTTATAATTTATTACAAACTATAACTAACAATATTCGGTCAAACATTTGGGTTACATATTAAAAAAGACAAACACACAACGTTCATAAATATATATTGCTATGATATTTTTGGAAAATTAAATGAAGCTAACTTAAATTTCTCCAGTTTCAAAATAATTTTAACTTGTTGAATAAAAAAAGGTGTCTGTAATAAATAGTGCATGGGATACAGAAATTTTGTACCCATAGTGTTATATTAACACTTTATCTAACCACGGCTTTAGTTTTGCTATATCGGCAAAAACTATATAATTGAAAATCTCGCAAGTGTCCATATTGTCTATCGTTCTAGATACAACTCCTCTAAGAGTCCATCTGCCATTTCTATTCATCACAAAACCTCCACCGCTATCTCCATTGCAAGGCCCACTTTCGTAGCGTTTACCTAATAATATAAAATCATTTCAAATCATATTTAATTTATTATTTCAAATTAATTACCAGCACAAAATGTTCTTCTAGATGTTATTGACCGAAATTGAATGTTTGAACGAAGACAAGTAATTTGTGAAACAATTGGCATCTCTGCTGCTGATACAGCTTTATCACTACCCCATCCTGCTACTACACCGGATTGGTCTACAATTAAGTCTAAATCTTCATCTTCATTCCAAATGCAAACTGGCTTTACATGCTCTGTAAGTTTTACAGAATTACTTAAAGTAAACACTGCAATATCGGAATCGCCATTTGTCGAATTAAAATCTGGATGCACCTGAATGTCACTCACTTGCGAAGAAATTACGTTTTCATTTACAATCCAATTTTCAAGATTAACTATTCCAAAATTTATTAGAATATCTTCCTTGTTAACCAAAAATCCATTTTCGTTTTGTACACAATGACCAGCTGAAATGAGATATTATTAATTAGCCAATCTAGGTCTTTCTGGACTAACAAAATCTTCAAAAAAAATATATTATTGCCATTTAACATTTTTTTCGGGATAAGTTGAAAAATCAAACTTTTGCCTATAGCTCGAAAACCAAAAGGATAGCAAATTCCGGTTTTCGCTTTTGGGTTTTTCTCAAAAAAAGCAGATCGGGAATCTGCCATCCATTTTTCCTTATACTTATAGTTACCGAGTTTCCCACAGGAACTATCGAAATTGCCCCACCCCGGATACAAAATTATTAAATTCAGTCAAAATAATATTGTGATTGAATGTTTATTGCCGGTTTAATCCGCGGTTTAATTAATTAACATTTTGATACAATAAATTAATCGAACAAAAAATGCAAATTTTAATTAATCGAATACGGAATGTGAAATTTAATACTTGAATTATCCGTATAGCCTCCTACTGAAGTTATTTACACGTAAAGGCGTAGAATAAAGATAATTATTTAATAACCCATAATTTAAAAAAAAGATTTATATAGCGTGGGAGGGTAGCCCCCTTTAGAACAATTTTTTGAGTTTCTGACTTCAAACACCCATAGCTCCGATCTTATTGATTTTTTAGACTTAACCCAGATAGCAAGTCAAGCTTGAATCAAGCTTGCCGTGAAAGCGTTGTAAGGTTAATTTAAGCTTGTCACGTCAAGGCGTTAAGCTTAAATCAAGCTGGTTACTTGACACTTTTCAAGCTTAATACAAGCTTCATGTGCAAGCTTGAATCAAGCTTGATGTACAAGCTTGAACCGAGGGGTCAACCGCTAGAGGAAATCGTGTACAATTAACTTCACATTCCACGTACCTCTTCATAATTTTTCATACTTCTTCGTACTTCATATATTTCAGCAGTAAATCACGGGCCTTCACGTACTTCACCAGTAATTCACAGTACTTCATCAATAATTCACGGTACTTCACCTAATTCATCGATACTTCATTGTATTTCACGTACTTCATTGGTATTTCAGAGACTTACCGAGATTTCAAAATTTGAGCGCTAGAGGGTGTTCCACACCACCAGACCCCCGTATCGAGTAGTTTATTTTTTATCAGAAGTACACTGAAGATTTTCTGTTACAGAGGCACTGGAGGGTATTTCACACCACCAGACCCCCCGGATTGAGTAGTTTATTTTTTATTAAAAGTAAACTGAAGATCTCCCATTGCAGAGATCTACCTCCCAGGGGGTACGGAATTTATAATTATGCAGTTTATGATTAATTGTCAGATTATGAATTAAACACATTTACTTGGTGGCCATAGATAAATTTAATAAACTTTAGATATGCTTAAATATTTAATTTAATTTTAACAAAAGTAAATTATTTAAACCGGGGGGTCTGGGGGGTGTATAACACCCTCCAGTGCCTCTCCAACGGGAGATCGTCAGTTTACTTTTGATAAAAAAATAAATTACACGGTCTGAGGGGTTCTGCATGTTCTGCAATGTTCTTCATTCCAAAATTTGTGCACTGGAGGGTGTTCCACACCCCAGACCCCCCGGATTGAGTAGCTTATTTTTTATTATACTGCAGAAATCTGCCTTCCAAGGGGTACGGAATATAGAATTGCGCAGTTTATAATTAAATATTTAATTCACTTTTAATAAAAATAAATTATTTAAACCGGGGTCTGGGGTGTGGAACACCTCCAGTGCCTCTCTACTGTTGTCAAAATTATGACATATTCTTGGGGAACAAAAGGTTAAGCGAAAATAAATTATGTGAAAACGTGCACAAACGATTATTAAGATTATTTTTAAAATCGAGGGTGGAGCTAGCAGGTTTCCAGCCCCCGCTAACTAATTTTCTAAATAATTCAAAACCAAAAGGTTATTTCGTTGTGGTATGATTGGATGAGATTGGATAAGGTGGATATCATCAGCCCCTTCCATTGCGATTTTTTTCAAAAGTCAATTGTACATTGTTTATTTTTGATTGAACTTTTGGTTTTTAAATTATTTAGAAAATTAGTTAAGGGGGCTGAAAACCTGCTAGCTCCACCTCGATTTTGAAAATAATCTTAATAATCGTTTGTGCACGTTTCACATAATTTATTTTCGCTTAACCCTGTTTTGTTCCCCAAGAATATGTCATAATTTTGACAACAGTAGCGAGAGGCACTGAGGGTGTTCCACACCCCAGACCCCGTTTAAATAATCTATCTTCTTCTATATATATAAAATGGATGTATGTGTGTGAGTGTGTTTGTGTGTGTGTGTTTGTTCCTTATAGACTCCTAGACCGTTCGACCGATCCCAACCAAATTTTGCACAGTTATTCTCTAGGACCCTAAAGAGGTTTTCCGCTAAAACCGGGACCGAAAAGCTTAATTTAAAAAAGTGAAAAATTGCGGACGCGCATGAATGGAACGAGATTCCCATCGCCAATACCTGTAATTGATATATCACATTCAGTACCTACACTATTATAAGTGACTTCATTTCGTAAAAATAAATCAAGTTATACCAACCAAAGGACAACGGGAAGCAAGACAGGAAACCGTTCTGAAATACTGGAGAAGAAAAGCTCGGGTAAAGCAACCCTGCAAAATCAAAATACTTCTGACAAAGGCAAAGTATTTTATTTTAATGAGATCGGCGAAGCGGGTATCCAGCTAGTTTATTTTATATATTTAAGAGGGCCTAGTAGAATACGCATGATACTATTGTTCACTCACTTCCACTTGTGACGTAAGATAGGCGAATTAGCTTTTGACGATGGCGAAGATTTTTCCCAAACAATAACGAATTTTTCAATTTTTTTTTAATTTTTTAAATCTACATAGTTACCCGTTTGCGGTAAAGAAAATTCAAGCTATTTCGTTGAATAGTTTAAAATATATAGCAAAATAGAAATCACTATTATTATTGCAATGATTTTGTACTTTATATTATATTTATTTTCACAATCATTTTTCAATAAATGTTTATGAAAATTGTTTACAGTGTTTAGTTCATCATTATCTACTAAATCGAAAAGAAAAAAGTATCAAATTTTGTTTAGTTTTAAAAAAATCTTCGCCATTTCATTTTAATGAAATTTTCAGTTAGCCAAGTCGCAAAATAGTTTGTAAAACTTTGACTATTGTGACAGAGATGGCCCAATTTGGAATTTGTTTAGATGACGTTTCAAATTTTTAATCAAATACACTATATTTTTCAATAAATTTTAGTTTTGCAAAGCTAGTACTGGCGTAATAATAATTATATTATTTTATATTATTATTAATATATTCGATTAGATCGAAGACCGCAATTACCGGTTCGAAAATTTATTCAAGTTTCAAACAAATAAACCAATATCACATTATTTCTATTACTCAAGAGAGGGCTACACAAAATATAATTTGCAATGCCTGAGAATATACAACTATCTAAACAAAGTGAAAGGCAAATAGATTTCGATTTGTTGTCTCTACTAGGCCCACCTTAAGCATATATCCCAGGTTTTTAAAATTAGCTATGGCAAACTAAATGTATTTAATTCATAATCTGACAATTAATTATAAATTCCGTGCTCCTGGAGGTAGATCTCTGCAGCGGGAGATCTTCAGTTTACTTTTGATAAAAATTAACTACTCAATCTGGGGGTCTGGGGGTGTGGAACACGTGTGAAAATGTGTACACAATTTTGAATGAAGAACATTGCAGAACATGCAGAATCCTCAGACCGAGTTTTTATCAAATGTAAACTGAAGATTTCCGTTGCAGAGGCACTGGAGGGTATTCCACACCCCCAGACCCCCCGGTTTCAATAATTTATTTTATATATTTAAGCTTATATCCCTAGTTTTTTAAAATTAGCTATGGCAAACTAAATGTGTTTAATTCATAATCTGACAATTAATTATAAATTTCGTGCTCCCTTGGAGGTAGATCTCTGCAGCGGAGATCTTCAGTTTACTTTTGATAAATATTAACTACTCAATCCGGGGGTCTGGGGGTGGAACACCCTACAGTGCACACATTTTTGAATGAAGAACATTGCAGAACATGCAGAATCCTCAGACCGAGTAGTTTAATTTTTATCAAATGTAAACTGAAGATTTCCCGTTGCAGAGGCACTGAAGGGTGTTCCACACCCCCAGACCCCCCGGTTTAAATAAATTATTTTTATTAAAAGTGAATTAAATATTTTAGCATATCTCAAGTTTATTAAAATTAGCTATGGCCAAGTAAATGTGTTGAATTCGTAATCTGACAAATTATTATGAACTGCGTAATTATAAATTCCGTACCCCCTGGGAGGCAGCAACAAAATAAAAAATAAACTACTTAATTCCGGGAGTCTGGGGGTATGGAACACCTTCCAGTGCCTCTGCTTCCGTTTACTTCTGATAAAAAATAAACTACTCGATTCTGGGGATGTGGAACACACTCCAGTGCTTAAATTTTAGAATCTCGGTACGTCCCTGAAATACCGATGAAGTACGTCAAATACAATGAAGTATCGATGAATTACTAGTGAAGTACGTGAAATCTCGTAAATTACTGCTTAATTATATAAAGTACGAAGAAGTATGGAGAATTATAATGAAGTACGTGTAGTGTGAAGTTAATTGTACACGATTTCCTATAGCGGTTGACCCCTTGGCTTTAACCAAGCTTGGTGTGCAAGCATAAATCAAGCTTAATTTGCAAGCTTAAATCAACCTTGTTCTATTGCTCAACCAGCTTACATCAAGCTTAAAGCAAGCTTTTTTTGGAAAATCAAGCCGTTTTACAAAAAATCTCAAAATAATGAACAAGGTCAAAAAATTGCTTTAAAGAGGGGTACCTCCCAAGGATTTGGACTAGGACAAAAGTTTTATTTAAAATATATCTTATAAAAGTGTCTTCTATCACAATCGCAAAGGTTTACCATGTACACGGAGACACCCTGTATGACTATTAAATTTTTTATACCGACCTTGTTCATTAATTTGGGATTGACTGTGTAATAGAGTTCATTTTCAAAAAAGTTTTAGTTAAAAAAACAACTTTTTTTTAAATTAAAGTTATAGCCCGTTAAATTTTCTACCCAAATTGGGCCGTTAGTTCTTTGTAAGTACTTTTGTTTAAAAGATTCAGGGTTTGCAACAAGAACGAAAAAAACTTGGAATTTTTTTGACGTTTTTTCTCTTAATTTAATTCATAACTCAAAATCCGTTTGTCCTAGACAATAGGACGTTAGAAATTAATTTGTAGATAAGTAAATTGTCTTTAAAAAATTACTAATCTATTAATATCATAAAATTAATAGTTTCGGTGATATGGCCGTTTGAAGGCAAAAATTCAAAAATTACTTTGAAGAGGGGTACCCTCCAAGGGTTTGGACTTGGACAAAAATTTTATTTGAAAATTTGTCTTAGAAAAGTGCCTTTTATCACCATCTCAAAGATTCTCGACGGTCACGGGGACACCCTGTATATATTTGAGAAGGTTTTGTTTTACCTGTTATTACGTGTTTTTCAGAAACTAAACTGCCTGTGCACTTATATTCGTGTGCGTTGTTTGGACTTCCTCGAATTTTATACATTATGGCAGCCATCCATGGAAATTGTTTTTCGCTAAGTTGGTCTGTTGAAATTATTCCGCATTCTTGCGAGGAAGACATTACACTCACTAAAGAAGCAATTAGTATTATTGCTGTTGTAAACATTTTTTTTAACTTGAAAGTCGATTGTTGCTCGATTATATTCTACTATCTACAAGTATTAACAACAAACTGATTTAAAATCAGTATGACATCGTATTAATTTAAAATGATATATTTTGTAGTTTTTTGTTGTCTCGAATTAGCATTCTTGAATTTTCCGCTGAGATTCGTGATGCTATTGAAGATTATGCAAGGTCTAATACTACATAACCTTTTTTTTAACAAGTCAACAATTTTATCAAATGTTAATTGAAAAATATGCAGAATGCTGGTTTTGTTGAAGGTTAACTAGGTCTTGAATTTTATTCCCCCAATTACATTAATATTATTTATTTCGTCGAAATGCACTTCTCGATTCTCGTGTAAGGTAAAATGGAGGATATGACGCACCTTTTGAAATTTATCAATTTTCAGTTATTATTCACAAGTGTCTCATGGTGATAGGATTTTTGTACCTACAACCCTAACGTATCTTAAGCAGGAAGTATAGGTGATTCTGATTGTGCTAACTGTTATTAATTACATTAATTCTGAAAATTGAATTTTGCGTCATATCCCGATGGGGTTGGGGATATGACGCTCAAGCTTAGGGTTATAGTACTATTTAATATCACTATTTGATAGAGCTGTCATTATATCTAATACTCTTGTTATTTTACATTTTGATTAAAAAAATAATAAAAACAATTTTATTTGAAAAAGTATAATAGTCAGATAAAAACTCAAAAAACAATGAACACTTAAACTACGGTAATGGTTTTAGGAAATATAACATTAAATGTAAAGTGTAAAATTGTAAAAAAATGTAAAATTAATGTAAACATATTACTATCTCACAATATGCGTCATATCACTAACTATCCACCATTTTATTTATAAAATAATTAAATCATAACAAAGACCATTATGACTAAATTAACTATTTATAATTAATTTTAGACGTTGTACAATGCCATAAAATTCAGAAAACAATTAAAAATCTATGAGGAAACATAATACAGAACTTTCAAAATAATGTAATAAAACTTTTGCATGTGCTCACCTGATTCAGACGAAGAAAATGCGTGCTCTCATGAAAACGATTCGTTCAACAATTAGTTTCTTGCTGTATATCTGGTTTTAGGCAATGGAACTAAGGATATTTAGGTAATAAGGTTCATAGATAACAACATAACAGAGATCTTGCAATTCTCATATCCCCTACCGTCATATCCTCGGTTTTACCTTATATTATTTATAAAACTTTCTTTTTTATTGGGATAAAAAAGTGAGATAAACTACAGCTTAAGTTTTTAAGTTTAAACAAAATTTGTCTTTTAAAAAAAATTGGAATTTTATGTTGGATTTTCCAATTGGAACTACAAGAATTTAATTCGCACAATTAATTATATAATTTAATTCGCTAATATTATGAGCCCGTGGCAAAACTAATATTTTAAATGATTTATAGTGATTTTAAAATTAACCCCCGGTTATTTTTTAAAAAGTTATACCTATATCGCGCTTTAAAATTTAGAGGTATAATCTTTTGAAGTTATTTGGAAGTGCAACTGCAATTTTTTTAAATTTTAAATCTCGAGTTGTAATATTCATTTAAAAGAAAAATGAAGGGGTAATCTATATACCCTACCTTTAAGTTTATATGTGTGATCGTGGTTATGATCAATCAATTTTCGAATATTAGCAAAAATAAAATTATCTGTTTATATAGGGTGTCCCCGAGGTTCTAAACGACACTTTTCTAAGACAAATTTTTAAATAAAATTTTTATTCGAGTCGACCCCTTGGGAGTACCTCTATAAAGCAATTTTTTGAATTTTGCTTTCAAACGGCGATATCTCCGTAACTATTAATTTTATGGTATTAATAAATAAGTAATTTTTTAAAGACAATTTACTTATCTACAAATTAGTTTATAACGTCCTATTCTCTAGGATGAACTGATTTTGAGTTATGAATTAAATTAAGTGAAGAAATGTTTTATTTTTTCGGTTTTCTTGCAAATCTTATATCTTTTAAACGAAACTACTTACAAAAAAACTACCGCCCAATTCGGATAGAAAATTTAACGTAATAAAATTTTTTGGAAAATCAATCCATTTCACAGAAAATCCCAAAATAATGAATAATTTGTTGATAAATGAATGATCTTTCAAAAATTACTAATCTATTAAAACCCTAAAATCTATGGTTACGCTGATATACCCGTTTGAAGGCAGAAATTTAAAAAATTGCTTTAAAGAGGGGTACCCCCCAAGGGTTTAGACTTGGACAAAAATTTTAATTAAAAATTTGTCTTATAAAAGAGTCCTTTATCACAACTTTAAAGATTTACGGTAGGCACGAAACACCCTGTATGACTATTAAATTTTTTGTACCGACCTTGTTGATTATTTTGGGATTTTATGTGAAATGGGTAGGTTTTCCAAAAAAATTTAGTTGACTAAAGTTATAGCCCGTTAAATTTGCTATTCAGATTAGGCCGTTAGTTTTTTATAAGTTGTTTAGTTTAAAGGATACAGAGTGTGCAACAAGAAAAATAAAAAAATAAAACTAGCAATTTTTTTAACATTTTTCTCTTAGTTTAATTTATAACTCGAAATGTATTCATCCTATGCAATAGGAGGTTAGAACATAATTTGTAGATAAGCGAGTGATCTTTAAAAAAGTTCTAATGTATTAAGTCTAAAAAATCAATAATGTCGGAGCTATGACCGTTTGAAATCAGAGATTTAAAAATTTGCTTTAAAGAGAGGTACCCCCAAGGGTTTGGACTTGGACAAAAATTTTATTTGCAAATGTTCTTTATCACCAACTCAAAGTTTCTCACGGTCACGGTGAAAGTTTTAGCACAAAATATAAAGCATGACCAACAATCGGATTATAATTTCCGGATAATATGTCAGATCTCAAGAAAACCAAGGCGTTATAACTAAACCCTCTTATTGAATCTGTAAACATTTGCAATGTTTTACGTTTCAGCATGTGAGGCACTCTTCCTGTTTTGTGCGTTGGGAGTGAAATCTTCAAAGACATCCTCCGATATTGGGCCCTAGTGTCGATTTTACCGCTAAACCCTCCGTTGAAGTTGCCGGCTGAATCGCTGTTCAGCATTTCGTCCGTCAAATCGGTTCTCCTTCTTCAAACGTGTTCCGCATCGCGTTTTCGGGTTTTTCACGTTCCTGTTCTTGTGCTTTGCAGACTAGACATCTCTACCAGCATGTCTCCTATTGCCCTAATTTCCTTCGCTATCCGATGCTATGAAGGTCGACGGGCGATTCCGGAATGGGCTACGTCCATTCCGGTCGGTTCCAGCTGTTTTCCTTCTTGTGTTTCGTACGTCTTGTATCGGTACCACCTGTTTGCAAACGGTATGTTCGCATCTCGTTTTCCCCCTGAGTAATTGGGAGGCGCAGTGCAGATCTGCTCTTGATACGGTCTGTAGGCGATATCCGGAGGGCACCATTCCCCTGGGGGCCTGTGTTTTCTATTTGTTTTTTGAGGTCCACGGGGCGATCGGATGAGGGATACGGGCCATCTGCCGGGGTTTTTTCGGTTTTTCCAGCTTTTTGGGGGAGGTTTCTTGATGTTTCCTTTGTATCATACTCTTCCTTGTTTTTACTTCGGTACTTTGCATCTCTCATCTCCGCCCTGAGATGAATAGGGGGAAGGGACGCAAGTACCAGAACTGCGTCGGTGGATACGGTTCTGTAGGCGCTGCATATCCGCAGGGCACTCCTTCTCTGGACGGCCTCTAGTGTTTTCCTATTTGTTTGAGTTTGTAGGGCGGTCATCCACACTGGGGCTGCATACAGCATGATGGATTCGGCCGCTGTGCTCAGGAGTCTCCTCTTGGTTTCCTTGGGGCCTCTTTTGTTGGGCATTATTCTCTGTAGGGCCTCCGTTAGTGCCGCTGCCCTTTTTGCGACTCTCGAGATGTGGGGTTTGTAGGAGAGATTACTATCCACATCTACCCCCAGGATCCTCGCCTGGTCGTTCGTCGAGACAACATGTCCACCTACCAAAAAGTGAACTGGCCTTCTATGTCTTCCCCCGGATACGACCACCGCCTCGGTCTTCTCCGGGACGATCTGCAGGCCTCTTTCTTCCATCCATTCCATGATTTGGGCTATTGTCCAATTGGCCAGAATCTCCAGTTCCCCCTTCGTGCGGGCCTTTGCGACTACCGAGATATCGTCAGCAAATCCCGTGATGCTCACCCCGGGTAGCGTGGGGAGCCTGAGGACGCCGTCATACATTGTATTCCACAGGAGAGGGCCCAGGACTGAGCCCTGCGGGACACCGCTGGACACTGTTAGGATGTGCCGCCAGAGCTGTTCATCGACTATCAGTTGCCTTTCGTGAAAATAACTCGCGATGATATTTAGCAAGTAGGGTGACACCCCTTTTCTCTCCAGTTCCACCATAATAAGTTTCCATCTTGCGGAGTTAAATGCGTTACGGACATCCAACGTGAGCAAGACCACAAAACGTCTGCTTCTCTTGGTCCCCCACCTCGCAGCGGAGATCCGTCGGAGCACAGCCTCAATTGCGTCGACTGTTGATCTTCCCCTCCGAAACCCGTACTGTCCATCTGATAGGCCTCCATTTTGGTCTATTTCTTGCTGGAGTCTACCCTGTATGAGGCGTTCAAACAGCTTGCCCACGTGGTCCAGAAGACAAATAGGCCTATACGAGCTCGGAAGGTGTAGGGGCTTGTTGCCCTTTCGCAGCAGGACCAGCCTTGCCATCTTCCACTTTGAAGGGTACCTGCCCTCCGCCAGGCACTGGTTAAATACCTCCAGAAGGACCTCCGGGCGTTCTTCCGCCAGTGCGCGCACCACGGCCGCCGGTACGCCGTCTGGTCCGGGAGCCTTGTTAGTGCGCATCTTGCCTGTCGCTACTTTCAGTTCCATGTCGGTGTAAGGTGGGGTCTTATCTTCGGTGGGCCTGGCCACGAAGCGCAGCTCCGAGTGCTCGGGGAAAAGGGCGCGAATGATGGCCCTAAGGCGCGTCTCAGTTAGTCCCGGGATCTTTGGTCTTCCCATTTTTTTGGAGACAATAAGGTAAGCTCTAGTAAAGCAGTGAGGCACTGGAGGTGTTCCCCCCAGACCCCCTGTTTGTGCAGTTTATTTTTATTAGTAATAAATTGAAGATATCAGCATAACCGATCTAGAAAAAATCTCTAGAAAAACTAATTAATCCTAACTTTAACAAGTCACACTCAAGTAACTAATATTGTAATTAGCCCAAATTATAAACCAAAGCTGTAGCGACCGGGGGGTCTGGGGTGTGGAGCACCCCAGGTACACTCAAACTGTGATAGATATATTTGCAATCTTATGGTTATTAGTATTAAGCGATAATGGGGAAAGTTTTAACACAAAAATATAAAGCAGTGAACAAGAATCGGAGGGGGGGAAGATTATAATTCCCCAGTATAATATGCCATCGTTCTCAAGAAAACCAAACGCTATAATAAACCCTACTCATAATCTGTTAACATTGAATGTTTTACCTTTAGCAGTGAGGCACTGGAGGGTGTTCCCACCCCCAGACCCCCGGTATGTGCAGTTTATTTTTATTAGTAATAAATTGAAGATATCAGCATAAGCGATCTAGAACAAATTTCTTGAAAAACTAGTTAAACCTAACGTTAACAAGTCACACTCAAGTAACTAATTTCCTAATTAGCCCAAATTATAAACCAAAGCTGTAGCGACCGGGGGGTCTGGGGTGTGGAGCACCCCAGGTACACTCAAACTGTGATAGATATATTTGCAATCTTATGGTTATTAGTATTAAGCGATAATGGCGAAAGTTTTTATGACAAAAAATATAAAGCAGTGACTAACAATCGGAGGGGGGGATTATGAATTCCCCCCTATATAATATGTCATCGTTCTCAAGAAAACCAAAGTACTATAATAAACCCTACACATAATCTGTAAACATTGAATGTTTTACCTTTCAGCAGTGAGGCACTGGAGGGGGTTCCACACCCCAGACCCCAGTTTGTGCAGTTTTTTTTTATCAGTAATAAATTGAAGATATCAGCATAACCGATCTAGAAAAATCTCTAGAAATACTAATTAATCCTAACTTTAACAAGTCACACTCAAGTAACTAATACCCTAATAAGCCAAAGTTATAGAGACCGGGGGGGTTTGGAAGTGTGGAATTAATAGGGCTGACAAAGAAAAAGAAGGAAGTCGGAAACCTAGTTCCGGTCGGAAGAGCGAGTTTGAAAGCGGGCTCCCACCGATCATCAACCAGCGACTGCTTAGCTTCCCCTGCGGGCTGCCAGCCCGGGGCGCTACTCAAGACTACTGGCACGATTCTAGCAGAGAAAACTCCTCCACCACTGCCTATAAAGTCAAACGTGGAAAAAATGATTTCGAAAATAAAAGCAGAAACTAAAAACACGAAGAACACGTAAAAAGTCGTTAGAGAAGTGCTGGATTTTCTCTTCAAGCTACTGAGCGAAACAAAACTACCAGCTGAAACATCCACCCCCATAGCAGCGACATTTAAAGAAAGACTTCTAAAAACGAAAAAAGAAAAAAAGGAACGGATGAAGAACATTGACATGGAAAGTGTGACAAGAATTACAACTCTGGAAGCTGACATTGCAAAGACCTTGCATGCTATCAACACGATTAGAATTAGTGTCGAGGAGATGAAGACCGCGATGTCTAGTCTATGTGTCCTACAAGTGGAGCCAACCCTGCCGCTCAATCAAACCAATCGCTACTCAAAAACAATATCCACAAGCAAAATGGGATAAATCCAAAAGAAACCCCCTTCATAGCTTGACATCCAAGGTAATGGAATTAAAAGAAATGGTGGGAATACTCAATATCCACATAAGTAAAAACAAAGGCGTCGCCGAAGAACGGTCAAACATACATACTCATTACGTAAAAGAAACCGAACAGATGAGAGATTACCTATTTTAAGTGTTTCAGTTGGGCGAAACGCAAGAATCGCCAAGCAAATCCATCACTAGCCTGGTAGATTTCAAAGACGAAACTCTGTACACAACGGTGACGTTGAAAAAAAAAGGAAAAAATTGGAGATAGGAAAACATCCTACAGCTACTGTGGAAGCTCCCCCGCCGGTCGTGGAAATAAAAAGTAACTGTCAGAACGCGGGGTCAACTTACAGGCGTAATAGTACGAGAAAAACTAAGCCGTAATAAAGTGCTCTTGGAGGTTGAGGAGCGGCACTCAAAAACCATATTGACGGCCAACCTTAAGATCGGGCTCATCAGTGGCTGCAAGATCAGAAAAAATCCATTTTGTGTATTCTGCTGCGGATGCCTTCATGGGGAACATAGCAGATACGAGTGCAACGGAGAAGATAATAGCAATCTTTGCGTCAGATGCGGCGAGGAAGAACATACCAAAGTGTTTGGACTGCGGGGCAGCGCACTTTACCGGAAGCTGGTTTTGTAGGAAACCATTTAAGGATCCTACAAAAAAATCTTAATAACGCCAGAGTTTCCTGCTAGAGCTCACCTTCCTTAGCAGGAGCGTGGACCTTGCCCTCATCTCGGAGCCAAATAAAGCAAGAGAAACCAAGTGGATACAGAACGACTTTGACAAGGCAGCGATATGGACTTCTAAGAACGTCGTTGTCTACATCTGGGGTCGGAGAATTTTTCACAACTAATTTTAAATCCGGCTAAAGATAGAAAATATATCGTCAAGGCAACAAATGTGTTTCTTCTTTTTACGACCCGAGCTAAAGTAATATACATGTGTCTCTGCAAAGTTGAGGGCAAATTAGAAAGCCAAACGGCATTAGCTTGAATTTAAAAAGTCCTTTGACACAAAAACTAATTTTGAGACGCGATGTGTTTTCTAAAGAAATTTGCAAAAATACACCTTTCACTAACGATTCAATTTACAATCATCCTTTAATTTTGGCGCAGTTAGATCAAAGAATACTTTCCGATTTTGGCACCAACGACAAGTTGGTTTGGGCGAGTAAATTTAATTGAAATCGGATTAGCGGAGTGACTAAATCAGAAGGATTGTAAATCCTAAAGGTCGGAAATTTGGATATTAGGAGTAAACAATGTTGTCGAAAACATTTAGTTTAGCGAAGAGAAGGATGTTGATAAAATCACTCCAAGTGTTTTTTCATTGATACCAAATCGATTAACAAGATTTGCATAATACGTTTAAAATATTGGAAAACTTTCAAACTTCAAAGAGTAAAATAAACTATGCAACTATTGATTTAATAAAAATTTCTGTTATTGAAAAAATAGAGTAAAAAAGATGTTTGTAATAAAATTGTACAGAGGATAGATAAATTTCGTAACCATGGTGTTATATTAATACTTCATCTAACCACGGTTTTATTTTTGCTATATCGGAAAAAACAACATAATCCAAAAACTCGCAAGTGTCCATAGTGTCTACCGTTCTAGATATAACTCCTCTAAGAGTCCATCTGCCATTTCTGATCATCACAAAACCTCCACCGCTATCTTCATTGCAAGGTCCATTTCCGCCACGTTTACCTAATAATATAAAATTATTACCAAAATGTTTTTTGGCAAAAACTGATTTTTGCAACCTTTGATCTTCAATAATTCTTTTAGCGTACACGATTTCGCAATGCACTTTTGATGAACTATTTCTGATGTCAAAATAAAAATAATTCTGAAGAAAAATCTTAACTAGGATTTTTTCGCAGAAAAAATTTTATTTTTCTGGGCTAACGATAGAAGGACAGGAAATGGCGTATGCGGACGATCTAGTTATTGTTATTGTAAAATAAACTACAAAACTATTAATTAAAAAAAATTTATGTAATTGAAAAAATAGACTAATTTCTTTAATTTTACCTTGTTTGCTTATAAAAAATAATATTTTTAATTATATTAGTATACGGAACAGGTAAATGTGGTAACCATGGTTTTATTTTAACACTTCATCTAGCCACGGCTTCATTTTTGCTATATCGGCAAAAACAATATAATTATAAACACCGCATAAATCCGAATCTCTTAACGATCTAGATACGACTCCTCTAAGAGTCCATCTGTCACTTCTTTTCATCACAAAGCCTCCACCGCTATCTCCATTACAAGGTCCACTTCCGTCGCGTTTACCTAACATTATAAGATCATTTAAATCATATTTAATTTTTATTCAAATTAATTACCAGCACAAAATGTTTTCCTAGATGTTACTGAGGGAAATTTTCTGTGTGAACGAAGACAAGTAACCTGGGAAACAATTGGCATCTCTACGTATGCTGCGTTTGATACAACAGCATTCCCACTATCATCGCTACCCCATCCTGCTACTACACCGGTTTGGTTTACAATTGAGTTTAAATCATCACCTTCGTTCCATATGCAAACTGGTTGTATGACGGTGTAAATTTTATGGGACTTTCTAAAGTCAATACTGCAATATCGGAATCGCCATTTGTCGAATTAAAATTTGGGTGCAACTCAATTTTACTCACTGTCCTACTCACTACATCTGGATTTCCATACCAACCATCAATATCGACTATTGCAAAAATTACTAGAAGATCTTTTTTCTCAATAAACAATTCGTTTTCGTGTTGCATACAATGACCAGCTGAAATTAGATATTATTAATTAACAAGTTAAGAATTAGCAGATTTGAATTTTCTGGACAAAAGTATTTAAATAAACCAATATATTTCAACGTGCGCGAAGTTAAACCCCTTTTTTAAAAATCAGTTTATTTTTGTTGTTCTCGATTGTTGTCAATTTGTTCACAGGTGTTGATTTTGCAATAAATCATCAAAAAAAAATCGAAAACAACTTGTTTTTTGCCAGTCCCATTTTTTTTCAAATTAAGCTTTTTTTATTGTTCTCAATTGTTCTTTATATGTTCTCAATTGTTCTGTAAAAATAAATCCTTTAAATCTAACATTAATCGCGAAAAGCGCGAAATAAGATTTTATGCCAGCCTCCCTTTTATTGAATTTTTAATTTTTTTTTTATTGTTATCAATTGTTCTTCATTTGTTTTTAATCGTTTATACAAAATTGCGCGGCTACTCCGCGTTTTTAAAATAATAGGTTTTACGGTGTTGATGTTGGTTCAAATTTTTTACATTAAATAATAAATGAATTTAACAAAATAAATAAGTAAGTAGGTATAAACCATATTCATATTATATATTTATCTTAATACATATAATATAAAATTCTCCCCAACGGAAAGCTCTAACGAAGTGAAATTTAATTGGTGATTCTGATACAAATTCTTAGGTCAACGCCGCTATTCCTAGCTCTAAACATACAGTGAAGAAAGTAGCTATAGAGCCACCACCATTTTACGTCTTTACTTTTAACTAAAAAATAATGCAATCTTTATATATGACGTAATAGAAATCCTAATATAAAAATCAAAGCCACTATTAAGGATGATAAAAATTCTGCATTTTCTGAATTAACTGCAGAACAGAATTGGAGGAAATTATCATCATATTTTTGACACTAATGCATATTTGCACATATTTTTAAGAATCATTGCCCAAAGTACATAAAATAATAATTTTTTATATTAAATTCTTTTTTTCTATTTTTTATTACAAAAAGGAATAATTGATTAGCTGCGCGGAAAAACAATCGTAAAAGTTTTGCTCTGTTAGCTATAAGCTCTCTATTACCTAAAAAATCGGATGTGGCCATGCCCATGACTTTATCATACTTTTATTAAATATTAAAAAAATAATTTTTAATAATAAAAAGAAAAAAATATTTTCCATTAACCAATGTGATTCAAAATCTAATCAGCTCTAAGTCTAAATATAAAGATACAAAATACCAATTTTAGTTTTGAAATTCTCATTAGTTTTTGAAATATTTAATAAAAACTAATAATAAATAAAAAGATTTAAAAAAAATTCCTTCTATGAACCAATTTTATCCAAAATTTAATCAGCACTAATTCCTGCCATAAACATAACAAATTTCAACTTTAGTTTTGAAAATCCTTTAAGCTTTTTAAATCTATATATATAAAAATGGATGTATGTATGTTTGTGTGTTTGTGTGTTCCTTATAGACTCCTAGACCGTTCGACCGATCCCAACCAAATTTTGCACAGTTACTCTCTAGGACCCTAAAGAGGTTTTCCGCTAAAAACCGGGACCGAAAAGCTTAATTTAAAAAAAAAGTAAAAACTTGCCGACGCGCATGAATGGAACGAGATTCCCATACAGGGTGAATTTAAAATTATTCCCAACAGTGCGGCCTTCAGGCCGCACAATCTTGGTCAGCTAGTATTAAATAAAGGCTAATATTAAATAATAAAATTTAAAATAATAAAAAAACAATTGTTTTTATAAACAAATTTTAACTAAAATTTAATGAGTTCTAAATATCGATTAAAATATGCGAAAACCTAAATTTAGTTTAGAAATTCGTATTACTTTTCGAAATATTAATTAAAAACTAATATTAAATAATAAAACTTAAAAAAATTAAAAAACAATAGTTTTCATAAAACAATTTTAACTAAAATTTAATCAGTTCTAAATCTCGACATAAGTATGCTAAATCCTAAATTTCGTTTTGAAATTCGTATTAGTTTTGAAATATTAATTAAAACTAATATTAAATAATAAAATTTAAAAATAAAAAAAATTGTGTGTCAGCTCCGACGCACGACTGGAGTTTACTCAGTAAAAAAAATAATCATCATTATAATAAAGAAATATTGTTGATTTTTCAGATAATATTATCGAATTATTGACTTGAATTATTGATATTTAAAATTATTCATAAAATAAATCATAATAACCTGGAGGAATTTATAGACATCGAAAAAAAAATTAATTTTTGGTTAGGTTAGAAATTGTCTAAATTGGATTAAATATCTAATTTTATGTGTTATTCTCAAATATATATTTATATGAACTACATCGATAATTATTAAATATTTAATAAATACAAATCGCACATGCTCATGCATATAATACATGAATTATAACGTACATTTTACCCACGTGGTTGTTAGATGTTCCGGCAATATTATCTACACCCCTTTCTGCCATAGTTATTTAAAAATACTTTCAGTTCACTTTAGCGAAATATAATGATAAAAATTATAACTTCACAATAACAATATTAATTATTGATATGTATAACAAAAACAGCAATATAAGTACATTGACACTGATAGAAACAAACAAGCCCAATAACATATAGGTATAGTCGCCTTGCAGCATACACTATGTACGTCTTAATACACTCACAACCAGATTAGACAGTTGCGCACTATAGGTGCGCACCAAAAAAGTAACGAGGTCATTCATCAGTAGATTTTACCTCTCATATTTTTCTCATACCGGGCGCCTTATATATGAAAATCGATTCTTAAGGAGTAAACTCCAAAAAATAGTTCCCGTGAATCAATTTTAGCCAAAATCTAATCAGCTCTAAGTCTCAACATAAGGATACAAAATCCAAAATTTTGTTTGAAAATTCCTATTAGTTTTTGCTGTAGGTCGCACACAAAATTTGACCACACACACATTCACACACACATACACACCATCATACACACCATCACACACACACACAGACATTTTTGGAAATGGTCTTATTTTACTCAGGGACCTCAAAAGTGTAAATCCATCAAAATCTCAAATTTTTTTCTGCACGAAAACAATACTTTCTCATATTACATATGATAAAGTAAAAGTTACAAAATTAACTAAAGAAATCTAACAAGGCAAGACCGGCAAATTCCCCTCACTAAATTGATTCATTTTCGTTGTGCGTGTAGGTCTTGTATTGGACTTCAACAGGTGCAAGTGTAAGGGCACACTTCTTTGCTAATTTTGAGATAATTGAATTTGATTGATTATATATTACTGATGAACTGCATAAAAATTAACATAAATTTGGTAAGTTGTTAATGGAATTGCGTAAGACTGCAAAAAAAAGCCAAAAACATATGCGAAGGGTATTGAGATCGTATCCAGCTCCTCAATTTTTACTTTATCATATGTAATATGAGAAAGTATTGTTTTCATGCAGAAAAAAAATTTGAGATTTTGATGAATTTACACTTTTGAGGTCCCTGAGTAAAATAAGACCATTTCCAAAAATGTCTGTGTGTGTGTGTGTGTGTATGTGTGTGTGGTCAAATTTGTGTGCGACCTACAGCAAAAACTAATAGGAATTTTCAAACAAAATTTTGGATTTTGTATCCTTATGTTGAGACTTAGAGCTGATTAGGTTTTGGCTAAAATTCATTCACGGGAACTATTTTTTTAAATTTTATTATTTAATATTAGTTTTTAATTAATATTTCAAAAACTAATAAGAATTTCAAAACGAAATTTAGGATTTAGCATACTTATGTATGTCAAGATTTATAACTGATTAAATTTTAGTTCAAATTGCTTTATGAAAACTATTGTTTTTTTAATTTTTTAAGTTTTATTATTTAATATTAGTTTTTAATTAATATTTCGAAGAGTAATACGAATTTCTAAACTAAATGAAGGTTTTCGCATATTTTAATCGATATTTAGAACTGATTAAATTTTAGTTAAAATTTGTTTATAAAAACTATTGTTTCTTATTATTTTAAATTTTATTATTTAATATTAGCCTTTATTTAATATTTTTAAAACTAAAAGGATTTTTAAAACTAAAGTTGAGATTTGTTATGTTTATGGCAGGAATTAGAGCTAAATAAATTTTGGATAAAATTGGTTAATGGAAGCAATTTTTAAAAAATTTTTTTATTTAATATTAGTTTTTATTAAATATTTCAAAAACTAATGAGAATTTCAAAACTAAAGTTGGTATTTTGTATCTTTATATTTACACTTAGAACTGATTAAATTTTGGGTCACATTAGTTAATGGAAAATATTATTTTCTTTTTTTTTATCAATACTTATTTTTTTAATATTTAATAAAAGTATGATAAAGTCATGGGCATGGCCACATCCGATTTTTTTTTATTATTTTAAATATTATTATTTAATATTAGCCTTTATTTAATATTTTAAAAACTAAAAGGATTTTCAAGACTGAAGTTGAAATTTGTTATGTTTATGGGAGGAATTAGAGCTGATTAAATTTTGGATAAAATTGGTTCATGGGAGCAATTTTTTTTAAATCTTTTTATTTATTATTAGTTTTTATTATATATTTCAAAAACTAATGAGAATTTCAAAACTAAAGTTGGTATTTTGTATTTTTATATTTTGTAATGAATTGCCTCGATGTGAAATAATAATTATAATTTGTAAGATAAATAAAATCGTAATTGTAGATGAAATAGCTAAATGGTAGATAAATTTGTTACCTTGGATGTACTTACTTTTACTATTCGGACTGGAATCTTGAATAAAACTTTGCTCCTGTTAATGAATAAAATTGTTTTGAAATTTTTAAATAAATTGCCACAAATCTTGACCTTTTGTACTAAACTTTGTATTAGATTGAATATTTTTACAAGTGATTATAGATGTCACCAACATAGCCAAGTTACAATGAATTCATTCTTTGTTGGTGCATTGTGCTATAAACTTATAGGTGTGGGTGCTTGAAAAGTGTAAACTGAGACTTAAAACTAATAAAGCAAGTGATCATTTGAAATTAAAATTACTTAAAGCTAAATAAATCTAAATGGTGCAAAAATATTTATGGTTCGAGTTTAAATTATTTGATAAAACTAACCGGTGCAAATCACAGCTGACTAAACAGGTCATCGACTCCTCTTCGATATACAGTGGCACCAAAACGTAGGGTCGTTGTAGTTTTTCTGTAACATTTCCGCAGGTAAATACGAAAATTTTATTTATTTGCTTTTTCTCCGATGCACTTTCTTGAAATTCACTTTTAATTATATAAAATATCCATAGCGTCACTAATAATTGTACATTGCATGTCGAAAAATTATTTTTATTGGTTAACGTTCATATTTTTAATTTTGCAGGAGCAAAATTTTACGTGTTCACTGGACTAGTGAAATGGGTCGACTAAACGTATTTTTCGCATCGAGAGGCACATAAATTTGGAAAATTCATTTGTTTATATCCGGTTTTTCCATCAATGCTCGATTCCTATTGGCTGGGTAATCTTATCAAACGGATGTCTATGAAACTTTCACGAAAATTAAAGACTTCAAAGCCGTTCCTCACAAAATTGTTAGAAAAATTCTAACTACAGCGGTTTCTTCATAATCGACCGTCAAAGTACGAATTCTTTCTTTGCACCCCATGTTAATTTTCACACACCTTGTCTATCCTAACCACTTGCATAACACTTAGTTTTTAATACCTCATCCTTCACTACTAATCTCACTCAAATCCTTAGCCTAATAACAATTTTATCACTAAATCTAAAATTTTGACATATTTGCAGGTTACAATTTCACATTTTTCAATGTAGAAGATTCAATTTTGCATCTACCATCCTCACTTGGATAGCAAATCGTTCTACAAATTAATACGCTTCTTTTGGTATGCCTTATGATCCAATTACAATTTTTTATGTTACCTAAATCTCTCTTTTTTAGGTTTTCCGAAGGATGAAATTTTCTTTTGGTCATTTTAGCCTTATTTGAATCTTTTAGATTTTTGGATTCATTTGCAAAAGTGCCAAGAAATGTGGACGCTGCTATTGAATATGCAAAACAATTCCAACTTTGATCTGTGATACCCGTAGGATGAAATTTAACTTTTAGAATGCTAACTGCTCTCGACAGCTTATGAAATGAAATTTTGTATTTAAAATGGCTCTAATGGCATTCCATGAACCTATTATAACTGCTACATGCCAAATATTATCAACCCGTTACACAAAAAGTTCCATCCGAGGATACAACTTTATCTACCGAAGCTGCAGGTTTTAACCCGAAGATGCTATTTTCTTTATTGAGGTTATTTATCTTAGTTTTTAAATTGATAACATGACAATTTAGACTTAAGCTGATTAGACTTTGGGTCACATTGGTTAATGGAAAATATTTTTTCTTTTATTATTAAAATTATTTTTAATATTTAATAAAAATATGATAAAGTCATGGGCATGGCCACATCCGATTTTTTTCTTTTTATTATTAAAAATTATTTTTTTAATATTTAATAAAAGTATGATAAAGTCATGGGCATGGCCACATCCGATTTTTTTCTTTTTATTATTAAAAATTATTTTTTTAATATTTAATAAAAGTATGATAAAGTCATGGGCATGGCCACATCCGATTTTTTTTTATTTATTTGGTTATTAATTCCACCCAGTATAATTTATGTCATCGTTCTCAAAAAAACCAAAACGCTATAATAAACCCTACTCATAATCTGTAAACATTGAATGTTTTACCTTTCAGCAGTGAGGCACTGGAGGGTGTTCCACACCTCCCAGACCCCCCGGTTTGTGCAGTTTATTTTTTATTAGTAATAAATTGAAGACATCAGCATAACCGATTAGAAAAAATCTCTAGAAACCCTAATTAATCCTAACTTTAGCAAGTCACAGTCAAGTAACTAATATCCGAATTAGCACAAATTATAAACCAAAGCTGTCGAGACTGGGGGGTGTGGAGCACTACCCAGGTACACTCAAACTGTGATAGACAAATTTTGCAAACTTATGGTTATTAGTATTAAGCGATAATGGTGAAAGTTTTTAGCACAAAAAATATAAAGCAGTGACCAAGAATTGGGGGGGGGGCTCAGTATAATATGCCATCATTTGCAAGAAAACCAAAGCACTATAATAAACCCTACTCATAATCTGGAAATATTGAGTGTTTTATTTTTGAGCAGTGAGGCACTGGAGGGTGTTCCACACCCCCCAGACCCCCCGGTTTGTTTAGTTTATTTTTTATTAGTAATAAATGGAAGACATCAGCATAACCGATTAGAAAAAATCTCTAGAAACCCTAATTAATTCTAACTTTAACTAGTCACACTTAAGTAACTAATATTCCAATTATCCCAAATTATAAACCAAAGCTGTCGAGACCGGGGGTCTGGGGTGTGGAGCACCCCAGGTGGTGAAAGTGGGTCTTATCTTCGGTGGGCCTGGCACACGAAGCGCAGCTCAGGTGCTCGGGAAAAGGCGTATGATGGCCCTAAGCGTCTCAGTTAATCCGGGATCTTTGGTCTTCCCATTTTTTTGAGACAATAAGGTAAGCTCTAGTAAAGCAGTAAGGCACTGGAGGGTGTTCCACCCCCAGACCCCCTGTTTGTGCAGTTTATTTTTATTAGTAATAAATTGAAGATATCAGCATAAGCGATCTAGAAAAATTTCTTGAAAACTAGTTAAACCTAACTTTAACAAGTCACACTTAAGTAACTAATTTCCTAATTAGCCCAAATTATAAACCAAAGCTGTAGAACCGGGGTCTGGGGTGTGGAGCACCCCCCAGGTACACTCAAACTGTGATAGATATATTTGCAATCTTATGGTTATCAGTATTAAGCGATAATGGCGAAAGTTTTTATGACAAAAAATATAAAGCAGTGACTAACAATCGGAGGGGGGATTATTAATTCCCCCAAGATAATATGTCATCGTTCTCAAAAACCAAAACGCTATAATAAACCCCACTCATAATCTGTAAACATTGAATGTTTTACCTTTCAGCAGTGAGGCACTGGAGGGTGTTCCACACCCCCCAGACCCCCGGTTTGTGCAGTTTATTTTTTATTAGTAATAAATTGAAGATATCAGCATAACCGATCTAGAAAAATCTCTAGAAAACTAATTAATCCTAACTTTAACAAGTCACCTCAAGTAACTAATATTGTAATTAGCCCAAATTATAAACCAAAGCTGTATAGACCGGGGGTCTGGGTGTGGAGCACCCCCCAGGTACACTCAAACTGTGATAGATAAATTTGCAATCTTATGGTTACCAGTATTAAGCGATAATGCTGAAAGTTTTAACACAAAAATATAAAGCAGTGAACAAGAATCGGGGAGGGGAGGAGAAGATTATGAATTCCCTCAGTATAATATGCCATCGTTCTCAAGAAAACCAAAGCGCTATAATAAACCCTACTCATGATCTGTTAACATTGAATGTTTTACCTTTAGCAGTGAGGCACTGGTGGGTGTTCCACCCCCAGACCACCCGGTATGTGCAGTTTATTTTTATTAGTAATAAATTGAAGATATCAGCATAAGCGATCTAGAACAAATTTCTTGAAAACTAATTAAACCTAACGTTAACAAGTCACACTCAAGTAACTAATTTCCTATTAGCCAAATTATAAACCAAAGCTGTAGCGACCGGGGTCTGGGGTGTGGAGCACCCCCCAAGAACATTCAAACTATGATGGATAAATTTGCAAACTTATGGTTATCAGTATTAAGCGATAATGGTAAAAGTTTTCAGCACAAAAAATATAAAGCAGTGACCAAGAATTGGGGGGGGGGATTATAAATTCCCCCAGTATAATATGTCATCGTTCTCAAGAAAATCAAAACGCTATAATAAACCCTACTCGTAATCTGTAAATATTGAGTGTTTTATTTTTGAGCAGTGAGGCACTGGAGGGTGTTCCACACCCCCCAGACCCCCGGTTTGTTTAGTTTATTTTTTATTAGTAATAAATTGAAGACATCAGCATAACCGATTAGAAAAAATCTCTAGAAACCCTAATTAATTCTAACTTTAACTAGTCACACTTAAGTAACTAATATTCCAATTATCCCAAATTATAAACCAAAGCTGTCGAGACCGGGGGGTCTGGGGGGTGTGGAGCACCCCAGGAACATTCAAACTATGATGGATAAATTTGCAAACTTATGGTTATCAGTATTAAGCGATAATGGTAAAAGTTTTCAGCACAAAAATATAAAGCAGTGACCAAGAATTGGGGGGGGGGATTATAAATTCCCCCAGTATAATATGTCATCGTTCTCAAGAAAATTAAAACGTTATAATAAACCCTACTCGTAATCTGTAAATATTAAGTGTTTTATTTTTGAGCAGTGAGGCACTGGAGGATGTTTCACACCCCCCAGACCCCCTGGTTTGTTTAGTTTATTTTTTATTAGTAATAAATTGAAGATGTCAGCATAACCGATTAGAAAAAATCTCTAGAAGCCCTTATTAATCCTAACTTTAACTAGTCACACTTAAGTAACTAATATTAACAAACCAAAGTTGTCGAGATTGTTTTTACAATTAAGAATTACGCATAGATATGTGAATTTAATAGATACGACGCAAGCAATGCTCTCTTTGAGTTTTTCTCAAAAAGACATTGAGACTGTGCCATCCATTTTTCCATATCTATAGGTAAGGAGTTTCCTATAAAAACTCTCGGTATACGTACATATGTATTTCGATTGAATTTTCATTTGCGGTTTAATTCGTGTTTTACCACAAATAAATTAATTGTAAGTTTAAAGAAATAAATTAATTAGAAAAAATAATACAAGCTTTTAATCAATCAAATTTGATTGTCGTGATATGAAATTTATCATATACAAATTATCCGCTTAATTTAATTAATTAATAATAAGGCGCCGAATGAAGATATTTATTTAATAATCCTTAATTTCAAAAATTATATAAAATTTCTATTTTACCTGTTATAACGTGTTTTTGGGAAACTAAATTTCCTGTGCACTTATATTGTTGTACTCTTTTTTGGATGCTATACATTATAGCAGCCATCCATGGAAATTCATTATCGACAAGGTCTGTTCTGCTTACTGGTGCTATACTGATCTTGTCCACTGGAACACCTTCAGCTATTCCGCAATCTGGCGAAGAAGGAATCTGGCTTGGTGTAGGACGAATTGTTCTAGGGCGTGTTACCCTGGATGTCGCTTCTGGTAAAATAAATGGTTTATAAGTTGGTTGTATTGCAGGACGCTCTGTGATGACCAGATCTTGTTCAAAAGTAATTGGGGGTTGATGAACAACTGTCATCCCTAATATTTCGAAATTAGTGGTAACCCAAAAATTTGTAACACCTCGTCCCGATGCAACTAAAACATAAACTCTTCAAAAAGTAGAATTATCATGTTTATGATGGTATACTTTTACGTGTTGCTGGAGGTCCAGTACAATATACTCGTCCATTAAATTCAATTTTAGTAGGCATTACTAGTTCGTTTTGAACTGGAAAAATTATCAAGTAGACGAGTGGTAAACCAAATATTATATCCCTTGCTTCAGTTTGACGTTGAATAATAATATTCTAAAATTTAAACATTGCTATACGAATAAAACAAACAACACTCTCTACATTATATACATTTTAGTACTTATTAACTTGAAAAGTCTAGAAGATATACGGGTGTTCTTTTAAAACTTCCAGCAATTAATATCTCAAAAACCAAAAGTCAGATGAAAAAATGTTTCGAAAGAAAGTTGTATGATAGCGAGGGGGATAGAATATGGCATAATTGTTTTCTTAATTTATTGATCTTTTCAAGGTCATTTGAAGGTCAACTTTGGTTTTTTAAATGGTACCTTAATTTTTTTTAGCAGATTCATATTTTGCATGAAAAATAAACAACTTTTGTTGGAAAATTTTTTATCCACATTAGGATTTTCGAGTAAGATGCGTTGAAACAAAATAAAAACATTTTAATAAACTGCAGCTGATTATATCGAAATTTATTTTTTAAAAGTTAGAAGGCTGTTATTGCTTTTGTTATTATTCAACTTGAATAATTTTAGGACAATGAAAACAAAACACTGTCAAAACAAATAAATTGACATTAGTTTCTTCAACTATTGTTAGTTTTGTGATTTTCAGTGAGTTTTATTTTTCCCGTTCGCTTTAGATCTGATAAAAGTTCGCAATTAGATCATTAAAATGGTTTATACTGTAGAAGAAAGAATCGAATTAATTTTCTTGTACGGAGCTCAAAATGAAAATGCTGCAAGAACTGCAGAATCTTATAACGCGAGACAACCTGGTAGAAATGTCTCTCATAGGTATGTTATAGACCTTGTTTCAAAATTTCGGGAAACAGGATCCGTCAAAATAAAACACGCAAGAATTCTACTAGAATATTGGATGACTTAGCTCAAATTGAAGTTATAGGCCATTATGCTTCAAATCCTAATAGTTCGGTGCGTGAAGTTTCTGCTATTAGTGGTCTATCAGTGGGCACTGTTCATAAGGCGCTAAAATTGCATAAATTTCACCCATATAAAATGCAGATTCATCAAACTTTGACCGAGGATGATCCAGACAGACGAGTGGAGTTTAGTGAAGAAATGCTTCAATTATTAACTACACATCCACATTTATTGAAATCGACTTGTTTTTCTGATGAGTCAACCTTTTTTAAATGGATTTGTCAATAAACACAACTGTCGATATTGGTGTGATGAAAATCCTCATGTGTTTACTGATGGACATACACAGTGGCCGCAGAAGGTAAACGTGTGGGCTGGTATACTTGGTGATACAATTATTGGACCATTATTTATTGATGGAAATTTAACAGGTCAAAATATCTAGAAATGCTTGAAGATACAATCTATCCTTTAATAGTTGATGCGTTAGAAAGTCAAAGTGACGAAGAAGGACACCTGGAGCTCGATGAAACTGTTTTGCATTTTCAACAAGATGGCGCACCTCCTCACTATACTATTCCTGTTCGAAACTGGTTAGATGATAAATTTCCAGGGCAGTGGATCGGCAGACGAGGACCGATAGAATGGCCAGCTAGGTCCCCTGACTTAACTCCTCTTGATTTCTTTTTATGGGGACATTTAAAATCTGTAATTTATGATACAATACCAGCTAATATTGAAGAGTTAAAATTTCGAATCACAGTGGCTTGCAAAAATATTACGAAAGAAACTTTTGAAAATGTTAGAAACGAGTTTCAACAAAGGCTGTATCATTGTTTAGCTGTAAATGGGGAACATTTTGAAAATTGTTATGAAAACACTTGCTTACAAACATTTTTTCTACTGTTTAATACTAATAAATAGCCTTCTAAAACATGTAAATATTAAATTTTGATTAACAATGGTTAGTTGATAATAATGTTTTTATTTTGTTTCAACGCATCTTGCTCGAAAATCCTAATGTGGGATAAAAAAAATTTTCCAACAAAAGTTGTTTATTTTTTCATGCAAAATATGAATCTGCTAAAAAAACTAAAGTTCCATTTAAAAAACCAAAGTTGATCTTTAAATGACCTTGAAAAGGTCAATAAATTAAGAAAACAATTATGCCGTATTCTGTCCCCTTCGCTATCATACAACTTTCGTTCGAAACATTTTTTCATCTGACTTTTGGTTTTTGAGATATTAATTGCTGGAAGTTTTAAAATGAACACCCGATATGTGCAAATGATTATTCTTCACGCGTTTGACTTTTTATATACAATACTTTTTAGAGGGATTCTCTAGAAAAATTCTCAAACGCGCTTACTAAAAAATTTTATCGAATTTGTTTCAAACTTTAAAAACTCGCTGTATATGTTTTAGGAATAAATTTAATTATTTCCACATTAACTGAAATTTTAATTGAATTTATAAATTGACAAGTTTTACTGCGTTCTTGACGTATGTTCATACATAGGTAGAAATAATTTTATATTATTAAACCATTATTATTATTATTATCAATTATTAGTACTTGCCTTGTTGATTAGATGTAAGGAAACGGACATATTAATGGATATCTTGTAGTTGCCACTAAGATCATTTTGAAGCTCCACTCTTCCAATGGTATTGCCATTTTGATTTTCATATCGAAAAACTGGACAGTTTTCATTTGGATACATTTGCGAGTTAATGCAAAAAAAAAAAGAAGCAATTGGTATTATTGCTTTTAAAAACATTTTTTAACTCGAGAATCGGTTGTTGCTCGATTCTAAACGTCACCACATACGTATATTTTCTATCTGTAATGATTAACAACAAATTGGTTTTAAATCAAGTCGTTCTGATTAATAAACAATCGGATAGTAGCGAAGTTTGATATTGCATTTATTTAAATTTATATATTTTGTAATTCATTTTTCAAAATATTTTTTGAATATTATAATAATCTTTTCTTTAAACAATTGTGCACATAAATAACATAATTTTATCAATAATAATAATTTTTTTCAAATTATGTTATAGAATTGGTTTTGTGAAAGATTAACTATCGCTTGAATTTTAAATCACCTTAATGTTATTTATAATAAACACGTTTATTGCTATGCAAGATTAACATTATTGTAATTTTTTTTTGTGTATGTCCTTTCAGAATAAAACAAATTATTAATGTAAATAAATAATTCATCACTAATTTATTGCATAATTCCCCTTGAACAAATTATTTTATGTCTTTGACATTGACGTAAATGCCAATTTAAGAATACAATTATTATAATAGAAATAGTTGTATAATAAAAAATAATAACTAACAATTTATTTTAAATTTCGATTATACTTTTTAAAAAAGGTTTTAAATTTATACAAACTATGTGAAATAATTGCATTTCTCCAAGACACCGTTGTACAGCGTTGTTTCTACTTTTCAAGTCTCCTCGGTTAAAATTAGACCTAAATGGGACCTAAATAATAGGTTTGTTCATGCTTTTTCAAAATAACTTTAAAAACTTAAAAAAAAACATAATTTGCAAATTAAAACACAGACAACATTAAAAGAAGTATGGTCCCACATGGTGTGTACAAATTTTGTGATGATTATTTTTGAAAATTAGAGAAAATAAAGAGATAGATTTGAAGATCAAACGAAGTACAAGGTGAGAGAAGTAATGGTATGAAAAAGAATTGTAAAAACGGCAACTACAAACTCGAAGAAGCAAATTATAGCAAACGACGAGTATGTGAGGTTCGGTTGCTGGATTGTTTTTGAAGTTTAGTACAACTCTACCAAGGTAACAATAATTTCGGAAAATGTGCGACCCGATTTGATAATAATTTGAATAATCCAATGAGCGTCGCATTATTTCTCAAGTAGATTCGGATGCAAAAGTTACAATCATTGCATTTGTTTACATATTTATGGCAGTTGTTTTTCTTATTCAGTTGCATATTATGTGTTTTATTGTTTACAAGAAAGTGTTCTTTTTAGAACAAATCTTCATTGCTATATTTAATCATTCATTTTATTTCTTTTAATTAGGCATATTTTGTAAGTACTTTTTAGGTAAAAATTTATTATATTCACAAGGGGAGACCGGCAACTTCCCCTCACTGAATTGATTCATTTTCATTGTGCGTATAGGTCTTGTATTGGACTTAAACAGGTGCTAGTATAAGGGCACGCCTCTTTGCCAACTTCGAGAACATTGAATTTGAATAATTACATATTACTGATGAACTGCATAAAAATTACCACTAATTTGGTAAATTGTTAATAGAATTGCGAAAGATTGCGAAAAAATAAAAACATATGCGAAAGGTACTGGGATCGCATCCAGCTCATGCCAATTTAAGTTTTTATTTATATGATTATTAATTTCCCTCGGTATAATTTATGTCATCGTTCTCAAGAAATCCAAAACGCTATAATAAACCCTACTCATAATCTGTAAACATTGCATGTTTTACCTTTTAGCAGTGAAGCAATAGAGGGTGTTCCATACCCCCCAGACCCCCCGGTTTGTGAAGTTTATCTTGTATTACTAATAAATTTAAGACATCAGCATAACCGATCTAAAAAATATCTCTAGAAAAACTAATTAATCCTAACTTTAACAAATCACATTCAAGTAACTAATATCCGAATTAACACAAATTATAAACCAATGTTGTAGAAACGGGGGGGTCTGGGGGGCGTAAAGCACTCTCCAGGAACACTTAAACTATGATGGATAAATTTGCAAACTTATGGTTATCAGTAATAGGCGATAATGGTGAAAGTTCTTAGTACAAAAAATATAAAGAAGTGACCAAGAATTAGGGGGGGTTATGAATTCCCCCCAATATAATATGTCATCGTTTTCAAGGAAACCAAAAAGCTATAATAAACCCTACTTATACATAAACATTGAATATAAGTCTGTAAACATTGAATGTTTTACCTTTCAGCAGTGCGGAACTAGAGGGTGTTCTACACCCCAGACCCCCGGTTTGTGCAGTTTATTTTTATTAGTAATAAATTGAAGACATCAGCATAACCGATCTAGAAAAATCTCTAGAAAAACTAATTCATCCCAATTTTAACAAGTCACACTCAATTAACTAAATCAATTAACCCAAATTATAAACCAAAGTTGTAGAAACCGGGAGGTTTGGGGTGTGAAGCACCCTCAGGAACACTCAAACTATGATTTATAAATTTGCAGACTTATGGTTATCACTATTAAGCAATAATGGTAAAGTTTTAGCACAAAAAATAAAGCAGTGACCAAGAATTGGGGGATTATAAATTCCCGCTGTATAATATGCCATCGTTTTCAAGAAAACCACAACATTATAATAAACCCTACTCATATTCTGTAAACATTGAATGTTTTACCTTTCAGAGTGGGAACTGGAGGGTGTTCCACACCCCCCAGACCCCCGGTTTGTGCAGTTTATTTTTTATTAGTAATAAATTGAAGACATCAGCATAACCGATCTAGAAATAATCTTTCGAAAAACTAGTTAATCCTAACTTCAACAAGTCACACTCAAGTAACTAATATTCGAATTAGCCCAAAATATAAACCAAAGTTGTAGAGACCGGGGGGTCTGGGGGGTGTGGAGCACCCCAGGAACACTCAAACTATGATGGATAAATTTGCAAACTTATTGTTATCAGTATTAAGCGATAATGATGAAAGTTCTTGGCACAAAAAATATAAAACGGCGACTAAATATTGAGGGGGAGAAAACCAAAAAATTGTAATAAACTCTACTCATAATCTTATTGAATGTTTTACCTTTCCGCAGTGAGGCACTGGAGGGTGTTCCACAACCCCCAGACCCCCCGGTTTGTGCAGTTTATTTTTTATTAGTAATAAATTGAAGACATCAGCATAACCGATCTAGGAAAAATCTCTACAAAAACTTATTAATCTTAACTTTAACAAGTCACACTCAAGTAACTAATATCCAAATTACCCCGAATTATAAATCATAGTTGTAGAGACCGGGGGGTTTGGGGGGGTGTGAAACACCTTCCAGGAACACTCAAACTATGATTTATAAATTTGCAGACTTATGGTTATCACTATTAAGCGATAATGGTAAAAGGTTTTAGCACAAAAAATATAAAGCAGTGACTAAGAATCGGGGGATTATAAATTCCCGCTGTATAATATGTCATCGTTTTCAAAAAAGCACAACATTATAATAAACCCTACTCATATTCTGTAAACATTGAATGTTTTACCATTCAGCAGTGAGGCACTGGAGGGTGTTCACACCCCAGACCCCCAGGGTTTTGGGGAGTTTAGTTTTATTAGTAATAAATTGAAGACATCAGTATAACCGATCTAGAAATAATCTTTCGAAAACTAGTTAATCCTAACTTCAACAAGTCCCACTTAAGTAACCTATATCCGAATTAGCCCAAAATATAAACCAAAGTTGTATAAACCGGGGGGTCTGGGGGGTGTGGAGCACCCTCCAGGAACACTCAAACTATGATGGATAAATGTGCAAACTTATGGTTATCAGTATTAAGCGATAATGGTGAAAGTTCTTATAACAAAAAATATAAAGCAGTGACCAATAATCGGGGGGATTATGAATTCCCCCCAATATAATATGTCATCGTTCTCAAGAAAACCAAGGCGCTATAATAAACCCTACTTATAATCTGTAAACATTGAATGTTTTACCTTTTAGCAGTGAGGCACTGGAGGGTGTTCCACACCCCCCAGACCCCCGGTTTGTGCAGTTTATTTTTTATTAGTAATAAATTGAAGATATCAGCATAACCGATCTAGAAAAAATCTCTAGAAAAACTAATTAATCCTAACTTTAACAAGTCCCACTTAAGTAACCTATATCCGAATTAGCCCAAAATATAAACCAAAGTTGTATAAACCGGGGGGTCTGGGGGGTGTGGAGCACCCTCCAGGAACACTCAAACTATGATGGATAAATGTGCAAACTTATGGTTATCAGTATTAAGCGATAATGGTGAAAGTTCTTATAACAAAAAATATAAAGCAGTGACCAATAATCGGGGGGATTATGAATTCCCCCCAATATAATATGTCATCGTTCTCAAGAAAACCAAGGCGCTATAATAAACCCTACTTATAATCTGTAAACATTGAATGTTTTACCTTTCAGCAGTGAGGCACTGGAGGGTGTTCCACACCCCCCAGACCCCCCGGTTTGTACAGTTCATTTTTTATTAGTAATAAATTGAAGACATCGGCATAACCGATCTAGAAAAAATCTCTAGAAAAAGTAGTTAATCCTAACTTCAACAAGTCACACTCAAGTAACTAATATTCGAATTAGCCCAAAATATAAACCAAAGTTGTATAAACCGGGGGTCTGGGGTGTGGTGCACCCTCCAGGAACACTTAAACTATGATGGATAAATTTGCAAACTTATGGTTTTCAGTATTAAGCGATAATGGTGAAAGTTCTTGACACAAAAAATATAAAGCAGTGACCAAGAATTGGGGGGGGGGATTATAAATTCCCCCCTGTATAATATGTCATTGTTCTCAAGAAAACCACAACATTATAATAAACGCTACTCATAATCTGTAAACATTGAATGTTTTACCTTTCAGTAGTTCAGTAGTTTCAGAATGGTAAATAAAAGTAATACAGTAAATATAGAAATATAAGAATAACTGAATGCGGTGGAAACAAACTGGAGTGCTAAGATCCATGAAATGGAGCAGGTGATTAGGAATCTGGAAATGAAGAAGAACAAACAAGATGAGAGAATAGACCTTCTTGAGGAACAACTAAAAAAACCAGAAAAAGAAAAGAGAAAGGAAAACATAATTATAAAAAACCTAACAATCGATGGAATTGTAACCCCTGGAATAGTTGAGGAATAAGATCCAGGTGCATCTTCAGTTTTTTGATAATCTTTTGAATTTATTATTTTTTTGTATATTTTCAAGTAAAATCAAAATTCTTATAACATTTGTTTTCTGAATTTCCTTTTTAATATACCGGGCTGGACAAATAAACTATATAAAGTAAAGTTTAATTAATTTAATATTGTGGTGTAAAAAACTACTGAGAAAATTGCATCCGGGTTAATCAACTCTCACCCAACGTTTGAATTACTTTATTAAATAGTTTGTTATTTAATCTAAGCAAAATTATAAATATGTAATAAAAGGTAAAATAAAATTACAAATCCTACATTTTATAAAAATTTATAAGTTAAATGACGACAAAAATTTAATTTTTTATTTTTATTACATTTTTTTTTTAACCGTCCTCTTGCTGGACTCAATGTGCCGGATTACACTGTAGAAATTATTATCAATATTTAAACTTTCGAAATTTCCAAGAACCTACTAAGTCCATCCCTGTGCCTTTCCCAGCTCACGATTGCGCATAGAAATAAACTTAGGATTACATCATAACCTCACTTTTCGTTCAACAGTTTTAATGTGTATCGCATTCATATTTCTACATGTAATGTCATCTCAATATTAATTTAAAAAGGTTTATTTGTGTTATAGATATAGACAAACCATTATGGAAAAAGAGAAATTCTCAAAAGAATACAGTGAAGTAAAAGTAGACGGTGAGGAAGACGTAAAATTCAATCTAGTGGAAATGAATCACTCGATGGACATTAAGGAAGACATACCTATGAAATTCGATGAAGAATCAGAAATAATCAAACTATTTAATACCGAAATGGAGAAGGACCTACGGTTAGAACAATACCACGAAATAAAAAAAGAAGACGTGGAATTCGACTTGGAAGATTTGCATCATTCGATTGATATTAAGGATGAAACGCTTTCTCCTGTGACTTTTGGTAATAACGATAAACTATTTGTATGTGAAATTTGTGACAGGAAATTTATAAGAAAACAATATTTAAAAACTCACAAGGTGATTCATGCCGACGAGAAACCGATTGCATGTGAAATTTGTGAGTACAGATGTTCATTCAAACATCGCTTGAAAGGACATATGGCAACTCATACCGGGGAGAAGCCCTTTGGGTGTGATATTTGTGATTATAAATGTTCACTTAAACAACGGTTGAAATTGCACAGGAGAGCCCACATGACGGCTACCACGGAGGAGAAAACATTTGTATGTGAAATTTGTGAGAATAGATTTTCATTCCAAAAGCAATTAAAACAACATATTAAGAGAACTCATTGCGGAGAGAAACCGTTTGGCTGTGATGTTTGTAAGTATAAATGTTTATTTAAATGCGAGTTAAAGAGGCACCTGAGAACTCATACCGGCGAGAAGCCGTTCAAATGTGGAATATGCGATTATAAATCTTCACTTCGACAACATTTGAAGGCACACATGACAATTCATAGCGGTGAGAAACCGTTTGCATGTGAAATTTGTGACTATAGATGTTCATTCAAACATCAGATGAAACTACACATGAGGAACCATACCGGTGAGAAACCATTTGAATGTACAATTTGTGATGGGAAATTTTCGAAAAAAGACAGTTTGAAAACACACATGCTCTCTCATACAGGCGAGAAGCCCTTTGCATGTGGTATTTGTGAGTATAAATGTTCACTTAAACATCACTTGAAAGGACACATGACAACTCATACCGGAGAGAAACCCTTTGCGTGTGACATTTGCCACTATAAATGTGCATTAAAAAAAAATTTAAAAGAACACATGAGAAAACATTCATACAAAAAACAGTAAGCATTGAAGTGTGTGACCAGATTAAATGACGTTCAAAACATTTAAAAATTAAATATTATTGTATGTTCAGTATTACTTTAATAAAAATTAAACAGAAAAACAGGTTTTGCTATTCTTTGAAATATTTGTTTATAATACACTGTATTTAATTTTCGGAAAACCAAAATTCGAAGTTCGCGCCTAAACTTTAAATTCAAACGTCGATATTCTCAATATTCTTGACCCACCCTGAATACACCCACACGCATAGATAAGAGAGATAGTTTTGCACTTGCTTTTAATTATTTGAACTATGACATCTGCTGCAGTATATTTTCATTCAATTTGTTTACTTGAATTGGCGGTAAGTAAATTTCAACCTCGGCCATAAAAGAAACATGTTACATATAAATCTTGTTGTGGACAACTAAAATAGTAAATATTATATAAAACACTGCTTTCAGTTTGCAATTTTTGTAAGTAACTTACTTCGGTAACGAAGAGAAGCGCTCTGGCCTTTACATAGTTTTGCTTGGTCAAATTTTTCTTCACTTTGCTTTCCTTTTTTATCAATAAACGTGAAGAAATAATAAACCTTGTCGCTGTGTTATGTTAAAATATTGCTAATCCACTTTTCCTTATTGCGTCTTTAAAACTGCAACTAAAAACTCGTACTTCACGCCAGGTTTCTGGTTTAATCTAAAACAGGTATTTATGATGTAAACTAACCACAAAAAAGTAAATGAAAGTATACCCTAACTCAACAGTTCTTTCCTTAGGTTTTCCACCTTCGACTCCATCTTTTCATCTTTAGGAAATGTACAGAATTTGCATTGTTCTCTTTTGTTAATAATGTACGTTATTTTGTTAATAATAATGTTCAGAGTATGGGGTCCATCGTAATCACATTGAGATCTAAAATAAAGCGCTACATAAATAATTACTTACACGAAGACGTTTGTAGTTATCTACACTGAAATGTTACTTGATTATAACAAATTGGGTAATTTTATCAAAACTTCATTCACGATCTCAATCCGGCTTCGTTCTACTTTCGAACGTTACTTTTAAGTCGTTTAATGCACAAAGGAATACAAAATACAGCTAAAAATAAAAATTCAAGTAATTAGGTGTCATAACCTCATTTTTTCAGAAGCGAATTACTAACGTCATCGCTTATAAAATATATTTCTAATGCATACAGGTACCTTATCGTAGAAAAATATTTCCTTAAATATTCCAATTAACCGAAAAATTCTCAAAATAAGGAAATTTACCATGTTAAAATTCCATTGTTTAGATCCAAAAACCTGACCTGTCACAATAGCTGACGCTGCACTAATGCGACGTATCCCAAGGTTTTCTTGATGATAACTCAACTTTTTTGAATAAACGGAAAACCGTAAGTACTCTCCAACATAACCTCTATCTGTTAATTAACCAAACGAAACACACAGTGGCGTAACTAACACACAGCTATACCCATGGGCGTCTTTAGGTGTTTTGTTTGTCGATTTATTATCGACAGTTTGGGCGCGAACTTCAAATTTTGGTTTTCCGATATTAAATTTTGGTGCCGTGATCAGGATCATATGACATAAAATTTTGTACTCGCATAATTTGTTTACATGAATTAAAATTAAATAAAAATTATTTCTGAATTTTGATAATCATAGATGGCGTGTTAGAGAGCGTCATTTGGACTCGGTTTACATTTTAGGTTTGATTTTTGATCTAGGAGGTCGATTCAACAAAAAAAATAACATGATAATCAGTATCGTCTGGGGAAATTCCACTTTCGAACAGCAAGCCATTTCAGCATATTTACAGTAACAGTTGAAACTGAAGTTCAGAATTTAAGTACTAAAGAAAAATAAGTTCGTTTCATTTGTATTTACCTTCGTACACAATTTTCTGTGATCAGAATTACACCAAAATTTACAAATTAAAAAAAGTCAGCAGCTGACGTGATATTAATTACTAACGAATCTCAATATTATGAAACTTGATTCTTACCGCTTTGTTAGCAGTTGTTCCGAAAAAATGCAGTGTGTTTTTTATATTTTACAAGGGGAAACCGGCAACTTTTCCTCACTGAATTGATTCATTTTCATTGTGCGTATAGGTCTTGTATTGGACTTCAACAGGTGCAAGCATAAGGGCACGCTTCTTTGCCAATTTGGAAAAAATTGAATTTGAATAATTATATCTGTCGCTCATTGTAAAGTGGTGTAACTCCATTTTTAAAATTTTTTATTTTATTGCTTAATAGAATTAAATTTAGTCATTACTTTCATTATAAAAATGAAGCAACTCCATATTATGGACTACAATCCCATAGATGACATTAATTGTTTTTCCAGGGCACTGGAAAACACATTTTTCAACACATAATTTCTGCTAAAAGCTCGATATTTCAAAATTTAATTAGATGAAGATAGTTCACTTTTACAATGAACGACACATATATTACTGATGAACTGCATAAAAATTAAACTAAATTAGGTAAGTAGTTAATGGAATTGCGTAGGATTGCAAAAAAAAAGAAACATGCGAAGGGTACTAGAATCGCATCCAGCTTCTGCCAATTTGTTTTTTGTTTATTTGATTATTAATTCCCCCCAGTGTAATACGTCATCGTTCTCAAGAAAACCAAAGCGCAATAATAAACTTTACGCATAATCTGTAAACATTGAATGTTTTACTTTTTAGCAATGAGGCACTGGAAGATTAGAGTAAAGATTCTGAGTAACTTTTATTATAGCGCTTTGGTTTTCTTGAGAACGACGACATAAATTATCCTGGGAAAATTCATAATCCCCTTCCCCGATTCTTGGTCACTGCTTTGTGACCATTTTTGTGCTGAATGCCATTTTTGTGCTGAAAACTTTCACCATTATCGCTCAATACTGATAACCATAAGTTTGCAAATTTATCTATCACAGTTTGAGTATTCTGGGGTGCTCCACACCCCCAGACCCCGGTTTCTACAACTTTGGTTTATAATTTGGGCTAATTCGGATTTAGTTAATTGAGTGTGACTTGTTAAAATTGGGATGAATTAGTTTTCTAGAGCTTTTCTAGATCGGTTATGCTGATGTCTTCAATTTATTACTAATAAAAATAAACTGCACAAACCGGGGGTCTGGGGGTGTGGAACACCTACAGTGCCCCACTGCTGAAAGGTAAAACATTCAATTTTACAGATTATGAGTGGGGTTTATTATAATGTTTTGGTTTTTTAAAAACGATGTCATATATAGGAGGAATTTATGATTCCCCCAATTCTTGGTCACTGCTTTATTGTCTTTGAGTTAAAACTTTCATCATTATCGATTAATACTGATAACCATAAGTTTGCAAATTTATCTATCACAGTTTGAGTATTCCTGGGGGGTGCTCCACACCCCGCAGACCCCCCGGTTTCTACAACTTTGGCTAATAATTTGAGCTAATTAGAATATTAGTTACTTGAGTGTGACTTGTTAAAGTTAGGATTAATTAGATTTTCTAGAGATTTTTTCTAGATTGGTTATGCTGATGTCTTCAATTTATTACTAATAAAAATGAAACTGCTCGAACCGGGGTCTGGGGTGTGGAACACCTCACGCTCACTGCTAAAGGTAAAACATTCAATGTTTACAGATTATGAGTAGGGTTTATTATAATGTTTTGGTTTTTTTAAAAACGATGACATATTATACAGGAGGATTTATGATCCCCGCAATTCTTGGTCACTGCTTTATTGTCTTTGAGCTAAAACTTTGACCATTATCGTTTAATACTGATAACCATAAGTTTGAAAATTTATCTCTCATAGTTTGAGTGTTCCTGGAGGTGCTCCACACCCCAGACCCCAGTTTCTACCATTTCGTTTATAATTTGGGCTAATTCGGATATAGGTTACTTAAGTGGGACTTGTTAAAGTTAGGATTAATTAGTTTTCTAGTTGTTTCTTCTAGATCGGTTATGCTGATGTCTTCAATTTATTACTAATAAACAATAAACTGCTCAAACCGGGGTCTGGGGTGTGGAACACCCTCCAGTGCTATTGCTGAAAGTCAAAACATTCAATGTTTACAGATTATGAGTAGTGTTTATTATAGCGCTTTGGTTTTGTCAGAACGATGACAAATTATCTTGGAATTCATAATCCCCTCCCCGATTCTTGGTCACTGCTTTATATTTTTGTTCTAAAACTTTCACCATTATCGTTTAATACTGATAACCATAAGTTTGCAAATTTATCTATCACAGTTTGAGTATTCCTGGGGGGTGCTCCACACCCCAGACCCCCCGGTATCTACAACTTTGGTTTATAGTTTGGGCTAATTCGGATATTAGTTAATTAAGTGTGACTTGTTAAAGTTAGGATTAATTAGATTTTCTAGAGATTTTTTCTAGATCGGTTATGCTGATGTCTTCAATTTATTACTAATAAAAATTAAACTGCTCGAACTGGGGTGTGGAACACCCCCCAGTGCCTCACTGCTAAAAGGTAAAACATTCAATGTTTACAGATTATGAGTAGGGTTTATTATAATGTTTTGGTTTTTTTAAAAACGATGACATATTATACAGGAGGATTTATAATCCCTCCCCAATTTGGTCACTGCTTTATTGTCTTTGAGCTAAAAACTTTCACCATTATCGTTTAATACTGATAACCATAAGTTTGCAAATTTATCTATCACAGTTTGAGTATTCCTGGGGGGTGCTCCATACCCCCCAGACCCCCGGTATCTACAACTTCGGTTAATAATTTGAGCTAATTAGAATATTAGTTACTTGAGTGTGACTTGTTAAAGTTAGGATTAATTAGATTTTCTAGAGATTTTTCTAGATCGGTTATGCTGATGCCTTCAATTTATTACTAATAAAAATAAACTGAACAAACCGGGGGTCTGGGGGCTTGGAACACTGCCAGTGCCTCGCTGCTAAAAGGTAAAACATTCAATGTTTACAGGTTATGAGTAGGATTTAATATTGCGCTTTGGTTTTCTTGAAAACGGTGACATAAATTATACTGGGAATTAATAATCAAATAAATAATAAAACAAATTGGCAGGAGCTGGATGCGATTCCAGTACCTTTCGCATATGTTTCTATGCAATCTTACGCAATTCCATTAACAACTTTCCAAATTTATGTTAATTTTCATGCAGTCCATCAGTAATATATAATTATTCAAATTCAATTTTCTCCAAATTGGCAAAGAAGCTCCACACCCCAGACCCCCAGTATCTACAACTTTGGTTTATAGTTTGGGCTGATTAGAATATTAGTTACTTGAGGTGACTTGTTAAAGTTAGGATTAATTATTTTTTCTTGAGATTTTTTAGATTGGTTATGCTGATGTCTTCAATTTATTACTAATAAAAATAAACTGAACAAACCGGGGTCTGGGGGTTGGAACACCCTCCAGTGCCTCACCAAAATTTCAATGTTTACAGATTACGAGTAGGATTTAATATTGCGCTTTGGTTTTCATGAGAACGGTGACATAAATTATACTGGGGAAATTAATAATTAAATAAATAAAAAAACAAATTGGCAGGAGCTGGATGCGATCCCAGTACCCTTCGCATATTTTTCTATGCAATCTTACGCAATTCCATTAACAACTTACCAAATTTATGTTAATTTTATGCAGTTCATCAGTAATATATAATTATTCAAATTCAATTTTCTACAAATTGGCAAAGGAGCATGCCCTTTTACCTGCACCTGTTGAAGTCCAATACAAAACTTACACGTACAATGAAAATGAATCAATTCAGTGAGGAAAGTTTCCGGTCTCCCCTTGTTAGTAAAAATATCGAAAACAAAACTGATTTGTGTTTTTTTCTTGTGAGTTGATTTTGGAGTCTATTTCAGAGGTGGAGAGGTTAATTCAAAGAATAATTATTAATTATCTGTTTAAGTAAGTCTTAAAAAAATTTAAATAAAAATGTTTATGCCCCATTCTAGTGCGCCTGGTGGAAGTAGGGATGATCACCGCGCACCGATCATTGAATGTTATGTAAGGATAAATTAATGTTTTTTCCTCTACCAAAATTTTATATATAAAGCATGACTGCTGCAGTCCTTTGCATATACGTAAAGTAGGGAGGAAGGACTGTATGCTTGTACTGCATGCTATTTTAAAGTGCCAAAGTAGACGGTACTAACTCTGCTTAGTCTACCTATTTGAAGCGTGGTGCTTCATTATTATTTGCTGTGAGGTTATATAATCTATAACCATAATTTTCTGGCTTTACTTCGTAAATGTATGAAATGCCTTGTCCTTAATCTACATTGATAAACTACCAATCCTTCTGGGTACCTTAGTTCGAAAGAGCTAATACTTTTAGTTTGAACACTGGGATACCCTGCAATAAAATTAAAACAAAAAAGAGCAACAATTGGCAAGCCCTGTTCTTCTTAAAACCAAATTTTGAGTTTATCTCATTGTCTGTAGTAAATTTTTTCCCCAATTTAATTTTTCAATCGACAGGTTATGCAGGGTCGCGAATGGGAATATGGGGGGGTGATAGGTCACATCAACACAGACAGAAACCAATAGCCCATTCTTTACAAAAAGCAATTGGTTTCATTAATTTAAATTTTAGAATGACAGGTAATTTGTTATATTACGAACATGGAGGAATTATTATGTCTCGCAAGAGATAAATAAATAAAAAAATTTCAAACAGGCAAGTTTTTGAATTTCAAAAAATTCTAAGAAATTTCATGATTTTCAAAATTTTGAAATTTTTGAAAATTTCAGGAATTAAAAAAAAGAGAATGTATTGTAAAGGACAATAATATTAAATTTATGTACGCAAATTTTTGAATTCTCAAAATTTCCAGCAAATTCCAAAGATTTTCAAGGAATTCTAATATAAGCTTTGAGAATTCCAGAAATTTTAAGGAATTCTGTTCCCGCAAGAGGTAAATATATTAAACATTTGTGTACACAAGATTCGGAATTTTAAATATTTCCTGTAATTCCAAGGAATTCTGAGATCGTTTTCGAAAATTCCAAGAACTTTAAACAAATGTGATGTTCCGCAGGGGGTAAATATTGTGAAAATGTAGTGTATATTAGATTTAGAATTTCAAGATCCTTTTTGAGAATACCACAAACTCGGAAGAATTGTGATCAACCATAAGAGATAAATAATTTAATTTAAAAATTTGAACACAGAATCTGAATTTTAAGATTTTTAATTCCAAAAATTCTAAAAAGTATTTGAAAATTCCAAGAACTAATTAACAAATTTGTGAAAGTTTCTGAATTAAAAATTAGTGGAATAAAATTACTTTAGATATAGAATTCCAAAGAATTCTAAGATACTTTTTGAGAATATCAAAAACTTGAAATAATTGTGATGTTCCACAAGAGATAAATACATAAAAAAATTTATGTAACAAGATTAATTTAGAATTCAAAATTTTAAAAATCCCAAGAATTTTGAAAAAAAAGAATATTGTCCAAAGGACAAATATATTAAATTTATGTACACAAACTTTAGAATTCTCAGAATTTCTAGAGAATTCCAATGATTTTTTTGAAAATACAAAAAGATTGTGATTTCCAAAGAAAACTATTTAAAGAATTTGTGTCAAGTTTCTGAATTACAAATATTTAGAACGAATTTCAAAGAATTTTATATTAAGTTTTTGGGAATTCCAAGAATTTTGAGAAAAGATCTCTTGCAAACTACAAATATTTTGAATTGATGTACATAAAATTCAGAATTCTCGGGATTTCTAGAGACTTCCAAAGATTCCCCAAAAATTATTCTATATTGAAAAATTTATATAAACAAGATTCGGAATTCTAAAAGAATTTCGAAAAATTTAAAATTATTTTTTGAATTCCAAGAATATTAAAAAGAGATGTTTTGCTAAGAATAAATATATTAAATTTGTGCACAGTAGATTGTGAATTTTAAAATTTTCAGAGCATTCCAAAGAATTTAAAACAAATATTTTTAGATTCCAAAAACTTTGGAGACTGGTGATGTTTTGCAAGACGTAAATATATTAAAAATGTCACAAAGGACATATAAATTTCAAAAAATTCTATATTTGGAATTCCCAATTTTTGGAAATTCCAAAAATTTTGAGAAAAATAATGTCTTGCAAAGAGTAAATATATTGAATTTATGTACATAAGATTCTGAATTCTCATGATTTTAAGAATTCAAAATTTTGAATAAGAATTTAAGAAAAGATTTGATAATTATGAATTTTAAAAATTAATTTCCGCAAGAAGTAAAACATTTTATTACAAAATTTGTTAACATGATTCGAATTCTAAAAATTGCAATTTTGAAAAATTTTAAACTAATTTTTGTGAATTCCAAGAATATTGAAAAAGAGATGTCTTGTAAAGAGCAAATGTATTGAATTTGTGCAGAGAAGATTCAGAATTTTAAAGATTTTTAGAAATTTTTTTTCGATTCTAAGAATTTGAATTAAATTTTGGGAATTCTAAAAAGTTGCAATTTTCAGGATTTCAAAAACATTTTAAAGATTCAAAGAGTTCTAAAATAATTTTTAAGAATTTCGAAGAGAAGAGATGTTTTGTAAAAGGGAAATATATTATATTTGTGAACACAAGAATTGGAATTCTGAAGATTGTTAATTCCAAGGAATTCTAAGATTGTTCTTGGAAATTACAAGAATTTTAAACAAATGTGATGTTCCGGAGTGAATATAGTGAAAAAGTAGTCTACACTATATTTATAATTCCAAGGACTTTTAAAATAAATTTTGAGAATACCAAAAACTTGGAAAAATTGTAATGTTTTACGCGAGATAAATATAAAAATGTGTGTACACAAGTTTCTTAATTCCAAAGAATTCCATGGAATTTTAAAGAATTCTATATTAATTTTCGGAAATTTCCAGAATTTTGATAAAAAGTCTTTCGCAAAGGGCAAATATATTTAATTTATGTACACAAAATTCGGGATTGGGGATTTGGGAAATTCCTAAATCGAAATTGAATAAATGTGATATTACGGAAAGAGGCACCCATAGTAAAAAAGTTTTGTATATTAGATTTAAAATTGCAAGCAATTCTATGATAATTTTTGAAAATATCAAAAACTTGGAGGAATTGTTATGTTCCGCAAAAGATAATTTCAAAGACAAGTTTCTGAATTTCAAAGAATTCTAAGAAATTTCAAGATTTTCAAAATTTTATATTAATTTTGAGATTTCCAAGAATTAAAAAAAGAATGTCTTGCAAAAAACGAATATATTAAATTTATGTACACAAATTTTGCAATTCTCAGAATTTCCCGACAATTCCAAAGATTTTCAGGGACTTCTAATATAAGTTTTGAGAATTCCAGGATCTTGAAAGAATTTCGTTCCGCAAGAGTAAATATATTGAAAAATCTGTGTACTCAAAATTTGGCATTCCAAAATTTTCAAGTAATTCCAAAGAATTCTAAGAAAGTATTTGAAAATAATTTCAAGAACTTTGAACAAATGTAATGTTCCGCAGGGAGTGAATATAGTGAAATATCAACATGCTACCGACTTTATTTAGTCCGGACATCCGGACACCACCACCATCCGTTACACTTTTCGTTACATGTTTATATTAAATTTATCAACATGCTACCGACTTTATTTAGTCCGGACATCCGGACACCACCCACCGTTACACTTTTCGTTACACGTTACCGATTTTAAAGACGTATTCACGTCAAAAGCAGTGTACATTTGATATAGAATCCCAAGGAATTTTAAGATACTTTTTGAGAATACCAAAACCTTGGAAAAATTACAATGTTCCACAAGATATAAATATATTAAAAAAATTTGTGTACATAAGATTCTAGAGTTCTAAAAATTCTAAGGAATTTCAAAAAATTTTATATTAAATTTTGGGAATTCCAAGAATTTTGAAAAAAAAGAATGACTTGCAAAGGGTAAATATATTACATTTTTGTACACAAATTTCGGAATTCTCAGAATTTCCAGAGAATTCCAAAGATCTTTTAGGAATTCTAATATAAATAAATTTGAGAATTCCAGGAACTTTAAGGAATTCTGTTCCGAAAGAAGTAAATACATTGAAAAATTTGTGTACACAAGATTTGGAATTTTAAAGATTTTCAGTAATTTCAAGAAATTCTAAGAAAATATTTGAGTATTCCAAGAACTTTGAACAAATATGATGTTCCGCAGGGTATAAATATAGTGAAAAAGCTGTGTATATTGGATATAGAATTCCAAGGAATTCTAAGATCATTTTTGAGAATACCAAAAACTTGGATGAATTGTTATGTCCCGCAAGAGATAAATATACGAAAAAATTTCAAAGACAAGTTTCTAAATTTCAAAGAATTCTAAGAAATTTTAAGAATTTCAAAATTTTATATTAGTTTTGAGATTTTCAAAATTAAAAAAGATGTATTGCAAAGGGCGAATTTATTAAATTTATGTACACAAATTTCGCAATTCTCAGAATTTCCCGACAATTATTCCAAAGATTTTCAGGGAATTCCAATATTAACTTTAGAATTCCAGGAACTTGAAGAAATTCCGTTCCGCAAGAGTATACATTGAAAAATTTGTGTACACAAAATTCGAAATTCCAAAATATTCCATTAATTCCAAAGAATTCTAAGAAAGTATTTGAAAATTTCGAGAACTTTGTACAAATGTAATGTTCCGCAGGAGTAATGTGGTGAAAAGCTGTGAACATTAGATATAGAATTCCAAAGAACTTTAAGATACTTTTTGAAAATACCAAAAGATTAGAAAAATTACAATGTTCCACAAGATATAAATATCTTAAAAAATTTATATTAAATTTTGGGAATCCCAAAAATTTTGAAAAAGGATATCTTGCAAAGGACGAATATATTAAGTTTATGTACACAAATTTCGAAATTCTCAGAATTTCCAGAGAATTCAAAGATTTTCTAGAAATTCTAATATAAATAAGTTTGAGAATTCCAGGAACTTTTAGAAATTCTGTTCCGCAAGAGGTAAATTTATTGAAAAAATTTGTATACACAAATTGAATTCTAGATTTCCGAGAATATTCAAAGATTTAGAATTCAAATAACTTGAATTCCAGAACTTGAAAATTGATGTTCCGCAAGAGTATAATAAAATTTAGTGTACACAAAGTTTATATTAATATAGAATTCCAAAAATTCTAAGAACTTTTGAAATTTCGAAAACTTGAAAATGTTATGTTCCCAAGAGTAAATATATAAAATATTGTGTAACAAGATTTTGAATTTTCAAAATTCAAGGAATTTCAAAAGAATTTATATATTTTGGATCAAAGAAAAAGACTGTCTGCAAAGGAGCAATATATTAAATTTTGTACACAAATTGCAAATTAGAATTTCAGAGAAATTCAAAGATATCAGAATTCTAAAGTAAATAATTTAGAATTCCAAGAACTTTAAAAATTTGTGTTCCTCAAGAGTTATTTATTAAAAATTTGTGTACACAAAATTTCAAAATTTTATATTAATTCTTGGATTTGAATAAATATGATGTTTCCGCACTGACTAAACTTGAAAAAGGTCGATCTATTGGTATGAATTAGAATCTTAGATTTAAAAATTTAAAATTGTTATAAGTTCCACAAGATTTACTCAATTTTGTACCAAATTTTGTAATTCCCCTCTCAAACCTTAAACTTAAGGTGGTTCATAGTGGCCTTGAAGAAGACCAATTAAATTTAAAGTTGTGAACTAAGGGGCCGCCCATAAAGGACGTCTGCAATTTTATCCAAATTTTTGACCCCCCCTCATCACCTTTGTAGCAGTTGGTCACAATATTTTATTCCGCCACCCTCTCTGAAACGTCTAATGGTTACAAATCAAGGACCCCCCTCATTTATTCCCCTCATTTAAATTTTAAAATTATAAGAAAAAAACACTCAAGCACAACTTTTTACAAATCCCAAAAATTAAATTTTTATACGGACGTCACATTTGGCTACCTTCCCTGTCACATTTGTGACTCCCCCAAGGCAAGGACGTTTTTTACAGACAATCCCTAGGAGGGGGTTGCGGATGAAAAAGTCGCGTAAGCGTTGTAATTTCAAATTGTCCTCAAAAGTCCAAATTTTCTGTCAAAAAAAACTGTCGAATAGCATTCAAAAGCCTTGGAACATTTCTTTGCTAATTTTCGATCCAAAAATTAAAAGTTGAAATAATAAATAAATTCATGGGATCCTCTCGATTGATTCTAGCTAATATTTTGTAAGTCACTAGGAATTACCCCAGGGGAAGTGGAAGGAAAACGGAAAAAAGCTTTTTAAAAACTACAATGGGTATGTAACAAGGGGAAGGGGCTTTTATAAGAAATAACTTACTATTGTGGCCATTGTAACAGGGGGGGGGGAATAATAAATTGATTATATCTCGCCGATTTCATCATTGTGACAGGGGGTCTTTAAACTAAATACCGCCGCAGATACCATTGTAGGCAGGGGGTAGTAGCAAGAGTATGCTGCCACAGTTTTTCTAAGAGAAAGAAAATCAGGGTTTCGGATGACGTGAGAATCAGACGATTCCTTATTTTCATTAAATTTCACCTTTAGTGACCAACCTTGGAGATAAAAACAAAATTGATGATATAATATTTATTGGTGGCTTTCGGTTTAAGAAATGGAACTTAAAACTGCAATACAAAATTAAATGTAAAAAACAGTTTCATGGTTACGAGTCACAGAACAACGGTAAAAATTAAGTTTTGAGAATTTATTTACCCGTTAAAACCATTCGTAGTTAGGTCTCTTTCGTTTAGATGTAATTAAAAATCAAAGGAATTTAATGGAAATAAAAGAACGTCAAAAGCGGTTTCGCTTTAAGGAAAACCAAAAACGCCCGTTCCGAAGGTTCCTCAAACTCCCCGACCGGACTGTCTCTCTGAACTGTCAAACTGCATCCTCTTCTCCTATATTTATGCCATCGTATTCGAGTACCATTTTAGGGTTTCCATGAAATGTCGGACTGCAGTGTCGTGACCTGATTACGTAATTGTTTTTAAAGGCGCTTGAAGTCTTTACGGTAAGTGGATTGAAGATGGCACTTATCGTAGATGTTTAGCAATTAAATCGTGATCTCATATGCGATCTATTAAAAAAAGGTTATGACGGTGGCCTTAATACTCGTAACCACATTTAATAATTTAAATAAATATTCGACCAAATTCAATTGATTTGTAAACTTACTATATTGATGTACGATTAAAATTATGCAATACTTCGGTTAATTCGGTTAATTAATATCTTTCCGAGCAATATTAGTGCAAGTGGAAATTATAAATGCGTTTTTATAAATTTACATTAATTAAATTTGGTTTAAAAGGTTTAGTTTATAGAGGAACTCTTCCCCAGATACATTTACAATAAATTATTACAAAAACTAGTACACAAATTGTAAGGATACAGGTTTCTAGCTGCCGTGAGTTTTCATATGTCGCTTCAGTTGTGATTTGGTTCTAAATCTACAGGTACACGTTTCACAAGGGTACGGTTTTTCGCCGGTATGAATTTTTGAATGATGTATTAAACTATCTTTACGTGCACATTTGTATGCACAAATCGTACAGGCAAATGGCTTCTCGCCGGTATGAATTTTCATATGCTTTTGCAATGCTCCCTTATGAAAACATTTGTAGGTACACATTTCACACGAAAACGGTTTTTCCTCAGTATGAGTTTTCATATGCTCTCTCAAATAACCTTTACTCGAGCATTTATAGTCACATAAATCACAATCAAACGGTTTCTCGCCAGTATGGATTTTTAGATGTTCTCCCAAATATCCTTGGCGTCTGGTTTTAAAATTGCAAATTGTACATGCAAACTGCTTCTCCTTAACGTGAGTTATAATATGCTTTTTTAAGCTTCCTTTGGTTGAATATTTGTATGAACATAATCCACATGCAAACGGTTTTTCGCCCGTATGAATTTTTAGATGATCTCTCAAATATGCTTTATATGCAGTTTTGTAGTCGCAAATTGCACAGGCAAACGGCTTCTCTCCAGTATGAGTTTTCATATGCTGTTTCAAAGTTGTGGTTGCTAAACATTTATATGCACATTTACTACAAGCAAATGGCTTCTCGCCCGTATGAATTTTTGAATGTTGCGTCAAACATGCTTTATACGCACTTTTGAAGTCACAAACTGCACAAGCAAACGGTTTCTGACCGGTATGAGCTACCATATGCCGTTGAAAGGTGTCTTTGGTTGAATATTTTCGAGCACAAATTTCACACGAATACGATTTTTTGACATTATGAGATGTCTTAATATGATTTCTCAAATAATCTTTTCGTCTACTTTGAAATTCACAAATTGCACACCTGAACAAGCGAACAGATGCCACTTTGGGATTCTTATGAATTTTTGCATGCTTTGGAGTTCTGACCGACATGAAAATGTTGCGTTACATACCCCACATTCGAAAAAGTCTGTTTCCGTTTCTTCCTTAACATCAATCGAGTGATGCAAATCTTCTAAATCAAATGCTTCTTTCTTTACTTTATAGCAGTCTGATTTTTCTATACTACCAGTAAACGGTAAGTCGGTTCCATGTAGTTCGGAAGGCGTGTCCACCTTAATATCCAAATCTTCCAATTTAAATTTTATGTCTTCCTTGCACTCTTCATGACCCTCTGCCAAGAATATCACGTTTTCCATATTGGTGGTGAATGGTTTGCCCGATTTCTAACACAAATTTCATTTACAGTATGTGAGGTTAGGTTATATTGTTAATTTGACAGCCTTACCAATCTTGGTCACTTTTGTTTCGCTTTTCTGTAGCCCTTAATAATTTACCAATCTTCTGTTGTTTTATTTGTTTTGTCCCTCGGTTTATTCTCGGATTCTATCTGCTTTTCTTTGTCACTCAAGTTTACCCAAGGCGTGCAGGAAGGCCAACTTACAAACAAATAAATGTAAATTTTCAAATGTCAAAATTATTTTATTACTCAATCATAATTTTGTAGTTCAAAAACAAAAACGCCGAAATCAAAATGTCCAAAACAAAAACCCCGTGAAACAAAAACAACGAAAAGCAAAAATACCAAAATCAAAAATTTCGATTTTTAAAAATAATAAATTTTGTCCTTCTGTTCGAAAATAAAGTCCCATTTGAAAAATTAAATTTCTTTATTTATTAGAAGTAGAATAATAGAAAAAATTGATCAAGGTTCTTTGAAATTGTTTGAAAGTCAAACAAATGTCAAATTTCAAACAAATGAATTTAGCGTCAGTTGTATAACAAAAGAAAATCACGGTGATTCGTGGATTAATTTCGGTTATTTGTGCAACCGATTGCATTTTAGACGTGGTTTATGAAAGATAAGGGTCTAATTGGCATATAAAAAAAATAAAATTTGCGGTCGGTTCACAAGTTTTGGAAAAAACGGCTTTTAAAATTGATTTGAAATGCAATTCTCTCATTGGCTCTTTTGAACTGTAACCCCGCCCACCAAAAATAAAATAGGTTGTGACAACAGGAAATATACCAGAATCTCGGTTTTACAACGAATTATGAAAGATAATGGTGTAATTAGCTAGTAAAAAATTAAATTTGTGATCGGACAATAAATTTCAGAAAAAATCACATTTTGTATGAATTCGACTCTTGATGTAGTTGAGCCTGTCAAAGCGCTTGTAGCGCCTGGAGCGACGCGGAGCGCTTTAGTTACTAAAAACATCCCCCAAGTACCTCTAACTCTAAAAGTATGGATGTTGACGCGACGGATATCAGGCAACGACTGGTATCTTCCCACCACTAGTCACTGGCAACCCAGGCACTGCCCACGTACCGTCTACACAATGTTTTTTTTTTATTTGGTCTTCTATTACTTGTATTTCTTATGGAAAAATTGCAATTTTCAAAATTAAATTGTGGCCTTATTACAAGTTCGACAACTTTCATCCTCACCTTAAAGAGCTTGTATTTTTCTGTTCTTTCGCTTGGTAAAGCCATTTCTATAGAAAAAAAGTGAATTTTCGATTTTGAAAATCTTAACTCTACCCTGTGCAACCAATAGCAATATCGTGCGATCTTGGCTTCAAAATTAATTTGGAGTGGGAAACAGCAGAAATAATTTTAATTAAACGCAAAAACCGCGGATTTATTTTTAATTTGCACCTAAAATCGCGAAATTAAAATTTAATATTTCGAATTTGGATTTAATCATTTAAAAAATCGAATATAATCAAAATTATTTCAATTAAAATCAAAAACCGCGAATTTTGACTGTGCAGCCAGGTTTTCAGACAGCCTTTTCTTCATATTCTAGAGTTTTTGGCTTTTTTCTAGTTCTGGATGGGACGAAAGTGCAGTGTCCACGATGGATCTGATGTCTGTCTTAATTGTGGTCACCTTCTCTTCGAAGTGTTCGCCTGCAGCTTCTTTGAACACAGTTTTCTCCTTCTTTCTTTAACTCCCGATTTCTTGTTAGTAGTGACAGCAGCCATTTTTTAGTTTATTTTGGTGTCATATCTTTGGTTTTGTTTTTTTTTTTTTAACTTTTTTCTTGGTTTATTTGATGGAGGTTTATTCATTTGTTTTCGTTCTCTTCTTGTGAGTTAATCAGTGTTATTCGCGACGACATTGCCTATAAGTAATGTTGTTTGACGTTTAAATGACATTTGACAGACTTAGCAAGATTTCTTATTTTGTAAAAATCGACAGGAATTATGAAATTGTTAAGCTTGCTAAGTTTATCAGTGCTATCCACGGTTTTATTAAACTTAGCAAGCTTGCTAGCTTAACAATTCCTATCGACATTTACAGAATAAGGCAAAATAAAGATAACTTGCTAAAGCTGTCAAATGTCATTTATACGTCAAATTAGCAATATCGCCGTGAATAGCTCCGATCTCGAATTTAATTGATTTGAGCTTCTTCCGGTGCAATTTCGTTTTCGACGTTTTTCTTGCTGCTTGAAGTACATGGGATGTACTTAAAGTCATCAACCTTATACGTTAAACCAAGACATCTGGACCTACTTTTCCAATTTAAGTATCTAATAATTTGTTTTTTAAATTTCGCAGTTCCCCTAAACGACATCTATAGCGCCGCCACTGGTTATCTTTTTGCATTCTGTTATGACAGCTTCTTTGTATTTTCGAAGTTGATCATAAATGTAGTAAAGACATAAGTTCACTCAATCTTTTTTTCATATTGTGATAATAATATAAGTTTCCAAAGCAAAATCGATGTATTTTTACCCAATGACGTTTAGCAGTGCAACATAACCTCAATTTCAGCAGAGATGGAACAAGAGCTTTTAGAAGAGTCGCACGATGTAAAAGTTACTACCAGTGATGTTTTACAAACCTCGAGGAATAATAAGCAAGTCAAGGTCAGTAGCGATGTTTTGCAAAATTCTGAAAATGAACCGAAAGATATAGAATTCACTTCGGAAGACCTGAATCACTCAATTGACATTAAAGACGAAACCCCTTCTTTGGAGTGTGATGTAGATTTCGAAGCTGCGTTAGATTTAGAATCCAAATTAGAACAATTTGTGGTGTATAAAATCGAAAAACCTTTTACCTGCAAGATTTGTGATCACGCAAGTTTACATACGAAAGACATGGATGAGCATATGATCAACGAGCATACGCTAATCGATTCGGATGAGAAACCGTATGCATGTGAACCATGTGGCTATAAATGTTTTCAGAGAAAAACATTAGAAAAACATATGAAGGTGCATTACCACGGGAGAAAATTCTTCTCGAAATATTCTAACCGTAAGAGACCATTTGCATGTTATAATTGTGATTATAAATGTTCGGTTAAAGAATCATTAAAAGATCATATGGAAATACATAATGGTGAGTCATAACAATAATTAGAAACAAAATTTGCACTGGTAAGAAACCATTTTCATATGGATTTTTTGATGGGATTAAATACCAACCGAACATAATTTGTGTATAAAAAGTTGATTATCTCAATTTATTGTAATTTAACTTTAAATGTAATTATTTTATGGTAATAGATAAATATTTTATTGTAATTTTGGATTTTCTGAATTACAAATTATTGATTGTTTAATGTGCAACTTTCAGGGGAGTCTTTCTCTGTATCCGTGTCAGTGAGGGAACACCCCCACCACTTTGTTCAAGATCGCCCCGCCCACAATTGCACACATTTTTCAAGGTGAGTGGTGGGGGTAAACTTTCCATTCTTGTTATTGGTTACGTCCAAGGTTGCCCCGCCCATAATTCTTAAGAAATGCGTGCAATTGTTGGTGAGGTGACCTTGAACACAGGATCGGGGAGGGTGAAAGTGGTGGGTGGATGTTGGCTCATTGGGCTAAGACTTTTCACTTGTTTTTTCTTGGGCAGCCATGTTTGACAGTAGTAGTCTGCTTAGTGCAATCAAATTACCTTGGTCGAAGCGATGTTTGTTGCGACAACTGTCAAACCGAGCTGTTTACAGATCTGTCAGATCATCCGCAAAGCAAGACTTTCGACTCCGGTTATCTCATTTTTGGACTTATCGCTCTTCTTCCAGGATGTTTCTATTCTGCCGCGTTGAAGCCATTTTGAATAGCAGTGTCAGCCTAAGATTTTACTGATGAAAGCCAAGTGAAACAACACCATGAGGAAGCAAAGATGGAACTCTCAAATCTCATCGAGCAGGGCAAACGGAGATGCTGGTTAAAACTCCTCGGACAACATTCCAGAATAAACAGAGAGGCCGGAAGGGCTCCAAACTCACTTCATCAGGTGTCCGATAGATCACACCAGCCCTGTTCCCGAAGAATGTATGGATCCTCCCCGTCTCCTGGAAAGAAGAATCACTTTGCACTCTTGGTGCATAAATAACTATTATTGCAGTCAAGGTAAGTATCCACACAATTCGAGCATTGGAAACTATCAAAAGCAAGTTTGAAGGTAGAAAAACCAGGCAATTAAATTTAATATCTTTATTGGCATAGTCAAAATAAAAAAAACAATTTTTTCAAACAGTAATATCAGTTTTCATGTTAACTTTTCAAATTTCACATGATAAAGGGTTTTCCTCCATATGAGTTTCCATGTGACTCCTCAAAGTTATCGATTCGGGGCATTTAAAATTGCAAATTTCACATTCAAACGGCTTCTCGCCGTTGTGGAGTTTCATGTGATTTTTCAAAGACGATGGACGTGAATATTTTATGTAGCAAATTTCACACTGATACGGTTTCTCTCCCGTATGTGTCCTCAAGTGAACGTTCAGACATCCTTTTTGAGAACTTTTGTAATCACAAAACAAGCAGGCAAATGGTTTCTCGCCAGTATGAGTTCGTAAATGCGTTTTTAGGGTCTCCGCATGTGAACATTTAAATTCGCAAATTTTGCACTCGAACGGTTTCTCTCCCGTGTGAGTTCGTAAATGTCGTTTCAAATCTGAATTCTGAGTGCCCCTATAACTGCACATTGTACACGCAAACAATTTTTCACCCGTATGAGTTACTTTAACGTGATACCTCAAAGTTGATGCTCTCGAACACTTAAATTCGCAAATGGCACACTGAAACGGCTTCTCACCAGTATGACTTCTCATGTGACTTTTCAAAGATGACGATAATGAAAATTTGTAAAAGCAAATATCACATTGAAACGGTTTCTCGCCGGTATGAGTTCGTAAATGAATTTTCAAATTATCCTTCAGGCAACTTTTATAATCGCAAATATCGCAGGCAAACGGTTTCAAACCAGTGTGTAGTTTCAAATGCTTCCTCAACGATGGTTTGCTGGAAAATTTTCCACCACAAATTGTACACAAACATTGCTTTCCGGCAGCTTCGGCATGAATTTTTGCATGTTCTACAAGTTGCAATTTATTGGTATAAATTAAGTTACATACCCCGCATTCAAATAATTCGCAGATTTGGGTTTTGCATTCTTGATCGAGTTGACTTCCATTAATTGAAGTCTCTTCTTTAATGTCGATGGAATGGTGCAAGTTTTCCAATTTGATCTCATCCTCTTCCATTTTTTCCGTTTTAATTTGTGTGCTACCATTTTCTAATTCCTGTAAATATACCACCGTACCCATAACAGTCGGAATTTTATACACGATTTATTGATTGTTACATAAAGTAGGTCAAACCATGGCCGCCATTAATGCTAAAAAGTGCTTATCGTCCCTCCAGTGGCAGAATACAACATTTTTGCCGGCATGCAGTGGCGCAAGATCTCCAGTTACTCATGTTTGATTTTACCCGAAGGGTTAACCGCTGGTGAAGTTTTTGTACACATCTCATGAAGTACATGACATCTCATGTGAAGTACATGAAGTACTTGTGAAATACATAAATTACTTGTGAAGTACTGGCAAAATACATGACGTACGTGGAAAGTAGGTAAAATACGTGTTAGGAAATTTTTGGCGAATTACATGAAGTTGAACCTAGCTTATGCGCATACGCTACGGTCAATGTGTATCATAGATAAGACACGTGTATTCAATAATAATAATTATTTGATAGCAAATTAACTTACATCAGTAGATTTTCTTAACATTTTTTTATCTTAAACGTTGATTAGACCTTTGGAGGTCATTATTTTACTAATTAAAAGTTTTGGTAGTTGCTAGTTTAATAGTAATCAATTAATTAATTTAAATTTAGATTTCTTTAGTTAATTTTGTAATTTTTTTTAGCTCATTTGTTTGAATATCATGGAGGTTTGGTAGCTCAATAAAATGCTTTGGTAATTCATTATTTCATTATTTAGACCTGCTAGCTCCACCCTCCCGATTTTGAAAATAATCTTAATAATCGTTTGTGCATGATTGTACATAATTTATTTTTGCTTTACCTTTTTTTGTTGCTCCCCCCCCAAGAATATGTCATAATTTTTTTACTAGACTAAAACGGTAGCGTAGAGTTTCTACTAAATTTTCAAACTTTTAATATGTTAATATGTTTGCCGGCATTCTAATATTTGGGTACTAAAGGGTGTTTCACACCCCCCAGACCCCCGGATTTTTTAGTTTATTTTTTATTAGAAGTAAACTGTAGATCTCCTGTTCCAGAGGCACTCTTTTTGGAACGAAGAACATTGCAGAACCCCCAGACCAAGTAATTTACTTTTTATCAGAAGTAAACAGAAGATCTCCCGATGCAGAGGCACTGGAGGGTGTTCCACACCCCCCAGACCCCCCGGTTTAAATAATTTATTTTTATTAAAAGTGAATTAAATATTTAAGCATATTTCAAGTTTATTAAAATTATTTATGGCCAAGTAAATGTAATTCGTAATCTGACAATTAATCATAAACTGCATAATTATAAATTTCCTGCCCCCTGGGAGGTAGAACTCTGCAACGAGAGATCTTCAGGTTACTTCTGATAAAAAATAAACTACTCAATTCCAGGGGCGGGGAGGCATGGACACCTTCAGTTTCCCCCTGCAACGGAGATCTTCAGTTTACTTCTAATAATAATAAACTATTTTATCCGGGGGTCTGGGGTGTGGAACACCCTCCAGTGCGCAAATTTTGGAACGAAGAACATTGCAGAACATGCAGAACCCCAGACCAAGTAATTTACTTTTATCAGAAGTAAACTGAAGATCTCCCGATGCAGAGGCACTGGAGGGTGTTCCACACCCCCCAGACCCCCCGGTTTAAATAATTTATTTTTATTAAAAGTGAATTAAATATTTAAGCATATTTCAAGTTTATTAAAATTATTTATGGCCAAGTAAATGTAATTCGTAATCTGACAATTAATCATAAACTGCATAATTATAAATTTGCTGCCCCCTGGGAGGTAGAACTCTGCAACGAGAGATCTTCAGGTTACTTCTGATAAAAAATAAACTACTCAATTCCAGGGGGGGGGAGGCATGGGACACCTTCCAGTCCCTCTGCAACGGGAGATCTTCAGTTTACTTCTAATAATAATAAACTATTTAATCCGGGGGGTCTGGGGGGTGTGGAACACCCTCCAGTGCACAAATTTTGGAACGAAGAACATTGCAGAACATGCAGAACCCCCAGAAAAAGTAATTTACTTTTTATCAAAAGTAAACGGAAGATCTCCGTTGCAGAGGCACTGGAGGGTGTTCCACACCCCAGACCCCGGTTTAAATAATTTATTTTTATTAAAAGTGAATTAAATATTTAAGCATATTCTAAGTTTATTAAAATTATTTATGACCAAGTAAATGTAATTCGTAATCTGACAATTAATCATAAACTGCATAATTATAAATTTGCTGCCCCCTGGGAGGTAGAACTCTGCAACAAGAGATCTTCAGGTTACTTCTGATAAAAAATAAACTACTCAATTCCAGGGGAAAGGGATGGGACACCTTTCAGTCCCTCTGCAACGGGAGATCTTCAGTTTACTTCTAATAATAATAAACTATTTAATCCGGGGGTCTGGGGTGTGGAACACCCTCCAGTGCACAAATTTTGGAACGAAGAACATTGCAGAACATGCAGAACCCCCAGAAAAAGTAATTTACTTTTTATCAGAAGTAAACTGAAGATCTCCCGATGCAGAGGCACTGGAGGGTGTTCCACACCCCCAGACCCCCGGTTTAAATAATTTATTTTTATTAAAAGTGAATTAAATATTTAAGCATATTCTAAGTTTATTAAAATTATTTATGACCAAGTAAATGTAATTCGTAATCTGACAATTAATCATAAACTGCATAATTATAAATTTCCTGCCCCCTGGGAGGTAGAACTCTGCAACGAGAGATCTTCAGGTTACTTCTGATAAAAAATAAACTACTCAATTCCAGGGGGGGGGGAGGCATGGGACACCTTCCAGTCCCTCTGCAACGGGAGATCTTCAGTTTACTTCTAATAATAATAAACTATTTAATCCGGGGGGTCTGGGGTGTGGAACACCCTCCAGTGCACAAATTTTGGAACGAAGAACATTGCAGAACATGCAGAACCCCCAGAAAAAGTAATTTACTTTTTATCAGAAGTAAACTGAAGATCTCCCGATGCAGAGGCACTGGAGGGTGTTCCACACCCCCCAGACCCCCCGGTCTAAATAATTTACTTTTATTAAAAGTGAATTAAATATTTAAGCATATTCCAAGTTTTTTAAAATTAGTTAAGGCCAAGTAAATGTGTTTCCAGTGTCTCTGCAACGGAAAATCTTGTTTACTTCTGATAAAAAATAAACTACTCGATCTGGCAGGTGTAGTGGGTGTGGAACACCCTCCTGTGCTCAAATTGTGGTATCTCAGTAAGCCTCTGAAATTGAAAGTCTTTGATACTGAAAGTATCGATGAATTACTGCTGAATTATATGAAGTAAGAATAAGTATGGAGAATTATGATGAAGTACGTGAAGTGTGAAGTTAATTGTACACGATTTCCTCTAGCGGTTGACCCCTCGATTTTACCTTAAGCATGTCGTTTTATTTTGTTGTGTTGCAGGCCCGTAGCCTTCCCCCCCCACCCCCGAAATAAAAATTATTAAAGTAATAATTAATATAGGACAAGTAATTTTATGTTTAAAGTTAATTATTGAAGTTAGAAAGTAAACCTAAAATATTTAGGTTAACTTCAGCTTTCAAATAAATTCAAATATAATTACAACTTTTACCACTACAGCGCCGCGCTAATTCAGAAAATTCGAAAAAAATGCAAATTACAGTGCTAGGGGAAGAAGAGCATAATGAAAAAGTGACTTCTTTACTAAATGTAAATTATAGAAAAAATTATTAATTCTAGTTATGACACGTAGAGGGCGTTGTGCATTATTTCATTTTCATACGTTCTTTCACATCGCAGAACTTAAAATTTTTTTTTATTTCTCAGCATGACATACTGAGGACGTCTTTATACTTTAGGTTACTGGAATAATAACAAATTCTGTGTTAAAAATTCTGCAATAGCTGAACATATCCACCAGACACGGTTAATGGCTCAGTAGTAAGCGCAAACAACTGCTGACATTTTTGGTTTTGGCATTTTGATTTCGGTGTTTTTGTTTTCGGAGTTTTTGTTTTCGGTATATTTTTACTTTCGGCACTTTTGTTTTCGGCGTTTTGACGTGTTACTGTTTTTACGTATTACCAACAATCAACGGCAGAGGGGAAGGAAGAAAATTTTTTTCCTCAATCAGCAGATCAACTGCTACGAAATAGAACATTGAGTATTTTTCTATTTTGATCTTCGCCGGAAGTAAACAAAAAGATCTTCATGGATGTATAAATTTAAAAAATTGACTACAAACTGGGGATATGGAATAGACCCCCTCCCCCAATAAAAGTTTGAAAGTAGAAAAAATGGGGTGGCAGCTAAGATAACCGAACTTTGATTTTGACGATTTTTAAAGCGAATTATGAAAGATGAGGGTCTAATTAGCACATAAAAAATTAAATTTCGGAAGAAAATGGCTTAGTTTGGAATGCAATTTCCCATTGGCTCTTTTAAAATTGTAACCCCGCCCAACAAATATTAAAAAATTAAATTTTAGTAGATTTTATAATGTACATATATCTAAAGGTTAACGCCGCCTTCGGCGTCGTCTACTTGAGAAACATCTCAGAGCGCGAAAAACTCGAAATTTTGGATCCTTGAGACGAGAAGCGACTGATGGTAAGTATATATTAAATTATTATGAAATATTGCGCAATAATTCTCTTTCATGCGTTTTTTATGAGAATTTGGTGAAGTTAAAATGTGAACTGTGGGCTTAATATAGGACCCACTAAATTCATCCTCACCCTCAAAGTCTTGTAAAAATGTCCTCTTTCGTTTGATGAAGACATTTCTATAGGAAAGAGTGAATTTTCAAGTTCGGAAAAATTAACTCGAGGAAAAACAGTTTTAAATATAGTTTCAGATAGTTTTAAAGACTGGGGGGGTACAAATTTATAATCCTCACTATCAAGTTTGGAAAAACTATTTAAAGACGGTAAATATTGCAAGTTTCTGAAAAATACACTTAGTGGCTGGAGATTATTCCAAAAATAATTTAAAAAAGCTAGGAAATCTGACAGCATAAAATTAAAGATAGAAATCTGTAAAGGGGGGGGGTTAATAATATGTAATCATATCCTAGAAACATAGAACGGCATCAATTTTTCAAAATTTATTAATTATAAGAAGAAGATTTGCTTCGCAATCCTGATAGATTTGGTTTACCTCCCTTATGTGGGGGGGTAACACACAAAAACACTAATTTTTTTTGTAAATTTATAGCTTTACTATCAACTGATCAATAAAAGAACTACATAGTTCTGAAAATTAAAAAATTCCAAAATATTTCAAATAAATTCAAGGATTTGTCAATTGGGTCTTGGAATGGAATGGAATTTTAAAGATAAAAAACTTCGTTCATATATGATAAAAAAAATTGAATTTACTGGATCCGTTTAAGAGTTCAAGATAAAAATTGAATTTCTAAACATGGAAAGTTCTGTCTTCCGGTAATTGTGCTCTGGGGGTATTCCTTACCATTCAGACCTCCCGGATCAAGCAGTTTATTCTATTTATCAGAATGAATTAAATATTTAAAGAATTACCCCAGGACCGAGTAAATAATTCTCAGCACTGGGAGCTTTTACGCGCCACCCCTCTCCCCGAAATGTTACAAAAAATTCTTTCTGAAAGTAAATAATTTGAATTTTGAAAATAAAATACGTGTAGGTATGTTAAAGTTGTCAAAAATTTTACAACCTCCCCTCGAAATAAATTCCACTGTCAAATTTCCAAAATAAACTGAATGCTTTGCCACAAGCCGCTTCAATTGCCGTCTTTTTGAAATTAAAAGTTAGTCTATAAATAAAGACGTTACGGCGCGGCACTCGGAAGGTTTTTCAAAATTTTGACAGAAATGTCAAATCTCTCAGAATATTTTAAAATGTGATAATGCCTTTAAGTTGCTTATTGCGAGATGCTTTCGTTGCAGTTTTAAAATGAAAAAATTAAATTAACCACTTGTTTTACTGTTTCTAATGTATTTCAACGTGGAAAATTTATTTGCGCAGGTGGAATTCAAGCATCTTTAGTTACATTTTATGGTTTTTTAAATTTTTGATTCCACCTCTGGGAGCCTTTAGAACGATTTTGTAATGTTTGCGTCAGTGCCAAGCGCGTTTTATTATTTTTTTTACACTCTAAAAGCGTCTATTTTATAAAATAAAACAAGCAGCAAAATTTTCACGGTTTATGAAAAAAAAGCTCTTTATTTATTTTTCTGAATCCAAACACTGAAATAAAACTGTGATCTAGAATTCTCGAACGATAAAAGTTGTTATATTCAATTTTTGAGTCGCTCCCTGAGATCCGTCGCGTCAACATCCATACTTTCTCGAGTTGGAGCTACTTGGGGGATGTTTTTAGTAAGTAAAGCGCTTATTAAAACAGCTTGTAGCACCCAGAGCGACGCGGAGCGGTGCGTCAATTTATTATTCCGTTAATTTATCTTCATGCAAGTTGAAGATTTTAAATTTTGTAGTCATTCGAATATTTTATTCTATAGAGAAAAATAGCATTTGTAAGTTTTTAAAATTACAAAGTAGTATTTAGCTATGCCAGACAAGTTGACCTTGTTAGGGTTCGTATGAACAATAACACGGGTAACTTTTAAAGGAGCTTATTATCTTAACGATTTTATTGCTTTTAGATACTCGAAAGATGAAGTTATAACTGCATTCATATTACAATCTGAACCGGAAAAAGCTACTCGCATGATAATTACATCCCACTATACCGAGATGGCGTAACCTATCTAAGTTTGAAAAACGCGCTAAATTTAAATCAACTAGATTTTACTTTTCCGATTTGAAAAATGTGAAACCTAAAGTTACTAAAATATAATATTACAAATTAAACTTGATTTTGTTTCCAACAATAGAAATCTGATTTCTACGATTTATCGGAGTGAATCTACAATGATTCCTGGTAAGTTAATTTACTTTCTATTTACAAATGATTAATTTTAATTGTTTTAGGCTTCTCGGTTCTCGATGAATATTATTTTGTACTTTACAATATTTTTTATTTTATCATAGTGAAACTTAACGTTTTATACGAGTAATATTTATTCAAGTTATGAAAATATGATTTATTTGAATCTGCTAATTGCGCTAAACGCCGCACCGCGATATTGTTGGTAATGTAGTGATTTTCAGTTGATAATTGTCAAGTATTGATTTTCATAAACGGGAGAACTGGTTGTTCAAGAGTGTTTTTTAATAACGAATTTAAATAACGTAAAAAATGAGAAAGCAGGTAATAAATTGTGTCTTTCAAACAACTGAGTAAATTAGAACAATATAAGAAGTGTTGGTAAAACCATGGGCAATGACGAACATCGAATTAATATGGGCAAGTAATTTATTGATTTTATTTGATACTAATATAATATTTGATTTGAAAGATTATTTTTTTCATATCAAATAGAAGTCATGAACAACTAAACAAAAACTAACCTAAAAAATTTAAATATTTAGAATTTGTTCGTATTTTTGCATTAATCGCTCCAGAAAAACAAAATTTTTGGATAAAGCTTGTTCAATAAGTAATAACTATTGCATACATCATGACGAACTATTTTCTCCAATAAATAATATTTTATTATTGGATCCATTCTGGTTTCGTTTCAGAGGGCTGCTAAAGATAATAATTTTATCTTAATTATTTTTTTGGCTTGATAAGTTTTTCTTTAAATGTCATGTTATTACTTGTAAAATTCAAGAATTTTTGTTTGATAAATCTTGCAATAAGTGACATCTTTAAGGTATTAATGTTCATTTTGTTATGGGGAAAGGGTAGACAATTTTAGCTAATCCTGCATAGAAGGACCTCGAAGTAATAATAATCATTATTTTTATATGACGGATATATCCTAAAAGTTAATTATTTTTATTGAAATTGGACTTTCATATTTTTTTGACAACTTATACTGCTGAGAGTTTATGGACCGTACTGTATCAAGGCAAATAGAATACAAGGTAATTCTGATCTTGCGCATACACTTGTAGTGACGTTTAATAATCCAAGATGGCCGGCGCTGTGAGACCCTAAATACTATTTTGCAAATTTAAACAAATTTTTGGATTAAAAATTTAAATTTTTCACTGTAATTTAAAACTAAACATTTTTAAATTATTTCTTCTGAAAGCGTTATAAAGTGCTCTCAGAAAGGCAGTTATATTTGAATGCGCAGTAGATGACGAGTTTGGTTCATACCTTGTATTCTATTTACCTAGGTACTGTGTAATTGTTGGTAATGTAGTCATTTTCAGTTGATAATTGTTCAGTATTGATTTTCATAAACGAGAAGAGCCGTCTGCGCTTGTTTGCTAGTGACTTTTAATAATGAATTAAAATAACGCAGAAAATGAGAAAACAGTTCATTGTGTCTTCCAAAGTGGGCTGTATAAGTTAGAATAAGATAAGAAGTGTTGGTAAAGATATGCATGGGCGATGACGACCATCGAATTAATATGGGCAAGTAATTTATTGATTTTATTTGTTACTAATATAACATTTGATTTGAGTAGTAATTTTTCTTTTCAAATCAAATTGCAGTCTTGAACAAACTGACGAAAACGAACCAATTCAATTTCAGTATTTTTTAATTTTAGTATTTTCTGATATCGAAAACTATATTTATCGAGTTGAACATTTTTCCAATGGAATTCTTTCCAGGAAAACCAAAGTTTTCTATCATATTTTGCTTAATGACTATTTGATTTGATTTAGAAATTTAATTCAGTGTTTCACTAAATTTTGGTAAATTAATATGGAAATTTCTTTTATTGTACACCCTACAAATTGCCGACTCATACTAACAAATTATTGTTGTAAAATATTGTCGTCCTTAGAGAGATTTATTTAATGCAGCAAATATTATTTCTATTGGGGAGTAATCGCCTTCCTCTTTGGGGATATTCTCAAGTGACGAACTAATTGCTCTAGTAAATAAATTTTTACCAATGAGTTATTTCTGATTTTATATTGAATCGGGTAACTCTAATTAACTATTAAATTTTTTCTTATCATACTGAGAGTTAGTTATGATTTTTTTTTGGTTTTGTACTGCGGTATAAATTATCCTGTGTGCAGTTCATTCCTATACTTCTAGTTTAGTTTCAATAAAAGAGCTGTCAGGAATAATAATTTACCGCCATCTATATCGTCGATTTGCAAACAAATCAAGTTGTACTTCCTAGTGCAAATACCAGATGCAAGTACTTCCGTTTAATGTACTGTAATATTGTTGGTAATGTAGTGAGTTTCAGTTGATAAATGTTCAGTATTGATTTTCATAAACCAGAAGAGCTGTCTGCGTTTATTTGCTAGTGATTTTTAATAATGAATTAAAATAATGTAGAAAATAAGAAAATAGATAATTGTGTCTCTCAAAGTAGGCTGTGTAAATAAGAATAAAATAAGAGGTGCATAAAAATATGTATGGGCGATGACCACCATCGTATTAATATGGGCAAGTAATTTATTGATTTAATTGTTACAAATATAACATTTCATTTGATAAGTAATTATTCTTTTTATATCAAATTGCAGTTTTGCATATTCTGACAAAAACTAACTAAGTGACTTTATGTACTCGTATTTTTTTAAAAATTAAAAAAAAATTTGAAATCGAAAACTTTTTTACTAGTATTTGAACATTTTCGAATGGAATTCTTTCCAGGAACACCTAATTTTTAATAATTATTCGTATTAATTTGGAAATTTAATCCAGTGTTTCACTAAATTTTAGTTTTATGGAATTAATACGGAATTTTTTTTATTGGAGGGCCCACGGATTGCCGACACATCCTTACAAATTATTGTCAAAAAATGTTCTCGTTCTCTGGGAAGATTTATTTGGAATAAAATCTTACTGCAACATATATTCTTCCCGTTAGCGGAGTAGTGAAATAATAATTAATTAATTATTAACAACTTTACGTAAATAAATAGGTACTATGTATATTTATACTATTGAACTAAAACACATATAATACTAAAAAGTTGATAACATAATTTAATTTTTCCTTTTTAATTGATTTGTGATATATACAGTGTTTGACATAATTATGTAAATTTAAATTTCTGAGTAGCTACAGTTTGCCATCTAGTGCAGCTTACTAACTAACTTGGTATGTTGAGAATAACGAGTATGCATGTAACTATTAACAGGTGTTGTATGGATTTTTTCTTTGTTTTATGGTAGAACTGGAATATGCTGCTGTTGCATCCGATGTTGGGTTCTGTACGTTTGTTGACTAAAAATTAAGTTAGTAAATAAATCAACGATATGAATAAATTATACATCAATAAGAACAGAAAACATAAATAATATTGATTTATTGATTTGAATTTAATGATTTTGTCACGGTTGAAAAATTTACTTATTTATTTATTTAAATTTTCAAGTGCGACTCTGTCGTTTTGATAGTTACTATCGTTAGATCAGAAAACACATGAGACATCAGTAACCATTATTGAAGGTATTTATGCAAGTTAATTATTATTAGTTGGAAAATTCTGCCGAATTCTCAGATGTGCCGTTTGCTCTGAAATTTTGGTATTGGATTAATCTTCGTATTTACAATTAATTGATCATAGGTCCCGGTGTGTTTTAGCATTTCTTACAATCTCTCTCCAGGCTATGCGTTCCATAACTTTATATCTCCATCTTTTTTTTCTTCTATTAAAAATCTTATATATACAAAAAAGTGGAGATCTGTTACAAATAATATTGATTAATCAGTAGATTAAATATATTGACATTAATTATTCTTTCGTATTGCATTGTAAACTTACACATCAACGGTTTACGATTTCACTTCAGTAGGTTGTTATGATATATAGTACAGTGTGCGTCCATATTATGTCCAGACATATTGAAATACTACAATATGGACACGAATTAGTACAATTACTACGATCGTCAACAATCAACAGGATAATATTATGAAATGGACAATATAATTTCTTTTTAGTTTACCAGTGATATATAAAGGGTTCGACAACATCATTTCGTACTTTCGAATTTGCGAGTCGCTTGCACATGGTAGAGCGTTGATTTGCATTGATTCTAAAACATTGAGTTGCCTGCCTGAAATTGAAAGATTAAATTCAGACAAATTTAAACAGTATTGGTAATAAACCATACATGGTTGTAATGCATAAATCTTAATCTGGCAAACCGATTAGAAAATGTCTAAGTTTTAAATTTTTTAATTTTCATTGCGTAAATAATGAAAGAACGTGAACATATACATAATAAGGCTCTTAAATATAATTAATAAAGCTAGAAATAAACTGTTATATAACAAAAATGAAGATCTGCTACATAAAAGATCATGATTAATGTAGATCGAATATTAAAATACTAACATTAAAAATTTGACATAATTATTTTTCTTTTGTATTACACTGCAAACTTAGACGTCAACGGTTTACGTTTTCACTTTAGTAGGTTGTACTTCCTTATTATGATATATACAGTGTGCGTCCATATTATGTCCAGACATATTGAAAAGGTACTACAATATGGACACGTATTAGTGCAATTAGTACGATCGTCAAGAATTGTATTTAATGAACGCAGGGTAATATTACGAAATGGACATTCTAATCAATTTTTTTTAGTTTACCAATGATATATACAGGGTTTGACAATATTATTTAGACATCATTTCGTACTTTCGAATTTGCGAGTCGCTTGCACATAGTAGAGCGTTGATTTTCAATAGATTCGACACCATTGCTCTGATTTTGTAATTGCTTATTATATTTTCACAAAGCTTTGATGGTTTTTAAATTAATGGCGACGATTAAAATGATTGAAGCCAAACAAATATAAATAGTAATGATAATAAACAATACAAATTTCCAACATAAATCGAAAAATGGTCTAAAAATAAGAAAATAACGAGAACTGATCCTTTCTAATTTTAATTAGGAAAATAATCAAAGAACGTGAAAATATTCATAATAATTTAATATAATTATAAAATAATTTCGAATTTACTAAAAACCATTAAAAAATTTTCAATAACTAGGGTCAATACATTTACGTTGCATTTTAATGTGGTTCATTCCACCAAAGTTAAAAACAACAGTGGAGGTCTTGTTACAGTGGTTAAACTCCGTGCTAAACTCCGCCGCAAAGGTCGGGGTCAGGCATAAATAAATTATGATATGTATGCGCCAGAATGGTCGAAGTCGTGCTGGTCTACGATATTAAAATACAGAGGGCGCCACTACTAATGGCAAAACGGTTTAAGTCCCGAAAAGGTAGTAGTCTTTTCGAAGCCGTACTTGAATTGGCTAAAAATCGTAAACTCATGTTACAGGCTGTAACATTTATAGTTTATATTTATTGTTTATATATAGCTTTATAGATAGCTTTTATTTACTTTTTTGAGCAACGAGTTTACTATTTATACCTACTCTCTGATAACATCTCGTAATTCCTCACTTTTGTTAAATTACCGCGTATCAGAATCTAATTATCAGTTTAATGCATTAATAATTAATAAATTACTAAAGATACTGATCCGCAAAATGGATGAGAGATTTTGATTTTTGCATAAGTTCGAATTACATTAAAAATTTTAGAAACGAACTAAATTTTCAATTTTATTGTAGCTGACCATCTGTCTTTACAAGTTTTGGAGAACTAAAAAGCCTCCTGGACGGTACAATGTTGAAAGTAATTTCAATCTAATTTCGATAATTCGGTAAACTTGGAGTCGTGATAATCAATTCCGTTCTCTGGTATCGGGAGGTTGATGTTGGGATTTTTACAATTTTAAAGAGTTGGTTTTTGTTTTCGAGGGTTTCTAAGCAAATTTTTTAATTTGTATTTTAGCGTTCGTTGGTACTCGTAATTCTTTGACTTACGTATGTGCCATTCAAGGGAAAAATTGTCTTTTTTATTATCACAATCTTGATGGGCCAGAATTTGTTTTGACATTATAACAATCCATTTCCCATTATGTTATTTTTGAGTTTTTAAATTATTGCGAATGTTCACTAATTCTTGTTTTGCAGTTGGAAGATTCCTCGGAAAAACGTACGAGTTGTAAATTGCATAAGGTTTGTTATTTCCGACATGTTTTCATCTCTTAAAAATTTGCTACGGCTCAGTTCCAAACATTTCTTTTTTGTAACTCTGTAAAGAAGTGTCCATTTTGAATGAAAAATTTGTATTGAAGTTATGTTTACGTGATTTAAGTTTCAACAGTAATATTAGTTTACCTAAATTTATAATAGTAAATTGCATTGGTTTACTTTTAAAATACTAATACTCTGTTTTTTGCTGTAATTATTCATCAGATGAATAATTTGTATTTCATGGAGAACAACACATTGGTATTTCGATAAAAATTTTGTTGCTTTAGTTACATACATGTTACAGAGTGCAGCAATATTAATTTACACATATTTAATTAACGAAATATACATACGTATTAGTACAATAATTGGTATTAATATTCTGATTAGAAAATGACTACAAACTGATCATTATTCATTTTGATTAGATAAATAAGCAAAGAACGCAAAAATATTTATAACAGTACTTTGAATTATAATTAATAAAATTATAAAATAATACACAATTCATTAGGAATCTTACGAATTTTATTCGTAAGAACCTTTTATATTAAAAAATATCTCGTGACATACCTTTACAGCTTGGAAAAAGGAGCACCATTTTATCTTGTCCGCTGTTGTAATTTCATTAGGTTACCTTATAATGGAATATCAGATTCATCGGTAAGTTTATCAACATGTTATCCAAGTTCAGCTAAAATTAGAAAAATTATTAAAATGCAATTTGTCGATTGCGTATTAAAAAAAAATTAGAGTGACTTCAGGGTTTTATAGGATAAAACAATGCTTTATATGATACAACAGCAAAGTGCGATGTCAGAATTGGAATATTATGTCTGCAAGTATGTACTACATACATAAAATGATGAGTTACAACTTCAACATCAAATTTTTAATCAACCACATACATACTGTATGTGTATGGTACTTACATATTTTGAATCTTTGGTTTGCAACATTTTTGCAGGGACTGCCACATGGCTTTCCGAAATTCGGAGCCGATCATCGAATAGAGTAAGTAGTTGATAGCAAACTGTATGTTAAACATTAAGTCGGTAATCTCTTTAATATACAGAAGGATGTCAACCCTTAACTGTAGCCAGAATGACAGACTCAACAAAAGGTTGATAATGTAACTTAAACAAAAACAAAATATTAGAATAATCATTCTAAGATGCGCTAAAAAGAATTTCCATATCATTCACACAATTTACAATAATTGGTATTAATATTCTGATTAGAAAATGACTACAAACTGATCATTATTCATTTTGATTAGAAAAATAAGCAAAGAACGCAAAAATATTCATAACAGTACTTTGAATTATAATTAATAAAATTATAAAATAATACAAAATTTCTAATTCAATAAATGAAGGTATGCGATTATTGTCATACTTGTTAGAAAAATGTGGAAAGCTGTACCTATCCATATTTTTAAACGTTTCCGCTGGTTTTTATACACTTGTATTTTAATCTTTTATTTAAATTTTATTGTTTGTTTTGAAAATGAATGAATTGATTAAATATTAAAAGTAATGAAAAGCCTTGCGTAAAAGTACTATTAAACTACTTAACATATTTGGGTTTGTAAGTAATTGTATTGATTAATCAAGGGATGTCATAAAATTGACAACAGTCTGAGTTTTCTTATTTTTAATTTATTTATGATATATGCAGGGCGTGAGAATACACAATTTTTAATTTAGCATACGAAGGTGTTTTTGTTGAATTGGAACTGTAGTTTTAAGCTGCATACTACATATCTTTAAGAACCTTTTTGAAATTTTGAAATGCAAGGTATTTACTTGCATATATGCAAGGTATGTTGACTACAAATTATAAAGAGTCCAGCAAAATAAGGTACATATTTAAATATGTAATAAAATTTAGATATATGTATATTGAAAATAGTACTGTTATTGTACTACTAATGCTCTAGAATATTATGGACTTTATGGAACAATAATCTGAAACAAAAGTAATATTAATAATAGAATAATAACCCTAACAATAAAATAGGGAGCGTAAGGATTTTAAGCTGACCATTTACTCCTTTGGTCAGAGACGGCGTTGGCTACCACAACCGGCAAAAAATAACCTCGCTAATCACGGTATTGCAATTCAAATCCTAACCTTTAATGAAGGAAGAAAAAATAACCCATTACTCACCGCTCTCAACAATACAATAACAATTAACAAAAACAATATCAACAACGTATCAAAATGAGTTAGAAGAGGCTTTTCCTCTCTTCGTGGAGTGCTAAAAATCTTCTCCCAAAACTTTATGGAATAGGCACTGCTGATGTCGTCGTGGCAAAACGACGGGTTTAACATATCTCGCAAAATACTGAAACGATAAAATATTTTAAACTATCAACCAAAATTAAAAACTCTCCAAAAAACTTGCCAATCTTCTAAATCTTCCTTAAACTCTAGCAATAGCTCAAGGCTTAACAGTATTTTCTGTCAAATTTAAATGATATTTCTAATTTGTTTAAAATATTTCCGTTTCTTTGGTAATGAATTAAAATATTTTCGATTTAATTTTGAAACTATAAAAAGAATTTTAAAAGTGGAAAAAATTCTTACAATGAAGTACTAATTGTTAAAATACTAAAATAATTCAAAACGTGCCCTATGTACATATTCTATCAAACAATACGGCAAATTTACACGTTAATTCGTTACACTCTATTTCATGGCGATGTAGAATTTCTATTTCAGAAAACGAAGGTATATTTATTATATTGGAATTATTGTTAGCAGCTGCATGCATATTTATTAAGCAATTGGAAATTATATAATAAAAAGTATTATAATAAACACCTCGTGATGTGTTTCTGATGTAATGTGTGATGTGATTTTCTTTCGAAAATGAAATAATTGTCAAAATACGGAAACAATTCAAACCCCCCGTATATGTACTATTAAACTACACGGCAAAATTTGTCGTTAATTTGTTACAGTCTGCTTCAGTCATCTGTATATCTTCACTATAATATTTACGTTTGACTTCGAAACAGAAATATTTGGCGTAAAGAGAATCGGTCAACCATTCAAATCCAACACAAGAGAAAATATATATATTTTAAATATTAAAATGTTGCGCTGATTTTCTAGCCTTTTTAATTAAACGTCTTTAATTATATTAATTTTTCCAAATTGAAAGTTTTCAGGTTTAATACTAATATTTTCTCAAGTTATGTATGTATGAATTTGTTTCAAAAAAATTATTAATATATTATATTTTAATTGTTAGTGTGAGTTTACGTCAAAGGCGACATCACAGTACGATAACTTTTGTAAAAAATTTGTGACCAAATCGATAGTACTGTTGGTTACGGTGCGGCGGATCTTTTGAATATAAATAATTTTTATTTTTTGTAAAAATACAAAGAGTTTTACAATAGATTATTATTTATTACGAAAAAAATCATAATAAATCATTTAAATGAACAGAAGTATTTATTTATTTTACAACTTCTGCACAATAATTAATTATAATGCACATTCGAGGTTTAAGTTCATATTTCAACGGCATCCATTCACTATTTATTAATTTTATATAACAGTTGCTTTAAATTGAAATAATAACTTTTTTCGTAAAGTAAATAAACATATCTGTTCATTTAAAATATGATTCTATTCAAAGCAAAAATAATAATCAGTTGTGAAACTCTCGACTGAAATGAAAATTATTTATATTTGAAATACCCGCCACAAACATTTAGCGCCATCTAAATCATCGATTTGATAACAAATCAAGTTACATCTCATAGTACCAGGTGGCGCATCACGACTCTGCTTTGGACTGTACTGTAAGACTGTTGGTAATGTAGTGATTTTCAGTTATTAATTGCACGGTATTGATTTTAATAAACGGGTACGAGCTGCTTGTTTGCTAGTAATTTTTTAAATAACGAATTATTAAAATAATGTAGAAAGTGAGAAAATAGATAATTGTGTCCTTCAAAGTGAGCTGTTAAGGTAGAATACGATAAGAGGTGTTTATATAAATATGCATGGGCATGCAACCATCGTATTAATATGGGCAAATAATTTATTGATTTAATTGTTACTAATATAACATATCTTTTGAGAAGTAATTTTTCTTTCATATCAAATGCCCGAGTCACCAAGTGACTTTATGTACTCGTACTTTTTAAAAAATTTAACCTATTTTTAAAATCAAAAACTTTTTCTTCAGCTAGTATTTGAACATTTTTCGAATGGAATTTTATCCAGGAACACCAAATTTTCTTAACGATTATTTGGGTTAATTTGAAAATTTAATCCAGTATTTCACTAAATTTTAATAAATTAATATGGAAATCTTTTTTATTGGAAGCCTATGGATTGCCGACTTATCCTAGAAAATTATTGTCATAAAATATTCTCGTTCTCTGGGAGATTTATTTGGCATAAAATCTTACTGCAACATATATTCTTTCCGTTAAAGGAGTAATGAAATAGTAATTCATAAATTATTAACAACTTTACGTAAATAAATATGTACTATGTATATTTATACTATTAAACTAAAACACATACCTAATTAGGATGCAACTATCGTAGTAATGAATCGTAGTATAATACTAAAAAGTTGATGACATAATTTAATTTTTCCTTTTTAATTGATTTGTGATATATACTGCGTTTGACGTTGTATGTGTATGGTACTTACATATTTTGAATCTTTGGTTTGCAACAGTTTTGCAGGGACTGCCACATGGCTTTCCGAAATTCGGAGCCGAACATCGAATAGAGTAAGTAGTTGATAGCAAACTGTATGTTAAACATTAAGTCGGTAATCTCTTTAATATACAGAAGGATGTCAACCCTTAACTCTAGCCAGAATGACAGACTCAACAAAAGGTTGATAATGTAACTTAAACAAAAACAAAATATTAGAATAATCATTATACGATGCGTCAAAAAGAATTTCCATATCATTCACGCAATTTACAATAATTGGTATTAATATTGTGATTAGAAAATGACTACAAACTGATCATTATTCATTTTGATTAGATAAATAAGCAAAGAACGCAAAAATATTCATAACAGTACTTTGAATTATAATTAATAAAATTATAAAATAATACAAATAAATGTTCTAATACAATAAATGAAGGTATTATTGTCAGAAAAAGGTATTATTGTTAGAAAAAGTGCAGATCTGTTACAAATAATATTGATTAATCAGTAGATTAAATATTGACATTAAAAATTTCACATAATTATTCTTTCGTATTGCATTGTAAACTTACACATCAACGGTTTACGATTTCACTTCAGTAGGTTGTTATGATATATAGTACAGTGTGCGTCCATATTATGTCCAGACATATTGAAATACTACAATATGGACACTTATTAGTACAATTAGTACGATTGTCAACAATCGTATTTAATGAACGCAGGATAATACTATGAAATGGACAATATAATCTATTTTGTTTTTTTGTTTACTAATGATATATACAGGATTTGACAACATAATTTAGACATCATTTCGTACTTTCGAATTTGCGAGTCGCTTGCACATGGTAGAGCGTTGATTTTCAATAGATTCGACACCATTGCTCTGATTTTGTAATTGCTTATTATATATCCGCAAAGCCTTGATGGTTTTTAAATTAATGGCGACGATTGAAACGATTAAATCGAGACAAAAATAAACAGTTATGGTAAATATACAATACCAAATCCATCACAAATCGGAAAATGCTGATGTAATAAGAAAATAACGTGAACTGATCATTTCTAAATGTGATTCGGAAAATAATCAAACAAGGTGAAAATATTCATAATATTACTTTGAATTATAAGTGATAAAATTATGAAATAATACATCATTTCTAATTTACTAAAACCTTTGAAATCCTTCCATGCTGTTAATCCGTTGCATTACGTTGCATTTTAATATGGTTACTTCCACCAAAGTTAAAAACAAACAGAATGAATAAGAGCTTTTGATTTTTGCATAAGTTCGAATTACATGTAAAATTTTAGAAACGAACTAAATTTTCAATTTTATAGAAACTGACCTTCTGGTAAATATGTTGGTTTCTTAATTCGTCGCTCTAATTCGAAACAACATTTTAAGCTTTAATTTCGATTTCAAATTTAACTTCAATTTTAATTATGGAGTTTGATTTTTTACATGGGTTATTAAACGATCAATTTTAGACTTTTGGCCTGCAATGTTTAAAGTACGTTTCAATATGACTTATGAAGACTTTATGTAGTTTCAGCGAAACTGTCTTTAGGGTTTACGAGTCGATTTTTGCAGAAGTGCTTTTTTACAGATTATAATTATTAAGCTGTTGTAGTTTTAGTTTTCTTAATTTTAAAACAACTCATAAGGTTTTTATTTTAAAAGTACATGTGCCCTAAAATAAGAAATAATTTAATATTTTAAGAGTAATCCACTCTTGCTCTACGTTTCTTTATCGAAGCAGCCGTTTGCTGTTTGATGTGAAAGTCTTGGAGGACTAATATCAACAACGCCAACACATGATGAGGATTTCAATAATTCAGAAGCTAAATATAGAATGTTGTTATACATATTTTTAAAATCATAAAAAAGGGCATAATAGGGGTTTGTCTTTGGGTGCAGTTCATATTTTAAATCAATTATTTCTTGGGTAGTCTCGGTATACTCGATAGCTAACTTTTCTAGGGTATGGTATCTCATTCCCAAGTGTTCTCTACAGGAATTATTGGAAGATTTACTCTTGAGTTTCATTTCAGAATTATGACATAATTGTATGTGTTTAAACAGATTTTCTCGCTTTGCTGACAGCAAATCTAACTTTCTCTCCTTTTGCAACTTCCTCATTGTAAATCTCCAATTTAAAATTTTCAATAACACAACTCGGCTGCAACTGGCTCACGTTAAAACGAATGCGATAAGCTGTGCACAGTGAATAATGTCAAAAATTAACACATTCGACTAGAGCGGTAATCACGGAATTGTGTGTGAAAAACAAAATACAAAATACTCAATTCGGGTCGAAGGAAGATATGTTTTGGCACAAACCCACTCTAAATTTATTGATAATGGCGAAATCGCAAGTGGACTAATATTGCCGATTGTATTAATCAGATGTTAATAAAGACTAATCACTAACCAGTGGTTGGTTGGACGAACCTCCTCCTTTCTTTAGGTAATGGAACAAATGGGTTAAGGGTAGCTGACCAACGATAAGCACTGTTATGATGTGGTTTTACAATTATTCAGCGGATTGGTCACAAAACACTTGAAATAACTGCGTGCCTATTTTTATTATATTTATGGAAATTAAAATTTTCAATATTTAGTACTTTTTTATCTTACTTAGGATTTACAATATCTTTCCCACTTCTTTTTTCAGCAAAGGAAGAAAGCATTTAACCCCCCCCCTTTTCCTAAGCCATCTTACGTAATTTTTGCACGACCTCTTAGTGAAATATTTTGATAATTTAATTTTACCATTTCTTTATAGTCAAATATGAGTGGTAAATTTAAATCATCGTGGTTGAATGAAGGTGATTGTAACAACCATTTCATTGAAACTTGGCAAAAAAGGAGCCCGGGGATAATACAAACATGCGTTGCTGTATACATTTTTTTTTGTATAGTTCGTTGTAAATATGTTATTAAACTCCACTTTAAAGAAGCAGAACATCAGGAGCAGTACAAAATAAAATTTAATAAAAATTCTGTACGACGTAAACGAAAAAGTGAAAATTTAGAGAGTTGTTGTACATATTTTGCACATCTTTGATGCATATTTTTAAAAAGTCAAGTACATTATTTACATATTATTTTTTGCTGAAACCCGTACGACCCTTGTAAATTCTACAAAATCATACTGGAAGACCGCAGTTTCGAGCTTATTAACAACGTGGAATTAATCTCCTCAGATACAGATTGATAAATAAAAGCATATTCAACTTACCACATTTTGAATAATCCTAATTTCAACCTGCATCAAAATGTTTGAGAGAAGTTAGCCTTTTGAAATTTTGGGGGCGGTGGTTAGACCCTTCAGACCCTGAATTTTTTTGATTCTGAAATATATGTTATGGTAACATGGGGGTGCTGCATTTCCATAGCTTCACCACCAATGCTTTGATTTCCAAATTGCTAATGACATTACTATAATGTTTGAGTAGATTTATATTTAGGGTTACGATTAAAATAATCAAATACTGCATAAACAGTAATGAACTAACCATTTTCAATTTTGAATAAATAAATAATGCAAGAACGTGAAAATAGACATGTAACGAGTAATGCTTTGGAGTATGATTAATGAAATTATTAATAAAGCTTATATATGTATACAAAAAAGTGAAGATCTATTACAAATAATATTGATTAATCAGTAGATTAAATATTGACATTAAAAATTTCACATAATTATTCTTTCATATTGCACTGCAAACTTAGACATCAACGGTTTACAATTTCACTTCAGTAGGTTGATATGATATATAGTACAGTGTGCGTCCATATTATGTCCAGACATATTGAAATACTACAATATGGACACGAATTAGTACAATTACTACGATCGTCAACAATCAACAGGATAATATTATGAAATGGACAATATAATTTCTTTTTTAGTTTACCAGTGATATATAAAGGGTTCGACAACATCATTTCGTACTTTCGAATTTGCGAGTCGCTTGCACATGGTAGAGCATTGATTTGAAATTGATGCTAATACATTCAGTTGCCTGCCTGGAATTGAAAGATTAAATCCAGACAAATTTAAACAGTATTGGTAATAAACCATACATGGTTGTAATGCATAAATCTTAATCTGGCAAACCGATTAGAAAATGTCTAAGTTTTAAATTTTTTAATTTTCATTGCGTAAATAATGAAAGACTTGAACATATACATAATAAGGCTTTTAAATATAATTAATAAAGCTAGAAATAAACTGTTATATATCAAAAATGAAGATCTGCTACAAAAAAAGATCATGATTAATGTAGATCGAATATTAAAATACTAACATTAAAAATTTGACATAATTATTTTTCTTTTGTATTACACTGCAAACTTAGACGTCAACGGTTTACGTTTTCACTTCAGTAGGTTGTACTTCGTTATTATGATATATACAGTGTGCGTCCATATTATGTCCAGATATATTGAATGGGTACTACAATATGGACACGTATTAGTGCAATTAGTACGATCGTCAAGAATCGTATTTAATGAACGCAGGGTAATATTATGAAATGAACATTTTAATCAATTTTTTTTTAGTTTACCAATGATATATACAGGGTTTGACAATATTATTTCGTCACCATTTCCTACTTTCGAATTTGCGAGTCGCTTGTACATGGTAGAGCGTTGATTTTCAATAGATTCGTCACAATGCTCTGATTATCAAATTGCTTATTATAACGTATGGCGAATAAAATACGAACTCATACAACACTGTTATTAAAAAACGACACAATACTCTTACAAAAACAAAATCACGGTAAAGTTAACTGTACTGTCTACTTATAAAAACAAAAGATTGCTCTGGTCAGTTCAAAATTAGTTGTGAAAATGACATTAAACGTGCTAAACCGCCACAAATTAATTTGTAAATTTTGTGAAGAAAATCCAAACAAAACTAAAAAAATTTTTAGGCATATTAAGGATATGGGTTTCAAAAAAAGTTTATCTAAACGACAATAAACTTATTTAAGAATAATAAATCAATTGAAAGAAAATGTGGCTTAGCTTGGAAATGTAATTTGCAAGACTCAAAGTTTTTAAAACTAAAAGTGAAACAAGGTTGCAGTGTAAATTTTATCACCAATTGGGCAAGAAATATAATTTTGACAAAAAAACAATTAAGAAATATTTAGAATCGATGGGGTAAAAAAAAGAAAAAATGGCACCATTTACTACTGAAACACAACAGAAGGGTATAAATGCATTACCGAGTGTCCAGAAATTTTTTCTTTCATGAGTACAAATGCGTGAAGGATGACGACTCATATTTTACCGTAGAAGGTAATGAATGGCAGTCAAAACATTATTTTGAGTCTTCGAGTCACAAAGAAACCAAAAAGCTAAATTTATTTGAAAGATAAAGTTTCAGGAAAAGTTTTGTTGTGGTTAGCCATAAGCGAACGTGGTGTCAGCGCCAAGCATTGATATATATATATATATACCGCCATTTAAGATATATAACAATAGGTGGTATGGTAAAGGTCAACAAAATGTCTCATTGCTGATAATTAGATTGTCTGTAAATTTACAGCGGTTTTCCATGTTTGTTCGTCAGGCAATGTTAAGTAATACATTATGCAAACGATATACAATTGAAATTAATGTCAAAATGGTAATTCCTTTTGATGCTCTTAAATATATAAATAGGTGGTACGGTAAAGGTCAACAAATGTCTCATTGCCGATAGTGATATTGTCTGGAATTTTCCAGTGGATTTCCTTGTTTGTTCTTCCGGCAATGTTAAGTTAGTAATTATACAAACGAGATACAATTGAAATTAATGTCAAAATGGTAATTCCTTTTGATGCTCTTAAATATATTCAAGAGCATTGATATATATATACCCCATTTAAGATATATAACAATAGGTGGTATGGTAAAGGTCAACAAAATGTCTCATTGCTGATAATTAGATTGTCTGTAAATTTACAGCGGTTTTCCATGTTTGTTCGTCAGGCAATGTTAAGTAATACATTATGCAAACGATATACAATTGAAATTAATGTCAAAATGGTAATTCCTTTTGATGCTCTTAAATATATTCAAGAGCATTGATATATATACCTCCAATTAATATAAATATCAATAGGTGGTATGGTAAAGGTAAACAAAATGTCTCATTGCTGATAATTATATTGTCTGGAATTTTCCAGCGGATTTCCTTGTGTGTTCGTCCGGCAATGTTAAGTAATACTTTATGCAAACGAGAAATAATTGAAATTATTGTCTTAATGGTAATCTTTTTTAATGGTCTTGAGTATATAAATAGGTGGTATGGTAAAGGTAAACAAAATGTCTCATTGCTGATAGTGATATTGTCTGGAAATATACGGTGGATTATCATGTTTGTTCTTCCGGCAATGCTAAGTGGTTTAATGTTTATCGTACAAAAATTTTTTTTAACTTTTGCAACAACAATATCTTACAAACAAATTGACAAATCTAAGTTGAGTAGAACTCTTTCGAATGCCACAAGTCTCGTTTCGATCGGTCAAGCTGCACATTCTATACGTTTTGTACTTTAAGTCAGAATAAAATTTTCTTATTATCTTGATGTTACAAAATTTAATTAAAAATCATTTTTTAAAAAAATATTAAAAATAGCCTGTCCAGGATTTTTTTTGGCAACCCATTTTTAATATATTTTCTAATATACTAAATTTATTATAAAATAGGTTTCACTCTATTATCAACTCGGTGAAGGTCGATTTAGGTTCGGATCTTCTACTATACCTGGATAGAATTTCATATAAATTTTAAACTCGGGCGAAGCTGGGTATCCTGCTAGTAATTTATAAAGCAATTTATTTTCATTTTTCGGTTTAATTTTGTCCGGTGTTTTATTATGCAGTGAAGTATTTTAATCTCAGGATGGATTTACATATCACAGTAATGCAGTCTAATTCCTTTGTTTGGCTACTTTTTTCCTCTTTAATTTTTTAATTGCCTGATTTATTTGGAACCCGGCTTCTAGAATATTGTTAATTTTGTCATCTGAGGGAGAAAGAAAAAATTTTCTAACACCCTAGTTTTTGAAAATTGATTTTTCTTAGTTACTATCTTGACGATTATTATATAAGTAGATTGGTTATGGGTTCCCTCCACAACAAATAATCGCTGACCTTAGATATTGGCAATTCAATTATTTTCATTTTAAAAACTTTTCAAACACGATGGATAGCTGTTAATCCTAATTAATCCTAATTCGAATAAACTGCTGAGATAGACACAAACCTCAATCTTCATCTGCGAGATTGTTATTAGTTAATTAAAACAAAGTCGTTATTGACTTGATCTGATAGCAAGTTTCGTATGAAAGTACATGCGAGAACCATTTGTTCTCTTTTAAATTTAAATAATAATCACATTAGGAATTTTAATTGTTAATCGATAATATGAGTATGAGCATTATTTGTTTGAATTGTTGCAATTCTTAATCGTAGAACAATAGCACATTTAAACGAAAACACATTCATTTGGACTACCAATTAATTAAATTTCAACTCCTGGTACCATCGGCTATTTTGTAAAAATTTACTGATCATAGTCACTAAGATAACCTAATATTCAACAGTATGCAAAAGAATTAAACGATAACGCCAAAATTAATTAGTAATTCAAAATTTAAATTGCCAATATACAAGCCACTTTTAAGATATAACCTACGATCATATTACAATAACGTAAAATAAAACCAAAACATTGTTTTCATAAACGAATTATTAAACGTTAAATAAATGTAATTCAGTGCTATTCACATAATTTAAGAGCATAATAAGTTTTTAATAACAAGCACTTTGAACATATAAAACAAAGAGAACTTCAATTCACAGACGTAAAACATTAAAACCAACAAATCTACTTTTTGTCTCATTAGTAGTCGAAGTTATTGATTTTCGTTACTATTACTTAAATGTACTTACAGTAAATTTATTCACACAAGTTTAACTGAGATAATAAGTTTTTTTAATATTACTAATTGTAAAATTTTTGTAAATTGATTTTTAAAACCGCAACGGTAATTACAATCGTCAGACAAGCGGTCGGGAACCAAACACCAATTGACCAGAACCGGAAAATGCCACTCACATGATAATTACATCCCACCGTACCGAGATGGCGTAACCGATCAGAGTTTTAAAAACGCGCTAAATTTAAATCAACTAGATTTTACTTTTCGATTTGAAAAATGTGAAAACTAAAGTTACTAAAATATAATATTACAAACTAAACTTGATTTTGTTTCCAACAATAGAAATCTGATTTCAACGATTTATCGGAGTGAATCTACAATGATTCCTGGTAAGTTAAGTTACCTTCTATTTACAAATAATTAATTTTAATTGTTTTAAGCTTCTCGGTTCTCGATGAATATTATTTTGTATTTTACAATATTTTTATTTTATCATAGTGAAACTTAACGTTTTATACGAGTAATATTTATTCAAGTTATGAAAATATGAATTATTTGAATCTGCTAATTGCGCTAAACGCCGCACCGCAATATTGTTGGTAATGTAGTGATTTTCAGTTGATAATTGTCAAGTATTGATTTTCATAAACGGGAGAACTGGTTGTTCAAGAGTGTTTTTTAATAACGAATTTAAATAACGTAAAAAATGAGAAAGCAGGTAATAAATTGTGTCTTTCAAACAACTGAATAAATTAGAACAACATAAGAAGTGTTGGTAAAACCATGGGCAATGACGAACATCGAATTAATATGGGCAAGTAATTTATTGATTTTATTTGATACTAATATAATATTTGATTTGAAAGATTATTTTTTTCATATCAAATAGAAGTCATGAACAACTAAACAAAAACTAATCTAAAAATTTTAAATATTTAATAATTGTTCTGGTATTTTTGCATTAATCCCTCCAGAAAAACCAAATTTTTGTATAAAAGCTTGTTCAATACGTAATAACTATTGCATTCATCATGACGAACTATTTTCTCCAATAAATAATATTTTATTATTGGATATATTCTGGTTTCGTTTCAGAAGGCTGCTAAAAATAATAACTTTATCGTAATTATTTTATTTCGGCCTGATAAGTTTTTTTCAAATGTTATGTTATTATTTGACATCTTTAAGGTATTAATGTTCATTTTGTTATCGGAAAAGGGTAGACAATTATAGCTAATCCTGCATAGAAGGACCTCGAAGTAATAATAATCATTATTTTTATATGACGGATATATCCTAAAAGTTAATTACTTTTATTGAAATAGGACTTTCATATTTTTTTGACAACTTATACTGCTGAGAGTTTATGGACCGTACTGTATCAAGGCAAATAGAATACAAGGTAATTTTGATCTTGCGCATACACTCGTAGTGACGTTTAATAATCCAAGATGGCCGGCGCTGTGAGACCCTAAATACTATTTTGCAAATTTAAACAAATTTTTGGATTAAAAATTTAAATTTTTCACTGTTAATTTAAAATTAAACATTTTTAAATTATTTCTTTATGAAAGCGTTATAAAGTGCTCTCAGAAAGGCAGTTATATTTGAATGCGCAGTAGATGACGAGTTTGGTTCATACCTTGTATTCTATTTACCTAGGTACTGTGTAATTGTTGGTAATGTAGTCATTTTCAGTTGATAATTGTTCAGTATTGATTTTCATAAACGAGAAGAGCCGTCTGCGCTTGTTTGCTAGTGACTTTTAATAATGAATTAAAATAACGCAGAAAATGAGAAAACAGTTCATTGTGTCTTCCAAAGTGGGCTGTATAAGTTAGAATAAGATAAGAAGTGTTGGTAAAGATATGCATGGGCGATGACGACCATCGAATTAATATGGGCAAGTAATTTATTGATTTTATTTGTTACTAATATAACATTTGATTTGAGTAGTAATTTTCTTTTCAAATCAAATTGCAGTCTTGAACAAACTGACGAAAACGAACCAATTCATTTCAGTATTTTTTTAATTTTAGTATTTTCTGATATCGAAAACTATATTTATCGAGTTGAACATTTTTCCAATGGAATTCTTTTCAGGAAAACCAAAGTTTTCTATCATATTTTGCTTAATGACTATTTGATTTGATTTAGAAATTTAATCAGTGTTTCACTAAATTTTGGTAAATTAATATGGAAATTTCTTTATTGTACACCCTACAAATTGCCGACTCATACTAACAAATTATTGTTGTAAAATATTGTCGTCCTTAGAGAGATTTATTTAATGCAGCAAATATTATTTCCATTGGGGAGTAATCGCCTTCCTCTTTGGGATATTCTCAAGTGACGAACTAATTGCTCTAGTAAATAAATTTTTACCAATGAGTTATTTCTGATTTTATATTGAATCGGGTAACTCTAATTAACTATTTAATTTTTTTATCATACTGAGAGTAAGTTATGATTTTTTTTTGAGTTTTTGTACTGCGGTATAAATTATTCTGTGTGCAGTTCATTCCTATACTTCAAGTTTAGTTTCAATAAAAGAGCTGTCAGGAATAATAATTTACCGCCATCTATATCGTCGATTTGCAAACAAATCAAGTTGTACTTCCTAGTGCAAATACCAGATGCAAGTACTTCCGTTTAATGTACTGTAATATTGTTGGTAATGTAGTGAGTTTCAGTTGATAAATGTTCAGTATTGATTTTCATAAACCAGAAGAGCTGTCTGCGCTTATTTGCTAGTGATTTTTAATAATGAATTAAAACAATGTAGAAAATAAGAAAATAGATAATTGTGTCTCTCAAAGTAGGCTGTGTAAATAAGAATAAAATAAGAGGTGCATAAAAATATGTATGGGCGATGACCACCATCGTATTAATATGGGCAAGTAATTTATTGATTTAATTGTTACAAATATAACATTTCATTTGATAAGTAATTATTCTTTTTATATCAAATTGCAGTCTTGCATATTCTGACAAAAACTAACTAAGTGACTTTATGTACTCGTATTTTTTTAAAAATTAAAAAAAAATTTGAAATCGAAAACTTTTTTTTTACTAGTATTTGAACATTTTTCGAATGGAATTCTTTCCAGGAACACCTAATTTTTTTAATAATTATTTGTATTAATTTGGAAATTTAATCCAGTGTTTCACTAAATTTTAGTTTTTATGGAATTAATACGGAATTTTTTTTTATTGGAGGGCCTACGGATTGCCGACACATTCTAACAAATTATTGTCATAAAATATTCTCGTTCTGTGGGAGATGTATTTGGCATAAAATCTTACTGCAACATATATTCTTCCTGTTAGAGGAGTAATGAAATAATAATTAATAAATTATTAACAACTTTACGTAAATAAATATGTACTATGTATATTTATACTATTGAACTAAAACACATATAATACTAAAAAGTTGATAACATAATTTAATTTTTCCTTTTTAATTGATTTGTGATATATACAGTGTTTGACATAATTATGTAAATTTAAATTTCTGAGTAGCTACAGTTTGCCATCTAGTGCAGCTTACTAACTAACTTGGTATGTTGAGAATAACGAGTATGCATGTAACTATTAACAGGTGTTGCATGGAATTTTTTCTTTGTTTTATACTGGAACTGGAATATGCTGCTGTTGCATCTGATGTTATGTTCTGTACGTTTGTTGACTAAAAATTAAGTTAGTAAATAAATCAACGATATGAATAAATTATACATAAAGAACAGAAATAATAAATAATATTGATTTATTGATTTGAATTTAATGATTTTGTCACGGTTGAAAAATTTACTTATTTATTTATTTAAATTTTCAAGTGCGACTCTGTCGTTTTGATAGTTACTATCGTTAGATCAGAAAACACATGAGACATCAGTAACCATTATTGAAGGTATTTATCAATTAATTATTATTAGTGTGGAAAATTCTGCCGAATTCTCAGATGTGCCGTTTGCTCTGAAGTTTTGGTATATTTTTTTACCGCTCCGAAATGGGATTATTATATGCAAAGAGCTGTATCAAGTACTCAATCCAACAATCTATTTGTTGAGGTGGATTAATCTTCGTATTTACAATTAATTGATCATAGGTCCCGGTGTGTTTTAGCATTTCTTACAATCTCTCTCCAGGCTATGCGTTCCATAACTTTATATCTCCATCTTTTTTCTATTCTATTAAAAATCTTATATATACAAAAAAGTGGAGATCTGTTACAAATAATATTGATTAATCGGTAGATTAAATATATTGTAATTAAAAATTTCACATAATTATTCTTTCGTATTGCATTGTAAACTTACACATCAACGGTTTACGATTTCACTTCAGTAGGTTGTACTTCGTTATTATGATATGTACAGTGTGCGTCCATATTATGTCCAGATATATTGAATGGGTACTACAATATGGACACGTATTAGTGCAATTAGTACGATCGTCAAGAATCGTATTTAATAAACGCAGGATAATATTATGAAATGAACAATATTATTAAAATTTTTTTTTAGTTTACCAATGATATATACAGGGTTTGACAACTTTACTTCGTCACCATTTCCTACTTTCGAATTTGCGAGTCGCTAGCACATGGTAGAGCGTTGATTTTTAATAGATTCGCCACAATTGCTCTGATTTTCAAATTGCTTATTATATCTCCACAAAGCTTTGATGCTTTTTAAATTAATGGCGACGATTAATATGATTAAATCCAGACAAATGTAAACAGTAATGATAATAAACAATACAAATTTCCAACATAAATCGAAAAATGCTCTAGAAATAAGAAAATAACGAGAACTGATCCTTTCTAATTTTAATTAGGAAAATAATCAAAGAACGTGAAAATATTCATAATAATTTAATAAAATTATAAAATAATTTCGAATTTACTAAAAACCATTAAAAAATTTTCAATAACTTTTCAAAAATACATTTACGTTGCATTTTAATGTCGTTCATTCCACCAAAGTTAAAAACAACAGTGGAGGTCTTGTTACAGTGGTTAAACTCCGTGCTAAACTCCGCCGCAAAGGTCGGGGTCAGGCATAAATAAATTTTGATATGTATGCGCCGGAATGGTCGAAATCGTGCTGGACTACGATATTAATGTACAGAGGGCGCCACTACTAATGACAAAAGGGTTTAAGTCCTGAAAAGTTAGTAGTCTTTTCCAAGCCGTACTTGAATTGGCTAAAATTCGTAAACTCATGTTACAGGCTGTAACATTTTAAAGTTTATATTTATGGTAATAGTTTTGGCAGAATGATAAATATATCAAAGAAACGCTCAGACACTAATTGTGTGAAATGAATCAGTGTGTTTTGAACTAGGATAGCTTTTATTTACTTTTTTGAGCAACGAGTTTACTATTTATATCTACTCTCTGATAACATCTCGTAATTCCTCATTTTTGTTAAATTATCGCGTATCAGAATCTAATTATCAGTTTAATGCATCAATAATTAATAAATTACTAAAGATACTGATCCGCAAAATGGATGAGAGATTTTGATTTTTGCATAAGTTCGAATTACATTTAAAATTTTAGAAACAAACTAAATTTTCAATTTCATAATAGCTGACCATCTGTCTGTACAAGTTTTGGAAAACTAAAAAGCCTCCCGAACGGTACAATGTTCAAATTAATTTCAATCTAATTTTGATAATTCGGTAAACTTCGAGTCGTGATAATCAATTCCGTTCTCTGGTATCGGGAGGTTGATGTTGGGATTTTTACAATTGTAAGGAGTTGGTTTTTGTTTTCAATGGTTCCTAAGCTAATCCCTTTAATTTGTATTTTAGCGTTGGTTGGTAATTCCTTGACTTACGCATGTGCCATTCAAGGGAGAAATTGTCTTTTTCATTATCACAATCTTGATGGGCCAGCATTTGTTTTGACATTATGACAATCCATTTCCCATTATGTAATTTTTTGGATTTTTAAATTATTGCGAATCTTCACTAATTGGTGTTTTCAGTTGAAAAATTCCTCGAAAAAACCTATGAGTTGTAATTCTCAAAAGGTTTGTTATTTCCGACATGTTTTCTACATTTAAGAATTTGCTACGGCTCACTTCCAAAAATTGTTTTTTGTAACACTGTAAAGAAGTGTCCAGTTCGGATGAAAAATTTGTATTGAAATTATGTTTATGTGATTTAAGTTTCAACAATAATATTAGTTTACATAAATTTATAATAGTAAATTGCATTTGTTTAATTTTGAAATACTAATACTCTGTTTTTTGTTGTAATTATTCATCAGACGAATAACTTGTATTTCATGGAGAACAACACATTGGTATTTTGATAAAAATTTTGTTGCTTTAATTACATGCTACAGAGTGCAGCAATATTAATTTACACAAATCTAATTAACTAAATGTACATACGTATTAGTACAATAATTGGTATTAATATTCTGATTAGAAAATGACTACAAGTCAGAATACACAATTTGTAATTTAGCATACAAAGGTGTTTTGTTGAATTGGAACTGTAGTTTTAAGTTGTATACTACATATCTTTAAGAACCTTTTGAAATTTTGAAATGCAAGGTACTATATGTTGACTACAAATTGTAAATAGTCGAGTAAAATAATGAGTAAAATAATCATAACACCTCGTGATGTGGTATTAAACATCTCATTCGCTACTTAATTACTTTTAAATTTTCTTGCGAAAATGAAGTAATTGTCAAAATACAGAAATAATTCAAACCCCCCGTATATGTACTATTAAACTACACGGCAAACTTTGTCGTTAATTTGTTACAGTCTAATTCAGTCAGCTGTATATCATCACTATAATATTTATGTTTGACTTCGAAACAGAAATATTTGGCGTAAAGAGAATCGGTCAACCATTCAAATTCAACAAGACAAGAGAAAAGATATATATTTTAAATATATATTTAAATATTAAAATGTTGGTTGATTTTCTAGCCTTTTAATTAAACCTCTTTAATTATATTATTAATTTTATCAAATTGAAAGTTTTCTGGTTTAATACTATTTTCAAAAAGTTATTAATATTATATTTTAATTGTTAGTGTGAGTTTACGCCAAAGGCCACATCACAGTACGATAACTTTTGTAAAATATTATTTTCCTTAAAATTTTGTAATAGTATATTACGTAACGAGAGTTGTAAAAGCCTATTACACACGACGTGGAAAGTTACTTCACGAGCCGCGAAGCGGTGAAAAATTCCACAGTGTGTAATAACAACTCGAGTTAAACTATACTTTTCTACGACCACACAAATGTAAAATTTTTAATTTTAATTGTATTTTTTGAATTCGCAATAACTCGAAAACGGCGCGAGATATCGAAAAACTGAGCAAAAATTCTCCCCTCGCCTCGTACTTCATCCCTGCTGAATTATCGATGGGAAGGTGTATGCAAAAATTCAGATTGATCGGGCGCAAAAAATTAGTTTAACGTCAAAATACGTATTTTAGGTTAAATTTTCACGAAATGCGAAAAATTGTATAAACCTCGTAAGAAAAGCAATTTTACTAAACTTGTTGCTTAATATACTAATTTATGGTCCATTTATTTCAACGAATAATCGAAATGAATTAAAACTGTCAAAATACCAAATAAATTAATAACGAAGATTTATAATAAATTAAACACACAATTAAACAATTCTCGACACGATTGCAGATTTTTACAACAATATATTTATGATAATTTATTATAACTACGCTGAAAACGAATATCACGAAACCTAACAATTACAACTATCAAAACAACTGTCTAAATTTAATTAGTACTGCCAACACAGTTTTAGTAAATTATAAAATTCTAATCGTGCGATCGACTTATTATTACGCACGCCGTGTGTAATGACTTGCATACATAATCTCCTGTCAATGCAGTATTTGTCATTTACACTAGTGGTCGTAGAAAAAATGTATTTGCACTATGAAGTAATGTTTGATTTGTTACCAAATCGATAGTACTGTTGGTTATGGCGGGTCTTTTGAATATAAATAATTTTTATTTTCTGTAAAAATACAAAGAGTTTTACAATAGATTATTATTTATTACGAAGAAAATCATAATAAATCATTTAAATGAACAGAAGTATTTATTTATTTTATAACTTCTGCACAATAATTAATTATAATGCACATTCGAGGTTTAAGTTCATATTTCAACGGCACCCATTCACTATATATTAATTTTATATAACAGTTGCTTTAAATTGAAATAATGACTTTTTCGTAAAGTAAATAAATATATCTGTTTTATTAAAATATGATTCTATTTAAAGCAAAAATAATAATCAGTTGTGAAACTCTCGACTGAAAAGAACATTATTTATATTTGAAGTACCCGCCACAAACATTTAGCGCCATCTAAATCATCGATTTGATAACAAATCAAGTTACATCTCATAGCAGCAGGTGGCGCATTACGACTCTGTTTTTGGACTGTACTGTAAGACTGTTGGTAATGTAGTGATTTTTAGTTATTAATTGCACGGTATTGATTTTAATAAACGGGTACGAGCTGATTGCTTGCTAGTGGTTTTTAATAATGAATTATTAAAATAATGTTGAAAATGAGAAAATAGATAATTGTGTCCTTCAAAGTGGGCTGTTAAGTAAGAATACGATAAGAGGTGTGTATAAAAATATGCATGGGCATGACGACCATCGTATTAATATGGGCAAATAATTTATTGATTTAATTGTTACTAATATAACACTTCTTTTGAGAAGTAATTTTTCTTTTCATATCAAATGCCCGAGTCACCAAGTGACTTTATGTACTCGTACTTTTTAAAAAATTTAACCTATTTTTAAAATCAAAAACTTTTTTCTTCAGCTAGTATTTGAACATTTTTCGAATGGAATTTTATCCAGGAACACCAAATTTTCTTAACGATTATTTGGGTTAACTTGAAAATTTAATCCAGTATTTCACTAAATTTTAATAAATTAATATGTAAATCTTTTTTATTGGAAGCCTATGGATTGCCGACTTATCCTAGCAAATTATTGTCATAAAATATTCTCGTTCTCTGTGAGATTTATTTGGCATAAAATCTCACTACAACATATATTCTTCCCGTTAACTGAGTAATGAAGTAGTAATTCATAAATTATTAACAACTTTACGTAAATAAATATGTACTACGTATATTTATACTATTGAACTAAACCACATACCTAATTACGATGCAACTATCGTGGTAGTGAATCGTAGTATAATACTAAAAAGTTGATAACATAATTTAATTTTTCCTTTTTAATTGATTTGCGATATATACAGAGTTTGACATAATTATGCAAACGTAAATTTCTGAGTAGCTACATTTTGCCATCTAGTGCAGCTGGGGGTGCTGCATTTCCATTTCTTCTCCATCAATGCTTTGACTTCCAAATTGCTAATGACATTACCATAATGTTTGAGTAGCTTTATATTTAGGGTTACGATTAAAACTATTAAATACTGCATAAACAGTAGGTAATGAAATAATCATTTAACGAGTATGCATGTAACTATTAACAGGTATTTTATTGAAATTTTTTCTTTGTTTTATAGTAGAACTGGAATATGCTGCTGTTGCATCTGACGTTGGGTTCTGTACGTTTGTTGACTAAAATTTAAGTTAGTAAATAAATCAACGATATGAATAAATTATACATCAATAAGAACAGAAAACATAAATAATATTGATGTAACTTTTGAGACTATTATATTGTGTTTTAAGAATGAATTTAATGATTTTGTCACGGTTGAAAAATTTACTTATTTATTTATTTAAATTTTCAAGTGCGACTCTGTCGTTTTGATAGTTACTATCGTTAGATCAGAAAACACATGAGATATCAGTAACCATTATTGAAGGTATTTATGCAAGTTAATTATTATTAGTTGGGAAAATTCTGCCGAATTCTCAGATGTGCCGTTTGCTCTGAAATTTTGGTATATTTTTTTACCGCTCCGAATTGGGATTATTATGTGCAACGAGCTGTATCAAGTACTCAATCCAACAATCTATTTGTTGAGGTGGATTAATCTTCGTATTTACAATTAATTGATCATAGGTCCCGGTGTGTTTTAGCATTTCTTACAATCTCTCTCCAGGCTATGCGTTCCATAACTTTATATCTCCATCTTTTTCATTCTATTAAAAATCTTATATATACAAAAAAGTGGAGATCTGTTACAAATAATATTGATTAATCAGTAGATTAAATATATTGACATTAAAAATTTTACATAATTATTCTTTCATATTGCACTGCAAACTTAGACATCAACGGTTTACAATTTCACTTCAGTAGGTTGTTATGATATATAGTACAGTGTCGCGTCCATATTATGTCCAGACATATTGAAATACTACAATATGGACACGAATTAGTACAATTACTACGATCGTCAACAATCAACAGGATAATATTATGAAATGGACAATATAATTTCTTTTTAGTTTACCAGTGATATATAAAGGGTTCGACAACATCATTTCGTACTTTCGAATTTGCGAGTCGCTTGCACATGGTAGAGCATTGATTTTTAATAGATTCTAATACATTGAGTTGCCTCGAATTGAAAGATTAAATTCAGACAAATTGGTAATAAACCATACATGGTTGTAATGCATAAATCTTAATCTGGCAAACCAATTAGAAAATGTCTAGATTTTAAAATTTTTAATTTTCAGTAGGTAAATAATGAAAGAACGTGAACATATACATAATAAGGCTCTTAAATATAATTAATAAAGCTAGAAATAAACTGTTATATAACAAAAATGAAGATCTGCTACAAAAAACGATTATGATTAATGTAGATCGGATATTAAAATACTAACATTAAAAATTTCACATAATTATTTTTCTTATGTATTACATTGCAAACTTAGACGTTAACGGTTTACGTTTTCACTTCGTAGGTTGTACTTCCTTATTATGATATATACAGTATGCGCCCATATTATGTCCAGACATATTGAAAAGGTACTGCAATATGGACACGTATTAGTGCAATTAGTACGATCGTCAAGAATTGTACATATTTAATGAAGGCAGGGTAATATTACGAAATGAACATTCTAATCAATTTTTTTTAGTTTACTAATGATATATACAGGGTTTGACAACATTATTTAGACATCATTTTGTACTTTCAAATCTGCGAGTCGCTTGCACATGGTAGAGCGTTGATTTTCAATAGATTCGCAACAATTGCTTTGATTTTCAAATCGAGAATAGAGTAAGTAGTTGATAGCAAACTGTATGTTAAACATTAAGTCGGTAATCTCCTTAATATACAGAAGGATGTCAACCCTTAACTCTAGCCAGAATGACAGACTCAACAAAATTGATAATGTAACTTAAACAAAACAAAATATTAGAATAATCATTATACGATGCGCCAAAAATAAGAAGAATAGATTCGAATACATTCGGTTTACATACGGAATACATTCCAACCAATAAAACGGTGCATCCATTTTAAAGTAATTGTTACCCTAATGCCCCTCTTCAAATTTTGGGTTCGGGTACGGGATTATTGCTAATAAAAAGTAGTATCTCTAGTATAAAAAAATGAAGGTATGTACTGTTTGCAACAAATAAGGGTTTCATCTCCATCCTATTAAACAGATGCATGTAATGTTTAGTTCTATCAATAATCTCAGACGGCTTTGTAGTTGCTGTTAATACTAAATATGTAGGTAATATTATTCAAAGATATGCGTCAGTTTAATTTTACTATAGTTATATTTATTTACTTTTAAAGAATAACATTTACTAACAATTATTTATCAAGTATACTTGTACTTAACTAGAGCGCATGCGCATAATAGTAATAATTTCGGGCATCATCAGTAAAATTTGTTTCTGATGTTAGTTGCTGTTTTCACGCAGGTAGGTTTTTAAAAGATTAAAAATGATTTATGTGATAACAGCCAAGTGCAATGATACGATAGGTTTATTAAATTATGAACGTAATAGAATTAATTTTATTCATAAGAACCTTTTATATTATACAAATATCTCCTGACATACCTTTACAGCTTGGAAAAAGGAGCACCATTTTATCTTGTCCGCTGTTGTAATTTCATTAGGTTACCTTATAATGGAATATCAGATTCATCGGTAAGTTTATCAACATGTTATCCAAGTTCAGCTAAAATTAGAAAAATTATTAAAATTCAATTTGTCGATTGCGTGTTAAAAAAAATTAGAGTGACTTCAGGGTTTTATAGGATGAAACAATGCTTTATATGATACAACAGCAAAGTGCGATGTCAGAATTGGAATATTATGTCTGTAAGTATGTACTACATACATAAAATGATGAGTTACAACTTCAACATCAAATTTTTAATCAACCACATACATACTGTATGTGTATGGTACTTACATATTTTGAATCTTTGGTTTGCAACAGTTTTGCAGGGACTGCCACATGGCTTTCCGAAATTCGGAGCCGAACATCGAATAGAGTAAGTAGTTGATAGCAAACTGTATGTTAAACATTAAGTCGGTAATCTCTTTAATATACAGAAGGATGTCAACCCTTAACTCTAGCCAGAATGACAGACTCAACAAAAGGTTGATAATGTAACTTAAACAAAAACAAAATATTAGAATAATCATTATACGATGCGCCAAAAAGAATTTCCATATCATTCACGCAATTTACAATAATTGGTATTAATATTCTGATTAGAAAATGACTACAAACTGATCATTATTCATTTTGATTAGAAAATAAGCAAAGAACGCAAAAATATTCATAACAGTACTTTGATTATAATTAATAAAATTATAAAATAATACAAAATTTTTATTCAATAAATGAAGGAATGATTATGTCATATTGTTAGAAATAATTGTGGAAAGCTGTACCTATCCATATTTTTAAACGTTTCAGCTGGTTTTTATACATTTGTATTTTAATCTTTGATTTAAATTTTATTGTTTGTTTTGAAAATGAATGAATTGATTAAATATTAAAAGTAATGAAAAGTCTTGCGTAAAAGTACTATTAAACTACTTAACATATTTGGGTTTGTAAGTAATTGTATTGATTAATCAAGGGATGTTATAAAATTGACAACAGTCTGAGTTTTCTTATTTAATTTATTTATGATATATGCAGGGTGTGAAAATACACAATTTTTAATTTAGCAAACGAAGGTGTATTTGTTGTATTGGAATTGTAGTTTTAAGCTGTATACTACATATCTTTAAGAACCTTTTGAAATTTTGAAAGTACTAAATTATATCGGTTTAATTTATTATATAGCATTGACCATTGTTTTCAATAAGTTTTGAATTCTAAAATAGCCTGGACGGTAAATTTCAATTATTTACAATCTGTAAGCCATCGTTATATAATCTTTCCCAGTACTGTTTATTTTATAAATCAATTCGTTCTTGGTATCGGGAGGTTGATGTTGGGATTTTTACAATTTTAAGGAGGTGGTTTTTGTTTTCGAGGGTTCCTAAGCTAATTCCTTTAATTTGTATTTTAGCGTTGATTGGTAATTTTTTGACTTGCGTATGTGCCATTCAAGGGAAAAATTGTCTTTTTTATTATCACAATCTTGATGAGCCAGCATTTGTTTTGACATTAAAACAATCCATTTCCCATTATGTAATTTTTGGGTTTTTAAATTTTTGCGAATGTTCACTAATTCTTGTTTGCAGTTGGAAGATTCCTCGGTTAAACGTACGAGTTGTAATTTTGCAAAAGGTTTGTTATTTCCGACATGTTTTCTTCTCTTAAAATCGCTACGGCTCAGTTCCAAACATTTTTTTTGGAACATTGTAAAGAAGTGTCCATTTTAGATGAAAAATTTATATTGAAGTTATGTTTACGTGATTTAAGTTTCAACAGTAATATTAGTTTCCTAAATTTATAATAGTAAATTGCATTGGTTTAATTTTAAAATACTAATACTCTGTTTGTTGTTGTAATTATTCATCAGAAGAATAACTTGTATTTCATGGAGAACAACACATTGGTATTTCGATAAAAATTTTGTTGCTTTAATTACATGCTACAGAGTGCAGCAATATTAATTTACACATATTTAATTAACGAAATGTAGGTACATACGTATTAGTACAATAATTGGTATTAATATTCTGATTAGAAAATGACTACAAACTGATCATTATTCATTTTGATTAGATAAATAAGCAAAGAACGCAAAAATATTCATAACAGTACTTTGAATTATAATTAATAAAATTATAAAATACTACAAAATTTCTAATTCAAGAAATGAAGGTATTATTGTAGTAATTGTTAGAAAAATGTGAAAGCTGTACCTATCCATATTTTTAAACGTTTCCGCTGGTTTTTATACACTTGTATTTTAATCTTTTATTTAAATTTTATTGTTTGTTTTGAAAATGAATGAATTGAATAAATATTAAAAGTAACGAAAAGCCTGATTGATATATGCAGGGCGTGAGAATACACAATTTGTAATTTAGCAAACGAAGGTGTATTTGTTATATTAGAACTGTAGTTTAAAGCTGTATACTACATATCTTTAAGAACCTTTTGAAATTTTGAAACGCAAGGTATGTTGACTACAAATTGTAAATAGTCGAGTAAAATAAGGTACATATTTATTTATGTAAAAAAAATTTAAATACCTATATGTATATTGAAAATAGTTCGTTACATTCTATTTCATGGCGATGTAGAATATCTATTTCAGAAAACGAAGGTATATTTATTATATTGGAATTATTGTTAGCAGCTGCATGCATATTTATTAAGCAATTGAAAATTATATAATAAAAAGTATTATAATAAACACCTCGTGATGTGGTATTAAACTTCTCATTCGCTACTTGATTACTTTTGAATTTTCTTTCGAAAATGAAATAATTGTCAAAATACGGAAATAATTCAAACCCCCCGTATATGTACTATTAAACTACACGGCAAAATTTGTCGTTAATTTGTTACAGTCTACTTCAGTCATCTGTATATCATCACTATAATATTTACGTTTGACTTCGAAACAGAAATATTTGGCGTAAAGAGAATCGGTCAACCATTCAAATTCAACAAGACAAGAGAAAAGATATATATTTTAAATATATATTTAAATATTAAAATGTTGAGCTGATTTTCTAGCCTTTTTAATTAAACGTCTTTAATTATATTATTAATTTTATCAAATTGAAAGTTTTCTGGTTTAATACTAATATTTTCTCAAGTTATGTATGTATGAATTTGTTTCAAAAAAATTATTAATATTATATTTTAATTGTTAGTGTGAGTTTACGCCAAAGGCCACATCACAGTACGATAACTTTTGTAAAAATTAATTTTTTTTTAATTATTTTGTAAAATGTATTTGCACTATGAAGGAATGTTTGATTTGTTACCAAATCGATAGTACTGTTGGTTACGGCGGGTCTTTTGAATATAAATAATTTTTATTTTCTGTAAAAATACAAAGAGTTTTACAATAGATTATTATTTATTACGAAGAAAATCATAATATATCATTTAAATGAACAGAAGTATTTATTTATTTTATAACTTCTGCACAATAATTAATTATAATGCACATTCGAGGTTTAAGTTCATATTTCAACGGCACTCATTCACTATATATTAAGTTTAATATAACAGTTGCTTTAAATTGAAATAATAACTTTTTCGTAAAGTAAATAAACATATCTGTTCATTTAAAATATGATTCTATTCAAAGCAAAAATAATAATCAGTTGTGAAACTCTCGACTGAAATGAAAATTATTTATATTTGAATACCCGCCACAAACATTTAGCGCCATCTAAATCATCGATTTGATAACAAATCAAGTTACATCTCATAGTACCAGGTGGCGCATCACGACTCTGTTTTGGACTGTACTGTAAGACTGTTGGTAATGTAGTGATTTTCAGTTATTAATTGCACGGTATTGATTTTAATAAACGGGTACGAGCTGCTTGTTTGCTAGTAATTTTTAATAACGAATTATTAAAATAATGTAGAAAATGAGAAAATAGATAATTGTGTCCTTCAAAGTGAGCTGTTAAGGTAGAATACGATAAGAGGTGTTTATAAAAATATGCATGGGCATGACGACCATCGTATTAATATGGGCAAATAATTTATTGATTTAATTGTTACTAATATAACACTTCTTTTGAGAAGTAATTTTTCCTTTCATATCAAATGACCGAGTCACCAAGTGACTTTATGTACTCGTACTTATTAAAAATTTAACATATTTTTAAAATCAAAAACCTTTTTCTTCAGCTAGTATTTGAACATTTTTCGAATGGAATTCTATCCAGGAACACCAAATTTTCTTAACGATTATTTGGGTTAATTTGAAAATTTAATCCAGTATTTCACTAAATTTTAATAAATTAATATGGAAATCTTTTTTATTGGAAGCCTATGGATTGCCGACTTATCCTAGAAAATTATTGTCATAAAATATTCTCGTTCTCTGGGAGATTTATTTGGCATAAAATCTTACTGCAACATATATTCTTTCCGTTAAAGGAGTAATGAAATAGTAATTCATAAATTATTAACAACTTTACGTAAATAAATATGTACTATGTATATTTATACTATTAAACTAAAACACATACCTAATTAGGATGCAACTATCGTAGTAATGAATCGTAGTATAATACTAAAAAGTTGATGACATAATTTAATTTTTCCTTTTTAATTGATTTGTGATATATACTGCGTTTGACGTTGTATGTGTATGGTACTTACATATTTTGAATCTTTGGTTTGCAACAGTTTTGCAGGGACTGCCACATGGCTTTCCGAAATTCGAGCCAACATCGAATAGAGTAAGTAGTTGATAGCAAACTGTATGTTAAACATTAAGTCGGTAATCTCTTTAATATACAGAAGGATGTCAACCCTTAACTCTGCCAGAATGACAGACTCAACAAAGGTTGATAATGTAACTTAAACAAAAACAAAATATTAGAAATAATCATTATACGATGCGTCAAAAGAATTTCCATATCATTCACGCAATTTACAATAATTGGTATTAATATTGTGATTAGAAAATGACTACAAACTGATCATTATTCATTTTGATTAGATAAATAAGCAAAGAACGCAAAAATATTCATAACAGTACTTTGAATTATAATTAATAAAATTATAAAATAATACACTTCAAATAGGTGTTATGTATAATTGTATGGTCTTTACAAATAATATTGAAAGTATTAAATATTGACATTAAAATTAATATTATTTTTGTATTGCATTGTAAACTTACAAATAACGATTTGATTTACTTCAATAGGTTGTTATGAATATATTACAGTTTGCGTTCATATTATGTCCAGACATATTGAAATACTACAATATGGTCACTTATTAGTACAATAAGTACGATTGTCAACAATCGTATGTAATGAACGCAGGATAATACTATGAAATAGACAATATAATTTATTTTTTTTTGTTTACTAATGTATACAGGATTTGACAACATAATTTGACATCATTTCGTATTCGAATTTTATTTTACAGGTAGAGCGTTGATTTCCAATAAATTCGACACCATTGCTCTGATTTTGTAATTGCTTATTATATATCCGCAAAGCCTTGATGGTTTTTAAATTAATGGCGACGATTGAAACGATTAAATCGAGACAAAAATAAACAGTTATCGTAAATATACAATACCAAATCCCATCACAAATCGGAAAATGCTGATGTAATAAGAAAATAACGTGAACTGATCATTTCTAAATGTGATTCGGAAAATAATCAAACAAGGTGAAAATATTCATAATATTACTTTGAATTATAAGTGATAAAATTATGAAATAATACATCATTTCTAATTTACTAGAAACCTTTGATCTAGTTTTGATACCTTCCATGCTGTTAATCCGTTGCATTACGTTGCATTTTAATATGGTTACTTCCACCAAAGTTAAAAACAAACAGAATGAATAAAAGCTTTTGATTTTTGCATAAGTTCGAATTACATGTAAAATTTTAGAAACGAACTAAATTTTCAATTTTATAGAAACTGACCTTCTGGTAAATATGTTGGTTTCTTAATTCGTCGCTCTAATTCGAAACAACATTTTAAGCTTTAATTTCGATTTCAAATTTAATTTCAATCTTAATTCTCGAGTTTGATTGTTTACATGGGTTATTAAACGATCAATTTTCGACTTTGGCCTGCAATGTTTAAAGTACGTTTCAATATGACTTATGAAGACTTTATGTAGTTTCAGCGAAACTGTCTTTTGGGTTTACGAGTCGATTTTTGCAGAAGTGCTTTTTTACAGATTATAATTATTAAGCTGTTGTAGTTTTAGTTTTCTTAATTTTAAAACAACTCATAAGGTTTTTATTTTAAAAGTACTTGTGCCTTAAAATAAGAAATAATTTAATATTTTAAAAGTAATCCACGATTGCTTTACGTTTCTTTATCGAAGCAGCCGTTTGCTGTTTGATGTGAAAGTCTTGGAGGACTAATATCAACAACGCCAACACATGATGAGGCTTTAATAATTCAGAAGCTAAATATAGGATGTTGTTATACATATCTTTAAAATCATGAAAAAGGGCATAATAGGGTTTTGTTTTTGGGTGCAGTTCATATTTTAAATCAATTATTTCTTGGGTAGTCTCGGTATAGTCGATAGCTAACTTTTCTATGATACGGTATCTCATTCCCAAGTGTTCTCTACAGAATTATTGGAAGATTTACTCTTGCGTTTCGTTCCAGCATTATGACATAATTGTATGTGTTTAAACAAATTTTCTCACTTTGCTGACAGCAAATCTAACTTTCTCTACTTTTGCAACTTCCTCATTGTAAATCTCCAATTTAAAATTTTCAATAAAACAACTCGGCTGCAACTGGCTCATGTTAAAACGAATGCGATAAGCTACGCACAGTTAATAATGTCAGAAATTAACACAATCGACTGGAGCGTTAATCACTGAATTGAGTGTGAAGAACAAAATACAAAATACTCAATTCGGGTCGAAGGAAGATATGTTTTGGCACAAACCCACTCTAAATTTATTGATAATGGCGAAATCGCAAGTGGACTAATATTGCCGATTGTATTAATCAGATGTTAATAATGACTAGTCACTAACCAGTGGTTGTTGGACGAACCTCCTCCTTTCTTTAGGTAATGGAACAAATGGGTTAAGGGTAGCTGACTAACGATAAACACTGTTATGATGTGGTTTTACAATTATTCAGCGGATTGGTCACAAAACACTTTAAATAACTGCGTGCCTATTTTTATTATATTTGGCGCACCAGACAAATAACATTAATTAATATATTAAATACTGAAAGCATTTAAAAATTTCATATTCATATAAAAAAAATTAAAGTTCTTCTTCTTCTTCTTCCCTTCATGGATTAGGCTTATGTAGCCTGTTCCGACACCCATCTGTTTCTCGGTCGACCTATGTTTCGCTTTCTTTATGATGTTTTTGAATTCATAGTAACGATTAAAATAATTAAAGCCAAACAAACATAAAAAATAATGGTTATAACAAAAACCATACGAATAAATATAAAATACAAATCGGAAAATTCTAAACTGATTAGAAAATAACGTGAACTGATCATTTTTTATTTGGATTAGATAGATAAGCAAAGAAAGCAAAAACATTCGTAAAAATACTATGAATTATAACTAATAAAATTACAAAATAATATAAAATTTTTAATTAATAAATGAAGTTGTATTCGTCATATTAGAATTATTATTTAAAGCTGTATCCATATTTTTAAATTTCCCGCTGGTTTCTATTAATTTCACTGGAATTTCCTCTAAACACTAATTTTCCTCACTTTATTAGTAATATTTTTTAGATTTTGCATTTTTTGTTTTCCCATTAAACTGTCTGGTTACTATAGTAACATGGTAATTCCAAAGCTCACTATTTTCGCAAAGTATTTACTCGGATCACATTAATCATACATAAACGAGGTTTGAATGTGATTTTGGGAGCCTTAATAAAAAAATATGGTTTTTAACACGTTCAAAAAGTCGACTATCGCCTCGTCCGAAAACAGCAACGATTTGTCCGCATAAACTTTATTTTAAGTACTTGTAACAAAAATAACTACATTTTAAATATTTTGCAAGTAATATATTTTATAGCTACTTACGAGATTCCAAGAAGCAAGCTCCCTAGTCTCCGGACAAAAAAGATTTGAGTGTATACGTTTATTTAACCAACATGTACGGTCCACAAGGTTTTTATTCCTCAATTACCTTCATTTTTAGTATCTCTAATATGTATTTAAAAAGAAGGTACATATGTCTCGTTTCCGAGAAATAAGAATTTTATCTCCAATCAATAAAACGGGTGCATCCATTTTAAAGTAATTGTTACCCCTAATGCCCCTCTGCAAATCTTGGGTTCGGGTACGGGATTATTGCTAATAAAAAGTAGTATCTCTAGTATAAATTTAAAAATGAAGGTATGTACTGTTTTCAACAAATAAGGGTTTCATCTCCATCCTATTAAACAGATGCATATAATGTTTAGTTCCTATCAATAATCTCAGACGGCGTTATAGTTGCTGTTAATACTAAATACGTAGGTAATATTATTCAAAGATATACGTCAGTTTAATTTTACTATAGTTATATTTTAATTGCTTTTAAAGAATAACATTTACTAACAATTATTTATCAAGTATACTTAACTAGAGCGCATGCGCATAATAGTAATAATTTCGGGCATCATCGGTAAAATTTGTTTCTGATGTTAGTTGCTGTTTTCACGCAGGTAGGTTTTATAAGATTAAAAAATGATTTACGTGATAACAGCCAAGTGCAATGATACGATAGGTTCATTAAATTATGAAAGTAATAGAATTAATTTTATTCATAAAAACCTTTTACATTATACAAATATCTCGTGACATACCTTTACAGCTTGGAAAAAGGAGCACCATTTTATCTTGTCCGCTGTTGTAATTTCATTAGGTTACCTTATAATGGAATATCAGATTCATCGGTAAGTTTATCAACATGTTATCCAAGTTCAGCTAAAATTAGAAAAATTATTAAAATTCAATTTGTCGATTGCGTGTTAAAAAAAATTAGAGTGACTTCAGGGTTTTATAGGATGAAACAATGCTTTATATGATACAACAGCAAAGTGCGATGTCAGAATTGGAATATTATGTCTGTAAGTATTTACTACATACATAAAATGATGAGTTACAACTTACATACATATTTTGAATCTTTGGTTTGCAACATTTTTGCAGGGACTGCCACATGGCTTTCCGAAATTCGGAGCCGAACATCGAATAGAGTAAGTAGTTGATAGCAAACTGTATGTTAAACATTAAGTCGGTAATCTCTTTAATATACAGAAGGATGTCAACCCTTAACTCTAGCCAGAATGACAGACTCAACAAAAGGTTGATAATGTAACTTAAACAAAAACAAAATATTAGAATAATTCTTATACGATGCGCTAAAAAGAATTTCCATATCATTCACGCAATTTACAATAATTGGTATTAATATTCTGATTAGAAAATGACTACAAACTGATCATTATTCATTTTGATTAGAAAAATAAGCAAAGAACGTAAAAATATTCATAACAGTACTTTGTATTATAATTAATAAAATTATAAAATAATGCAAAATTTCTAATTCATAAATGAAGGAATATTTGTCATATTAGAAATCTTACTTAAAGCTGTACCTATCCATATTTTTAAACGTTCCCGCTAGTTTTTATACACTTGTATTTTAATCTTTGATTTAAATTTTATTGTTTGTTTTGAAAATGAATGAATTGATTAAATATTAAAAGTAATGAAAAGCCTTGCGTAAAAGTACTATTAAACTACTTAACATATTTGGGTTTGTAAGTAATTGTATTGATTAATCAAGGGATGTTATAAAATTGATAACAGTCTGAGTTTTCTTATTTAATTTATTTATAATATATGCAGGGCGTGAGAATACACAATTTGTAATTTAGCAAACGAAGAAGTATTGGTTATATTGGAATTGTAGTTTAAAGCTGTATCCTACATATCTTTAAGAACCTTTTTGAAATTTTGAAATGCAAGGTATTTACTTGCATTGATATAATATGTTTACCAGTGATATATACAGGGTTCGACAACATTATTTCGTACTTTCGAATTTGCGAGTCGCTTGCGAATGGTAGAGCGTTGATTTTCAGTAGATTTGCCACAATTGCTCTGATTTTCAAATTGCTTATTATATACCCACAAAGCTTTGATGGTTTTTAAATTAATGGCGACGATTAAATCGAGACAAAAATAAACAGTTATGGTAAATATACAATACCAAATCCCATCACAAATCGGAAAATGGTAATGTAATAAGAAAACAAGTGAAAATATTCATAATATTGCTTTGAATTATAAGTGATGAAATTAGTTTGTCTTTTCTTGCTTTTTGTCAATGACCTATTGTCTTTCGTTGACTTCATAACCACTATGTATGCTGACGACATATCATCTGTGGTGGCGGATCGATCTTTGGAAGCAATTCATGGTGTTCTTGATCATCTTCTCGCGCAGTTGAGTGGGTCGTTTGGTCATAATAGGCTTCGACTTAACTTGGCTAAGACTGGGTATATAATTAGCGATAATATTCGCAATCCACAGGATCTGAACCTTGATATGCTGTTAGATGAGTGAAAAGTGGAATTTTGCAGTGGATTTTCGTGTTTGTTCGTCCGGTAATGTTAAGTAATTGAATTTATTCTAGAGCATTGATATATATATATATCGCCAATTAATATAAATATATAAATAAGTGGTATGGTAAAGGTCAACAAAACGTCTCATTGCTGATAATTAGATTATCAGTAAATTTACGGAGGATTACCATGTTTGATCTTTCGGGAATTTTAATTATTGAAATATATTGTTTTTTCTTCTTTTGGCCATTTTCAGCCCACTACAGGACGGGAGCCTCTTTCTCTAAAAAAAAGGATTAAGCATTAATACCCCACAGTTGCTAAGGCCGGGTTGGGGAATGTGCCTGTAACCCTTTTCATTGTTAATGCTGGCAGTCATCAACGTAAGGTTTACGTGTAAAGCACGGAAGACGGCCATAGATAGAAAGAGAGTCAGAAAGAAAATTTCTCTTTTCTAGACTCCTCCCGAGATCGTACCGGGTGCCTTTGCATTAGTAGTTGATCGCTCTAACTACTAGGCCAAGACCGTCTCTTTAAACTATGCTTTAAATATTTGCAATATATAAATATAATAATATATTGTAGTAATTCTATTTCAGGAAAAGTAGGTATAATTCTAATATTGGAACTGTTATTGTCAGCTATGTGCATATCAAATAAGCAATTCGATAATTATATTGTCTGGGAATTTACAGCGGATTTCCTTGTTTGTCCTTCCGGCAATGTTAAGTAGATAAATTATGCCAACCAGAGATAATTCATTTCTTATTGCTGGTAATTATATTGTCTGGAATTTTCCAGCGGATTTCTTGTGTGTTGTCCGGCAATGTTAAGTAATAAATTATGGCAACCACAAATAATTCATTTCTTATTGCTGGTAATTATATTGTCTGGAATTTTCCAGCGGATTTCCTTGTGTGTTCGTCCGGCAATGTTAAGTGATAAATTATGCCAACCAGAGATAATTCATTTCTTATTGCTGGTAATTATATTGTCTGGAATTTTCCAGCGGATTTCCTTGTGTGTTTGTCCGGCAATGTTAAGTGATAAATTATGCCAACCAGAGATAATTCATTTCTTATTGCTGGTAATTATATTGTCTGGAATTTTCCAGCGGATTTCCTTGTGTGTTCGTCCGGCAATGTTAAGTAATAAATTATGGCAACCAGAGATAATTCATTTCTTATTGCTGGTAATTATATTGTCTGGAATTTTCCAGCGGATTTCCTTGTGTGTTCGTCCGGCAATGTTAAGTAATAAATTATGGCAACCACAAATAATTCATTTCTTATTTGGTAATTTTTTAATGGTTTTAGCGGATATAATAGGTGGTAAAGGGTTTAAAGGTAAAACCAAAAATATTCTTTTTTATTGCTGGTAATTATATTGTCTGGAATTTTCCAGCGGATTTCCTTGTCTGTTCTTCCGGCAATGTTAAGTAATAAATTATGCAAACGAGAAATAATTGAAATTAATTTCTTATTGGTAATCTTTTTTAATGGTCTTGAGTATATAAATAGGTGGTATGGTAAAGGTAAACAAAATGTCTCATTGCTGATAGTCGTATTGTCTGGAATTTTCCAGCGGATTTCCTTGTGTGTTTGTCCGGCAATGTTAAGTAATAAATTATGCCAACCAGAGATAATTCATTTCTTATTGCTGGTAATTATATAGTCTCGAATTTTCCAGCGGATTTCCTTGTTTGTTCTTCCGGCAATGTTGAGTAATACATTATGCAACGAGAAATAATTGAAATTAATGTCTTAATGGTAATCTTTTTTAATGGTCTTGAGTATATAAATATGTGGTATGGTAAAGGTAAACAAAAGGTCTCATTGCTGATAATTATATTGTCTGGAAATATACGGTGGATTATCATGTTTGTTCTTCCGGCAGTACTAAGTAGTTTAATGATTATCCGTGATATACATAACTGAAATTAATCTTAAAGTCATGATGTTGTGTAATACTCATTAATATATTAATATGTGGTATGTTAAAAGGATCAAAAATTACTAGAAATCTTTTGTTTTTAAATGAAAAATATGGTTAATAACTGAACTATGTAATTATGTTCACGTCGCGTGAAAACATATACTATGTACCTACATATGTACTTATTAAACGACCCCACAGAATTATTTTAGATTATATGCACTCATTGTGATCGAACTCAGGCTCAATAAAGTATAAATCTATCAACAATTTAAATATTCCTTTTATTTAATTAATTATACCGGGTGACCGACTGAAATTTGAACATAGGGAAATAACATGGGAAATTGATTTTTTCAAAATTCCTGCTTCCCATTATAACGGATATGAATAAAAGATATATCAAATTAAAGAGATTTTTTATCCGCGTCTAAAGATACCCAACACTTGATATTTTGTTTTTTAGTTATAGTTAAAATCTCGATATGAAAATTAAGAAATAGCGCTTTTTAAAAAAATATTAGCAGGCTTAATCGATGTATTACGTCAGTTACCACATCGTTATTGTTTTTGTATGAAAATCAAATACACATTACCAACAAGTAATTTTGACGGATTAAACTTAATTTTGTTAACAATGGTCTGGTCTGTTGAAGAAAAAGTTTTCATAGTAAAATATTATTACAGCGGTAATAGTTTACGCCAAGTTTGTGACTTATTTTCTGTATTTAATAATAGCAATATTCCATCAATATCGGCCATACAGAATATAATTAAGAAATTTGAAGAAACTGGTAATATTTCGACAAATTCAAATAAAGGTATTAACCAAAATTATTAATTGAAGTTGTCTTATAATTGTTTTTTAAATACATAGTATATCAAAGAAACAACGGTGAATTGGAAGAAACTATATTAGGTTTAATTTCTGCGAATCCAAATGCAAGCGTTAGATCCATAGCAGCTGAGTGTAATGTTGGTAGAGAAACTGTTTGAACAATTTTAAAACAACACAAGTACCATCCTTTTAAATATTAATGCCATCAAGAAATATTTTTGTTTGACCAAGAATCCAGACTTGTATTTTGTGAGGAAATTCAGGAACGTGCGAACAGAGACCGAACATTTCTGAAAAAAATATGTTTTACAGACGAATGTACATTTACATTAAACAATGAGCCAAATGTACAAAACCATCGCTATTGGGCTGTACAAAATCCAAGACTAAATTTAATGACCGGCACACAGTATCCTCAAAAAATTAATATTTGGGCTGGCATTTATAATAACCGAATTGTTGGTCCATTTGAAATACTTGGAAATTTAAATTCTGATACGTATTTAGATCTTCTTATAAATAATATTGGCCCTGCCTTAGATGAAATAGCTTCTGAAAACTATGAAGTCTGGTTTCAGCAAGACGGTTGTCCAGCACATTTTGGAGTAAACGTTAGAGATTATTTAAACCAAGCATATCCAAATCGATGGATTGGTCGTAGTGGTGCTATAAACTGGCCAGCCAGATCTCCCGATCTGGCACCATGTGACTTTTTTTTGTGGGGTCATATTAAAAGCAAAATTTATAAAACTCGTCACTCAAATATTGATGTAATAACTGCAATTGAAAGGGTACACCAATTTAAATACTTAGGCAGCATAATCACAGAAGATCTCAACCCCGATAAAAAGATCAGGGCCAGAATTGGGATAGCCAGGTCGACTTTCGGTAAAATGAAATCCTATTTTAATAATGACAATACTAATCTTAAATTAAGACAAAGACTGGTCAAAAGTTATATTTGGTCAGTACTTCTGTACGGGTGGAAACATAGACATTGATGGTGAATGCTTTGAACAAACTAGAGGCATTGGAAGCGTGGATACATCGTAGAATGCTAAGAATTTCTTGGACACACCGAGTTACAAATGAAGAGGTATTTCGACGTGCTGCAGCGGAACGGGAATTGCTGGCAACGATCAAGTGTAGGAAGATGGGATACTTGGGTCATGTGCTGCGGGGGGAGAAGTATGGGCGACTGCAACTGATCCTGAAGGGCAAAGTTGATCGCAAGCGAGGAGTAGGAAGAAGGCAGATGTCCTGGAGAAACATACGCGAATGGTCCAGAATTCGAAGTGCCGGCGAACTGTTTAGGCTGGCGGAGGATCGAGAGGCTTTCTATAGTAATCACCAACGTCCGGAGGACCGGATATGGCACATAAATAGGAAGAAGAATAACTGCAAACAACTAGTATGTACGATAGGAAAATGTAAAGTAAAAAAAAACAGAGCTATACCATGAACCAAAACTTTTTCTTCAACAGACCAAACCATTGTTAACAAAATTAAGTTTAATCCGTCAAAATTACTTGTTGGTAATATGTATTTGATTTTCATACAAAAACAATAACGATGCGGTAACTGACGTAATACATCGATTAAGCCTGCTAATATTTTTTTAAAAAGCGCTATTTCTTAATTTTAATATCGAGATTTTAACTATAATTAAAAAACAAAATATCAAGTGTTGGGTATCTTTAGACGCGGATAAAAAATCTCTTTAATTTGATATATCTTTTATTCATATCCGTTATAATGGGAAGCAGGAATTTGAAAAAAATCAATTTCCCATGTTATTTCCCTATGTTCAGATTTCAGCCGGTCACCCGGTATATACAGGTTGCGACAATACAAATTTATAATTTAGTAGACGAAGGCAAGATTGATGATTCGACCGTACTTCAATAGGCGTGAAACTTTGGATAACATAAGTCTAGAATTAATAAATAAGTCTAGAATAATAGATAATGACTTATTTAAAAACTGTCAAAGAGTGAATTCGAATATATTTTAAACATAATTGGACCACAAATAAAAAAAAAAATGATAATAACATGAGAAAAGCAATACCTATTACCACAAGAATTGCGATAACTTTACAGTTTTTAGTGACTGGCGATTCTTATAAAAGTTTGATGTATCTGTTCAGAGTTTTAGCTACGTCGATTTCTGTTATAATTAGTTCAAGAAGTTTGTGCAACCGTAATAGAAGGATTAAAAGAGTAAATCAACGTAAGGCAACATTGATTTATTAAGTAATAATGGTAATACTTAGTATTAGTAGCAGGTAATAAGTAACATTAATGATACTAGTAAGGCAACAGTAATTTCAAGTAATAATAATAATATAAGTAGTAAAAAATGTACTAAGAATTTTTGCTCCATAATGAATTATTCATCACATAGGCGGACAATAAGTGTCACAAGATCCTCATAAGTAGATTTTGTAGTAAATACAGTTTGATCTGAAGAGGGATACTGGTGATACCGAGGAACAGTAATGTTCTGGAAAGTATTTAGCCTTGACTCGTTTTCATTTACAGTGGCACAGTCTTGAGAGCGAGGAACTTAAATGTTCTTTGAATTGTTATTCAATGCTGAAATTGAAGGGATATCGAGTACAAAGCAAACGTCGATTTCTATACATTTCCATATAACAATCAAGTAGAATTTGCGTTATTGTGAATTCTGCCTGAGCACGGGTGTAATCATCCTATTTTCTTAACTTGTGTGCTATATGCTCTTCAAAACTAGCATATTCATTTCTCTTTTTTCACCAGCATTACGTATAATGTTTTGAGGTCTTTCTAAAATTGGATCTATAGTCTTGGGACCTCTGGAAGGCACGTGGTTTTGGAGTAGGCACTGAAGACAGCAAAGGGACTTCTTCTTGGTCAGCACGAATGTTAGTGTCTAAGGTTTCAGTCACCTGAAAATGCAAAAAATAGTTAATATAAACGAAGATATTTTTGACGCGAAGTTTATGTAAAACTTTCTTTCACATACCATCAGGAGTGACAGAGTGGAAAGAAATCACGAGAGATTTCGATTATTTCGTTTTTGTTCGTTACGATCTAAACCCACCGTCTCAGCTGCTATTTGTTAGTTCTTGCAAATTTCTCAAGTCTAGTGAATGCGGAAGCAATTAGTAGCCTAATTCATGCAGTTTTTTATATTTGAGGTATATGCTGGTGCATTATCGTGATGAAACAGTACCTTTTTTGCTTTTTTTGTGACATTAAAGTTACTTTAACTTAGAAATATGGTTGCAGTAATATGCAAGAAATAAATTCTCTTTCTGATAAATTGTCTGTATTTGTTTGTGGTATGTAACTTCATGGCGTGATTTAGACGACCGTTGAATGTCAATTTTTGGTATTTTAATTGGTGTCATTGATTTTATTGGTGTAAAAATTACTGATACCACTAGCTCTGTGGTTTATTTGTTGCAGGTATAAAATTATCGTCATTAAAAATGTGGGGACGGTCAAAAAACCCGAATTCGGATTTTCATAATTCTTGAAGTGAATTATGAAAGAGGACATCGTTGACCGTCCGACTGATATGGGGATTTCCTTCCTGAACCTTCCTGATAAAGTATATTGAACCGTTTGGGGATAAGCATTTGCCTGCATATAGCCAGCTAACTTCACCGAGTCCTAAGATATTAATTCGGAGTCGACTCCTTTCCTGACTTGCGTTGTGCATTCTTCCATCTTCCACAGGGTTCTCACATTCCATGTTGCCACTTTTAATTGGTATCTTTTCTGTTTTGGCTTTAATTTTACAGGGATTTCTCTGGTTGACGACCGAAGAGGCCCCGTCTTCTCCTATGCCGGATCAGTAATGAGATAGCTGCTTTTCTATGTTATATTTTCTGTGCTAGTTTTGGTCCGCCCCGGGTATTTAATTTCCCCGGTACCACCTATATCTAGGAGTCCCCTTTAGTCCCCACAGATGATTCTAAGGATCTGGCCCTAAGTGGTAGCACCCACCAAAAGTAGGAGCTGGTTTAACCTCACTTTCCGCAGATAAGTTTTTCTTATTTCTTCGTCATACATCCGCAACATACCTAAAAAGTGCCAGCTAACTCGCCGTGGGATCGGGGTCAGACCTAACGAATTTTGAATGTGTGTGCACCGGAATTGGGGGTCAAAATCGTAGATCTTATCGATATGATTCTACCAAGGGCGCCACTGCTAACCTCAAAAGCGATGTTTTTGGAGAATCGGGCTTAGCAGAACCGTACTCCAATCAATGTGAAAAAAGTTCAGACACTATTAGGATTTGAGACCAACTGAATTATATTCACATGGGGCAAAGTGATTGTCGGCTCAACTCATAAAACCGCTACTTGCGCCTTCTTCCAGTCACACCAAGACTGTGCACTTCTCGTGCTGCGGATAATTGTCCGTTAATATCTTATTATGAAATAAGGTCTCCCAGATATCATTTTTTACGGATTTCGGATTCTGACGTATTGCCAAGCTATAATAAATTGTTAAGTAATCATTTAATTTGGCAGTTAATTATCCTTCGTTCTCCGACACCTTTTACTTATTTTTCTAGATTTCTCAGTCGAGTGACTATCACCGGAAACAGTTATCTCAAAAGCGATGTTTTTGGAGAATCGGGCTTAGCAGAACCGTACTCCAATCAATGTGAAAAAAGTTCAGACACTATTAGGATTTGAGACCAACTGAATTATATTCACATGGGGCAATGTGAATGTCCGCTCAACTCATAAAACCGCTACTTGCGCCTTCTTCCAGTCACACCAAGACTGTGCACTTCTCGTGCTGCGGATAATTGTCCGTTAATATCTTATGAAATAAGGTCTCCCAGATATCATTTTTTACGGATTTCGGATTCTGACGTATTGCCAAGCCATAATAAATTGTTAAGTAATCATTTAATTTGGCAGTTAATTATCCTGCGTTCTCCGACACCTTTTACTTATTTTTCCAGATTTCTCAGTTGAGTGACCATCACCGGAAACAGTTATCCTTTCAAATTGTCCACTTTTCTGTTTCTATTCTTGCGTTATATTCTTCATACTAGCTTCTCGTACTGTTGCCGTTGCGACCGAAAACAAGATTGGAATTTTGTCGTGCTTTTCGGAATTTTGTGGAGCCGAAATTTTGGATATTAAATAAAATAAAATAAAAAACTTAAAATTTTTTTAACGGCTGAGCTAGGCTGGTGCAAACAAATAAAAAAGTATAAGTATAAGTCAGAATTATTTTATCAGCGTAAATTTATGAATAAAAACATAGCAATATATAGATATCATATTACTTAAATTGTTTTCAACGACCTCTAGCACTGACCTAACACTCGGTTGGAGTGAGTTTTTCAAAACAAAACCCTATCGGCGACCGAGGCAAAAACTCAAAGCAACCAATTTTCGAATGTTAACCAAGAACTCGGTGTTTTGAGGGTTTTCGTACTGCTCTCGAATGATCCTCCATATACATCGACGATTCTGTTCCGTTCTTAATGCCTTCAAATGAAACCTTAAAAGTTTTGTTCTGGATTTAGCTCAGACACTAGATTCTTGCGAGGATTTTTGACTTATATAGGTTTCCTGTCGTTTATTGGGTAAAAGAGAGAAAACACGGTCGGCATCACGCTATTGTACCTTACAGCGTGATTGGTGAGAACAAAGGGGAAAGTTCCATCCGCGTATCAGTGGTTGACTTAATAAATGACCAAATTTAACCAACACCCAGTGTCATCTAAAAATTGTCGAGAGAGGGACTAAAATAATATTATTTTAAAAAATTTATGGTTTTTGTTTTCGGTGTTTTTGTGTTGTACCAGAAAGAATAATCTTTAAATCTACCGGCAGCGATGTGGCCGTCATTCCGGAAAGCCCTAAAGTTATTCGCATAACTTACGATGGTATTTTGATTTTCTCGGAAGTGATGTGGCCGGCATTCTGGAAACTCTAAAGTTATTCACAGAAGTTCTGATAAAGTTTCAAATCAACGCAGAGAAGCCGGCGATGAACGTTCATCACGACCCTGCTTTATTATTAGAATTTTCACCAGTACTCGCCCGATCCATGTTACGTCACTGTGTTCAATTCATAGATTAGAAGTTTGTGCACCAAGGTAGGGACTATAACACCTACCTTGGGTATAGTTCGACAAATAGTCACGCAGTTTCTTCCGCATATTCTCGAAATGTATCAGCATTCATCTCATGGCCACTCGAAATAGGCTGCAGAATAACGTACAAGCGTTCGATTAAATTCTCGTTAACCCCAGTTATAGCAGACACAGTTGAATTGTCGAAAAAGCGTCGAGCTGTGTTGCCAACATTGATACTATCAATTCTAGGTTTTTGACAATAGACGATTAGTCTTAATTCCGTACGGAAGCTCTATTTTTTGCTTCTGTCACTATAAAGTTAAGAAGAATCGTACGACAGTGGTGTTTAACGCTGAATGATCTCAGTGCTTGGTAGTCACTCTTTGATATTTTACGGTCATCCAATTAAGAAAGTGCAGCATCTGCAGATAAATGAGATTACAGAACGTTATAAATTGTGGAAGTAATACAGTACCTCTTATTATATTTTGCCTTGCGTTCAAAGTTTCAGATACCCGGTTTGCGCAAGTTCGTCGCGCACCACGATGGGCAAAAGACGGGGAGTTTACAAGAGCGCTTCGTTGAATGCATAGCTTTTAGCCGTTAGCTACTTATTACGATTACTAAGTATGATCGAACAATTTAAGAATTTAAATTAAAAATTTCTTATTCAATTCTTTTACAAAATCACACTGTTGTGATGCCATACAATATGTTGAAGGTATGTATTACCTTAATTATAAGTTCTTGGAAATCGCAGCATACCTACAATTTCAAAACCAGGAGCTTCATAATTGGCAATAATTTCAGTCACCTGTATACCGTGGGATTCTTCAAATATTACGAAAAAGTTTCCAAAATTTACTTAGAACTCCGTAAAATGTGCTTGACGCTTAAGTGCTTCAACTTCTAAGCCGTGTGCCCGAAAAAATGAAGCGGTCACTATACCTTTTTGTCGGGTGAAGGACTCTGTGAGGGAGAGAGAAAGAGAATTTAAGATCATACTGGGTATTTCAAATTTATTTGATAAAACAAACAATAAAATTCGGTTTAACAATTTACAAATTGATAATTTTCAATTCAACGAGACAAAAAAAGAGATAGCTGGCGCATTAACAACATAAACGAGACAAATGTAAGTGCCTTTAGCTGGAATAAGCCTGTGGGGTCTTTTTGAATCATAGCAGTATATACCTTTTTGGCCCATAATCAAATATACATATTATATAAAACTAGCTGGATATCCGGCTTCGCCCAGGTATATACTTAGAGAGGTTGAAGAACTTGGAAGACCACATTTTGTGTTCAGATGAAAGCAATTTGCCTAAACCACACACGGGATTTCACGAAGCAACCGCGCGAAGTTGGGAAATTGAGTCTCGGCAATCACTTGGTGGCATGAATATTAGAAGACCGGGACTTAAAAACGGGTAATTATCGCGTTAACATATCTTCAGATGAAAAAAAATCTGTCTCTTATCATGAAATTTTGCCTTCGAAGTTAAGAGAATTCCACGTAAACCTAGACGGAGAGCCCGAATATTTTTTGTATGTAAACAAATTAAAGCATTGAAAAAAGCATACAAGAAATACAAATTGACTAAACAAAACCCTGATATAAAAAATCTTGCAGCGAAGAACACTCTTAAAGAATATCAGGTGGAAAATTGGTTTAAAAATAAACACGCAGCTGTAATGAAGAAGAACAAGAACAAAAAAGTTAAAAAATAAATATGTGAAAAATTGTAACAAAAATTGCTAAATTAAAAAAATTAAATTAAAATGAATTTATTATTAAATATAATAATGATTAATTCCATGTAGGTCACATTAATATATGTACAAGCTAAATACCCGACGTCTCCGGTGGTTTTACTAAAACTACAATACTTTGTCTCAAGTACCTACTTTGATTTAGGCCCTAGAAGTGAGCAGTGCGTACTTGAACGGTTTGCAGTTTTGCTTCCCATCGCTCGTCTGTTTCAGACGAACGGCTTTGAACAGTGCGTACTCAAACGTTTTCCAGTTTTTCTTCTCTCTGCTCGTCAGTTTCTGTAGTTCGTGTCTTTCGTTTTTATATTCGTGAGGTGTAGATTGACCAATTGTACCGCAAAAAGAAATCGAACCAAAATTTTTGTGCACCTCAGGGTGTGGGATTTGAACTTGGGTGCACTGAGGTTAATACAAAAATAATACTTATCCAAATCAACTCGATGGATCCGAGGGTTAAAAACCAGCTTGACAGTAAAATGCCCAAACCAGCTTCAGAAGTCGACGCCCGAATGCAAGATGGTGGATAACGCGACGTATTTTATCAAAATCCTTACTGGCAAGTTATGCTGGCCCCGTGGTTCCAAAAATACGAAACTAAAGCTAATTTTCACAGACGCAATAATTGACGATAAATCTGGCACAAATTTTCAATACCAACCAGCCATACCTAAAAACCTTCTAACTTCGGTAGAATTCTTTGGAGACGCAACATTCAACATGGCCTCTACTTTCTCTACATCGGTTCTTAATCCTTGTGAATCTACTACGTAACCCAAATATTTTAAGGAAGGACGACAAAAATGACATTTCTCTTGCGTCAATGTCAAACCAGCGGCAACAAGTCTGTCAAAAACTTTATCCAAAATATCCAGATGAGTGTCAAAGTCGGGAGAGATAATAATAATGTCATCAAGATGAACATGTACAAATGGTTCAAGGTCAATTCCAAGTACCCTATCGATCAACCTTTGTTAAACCAAATGGCATTCTTTTAAATTGATATAACCCTCTACCAGGCACAGTAAACGCAGTGTATTTGCGCGAAGAAGCTTTAACTGGTATCTCCCAAAATGCGCTCTTAATGTCTATACTGCTAATATACTTAGCGCCTCTCATTCTATTTAAAGTGGAATTAACATAAGGAATGGGGTACGCATCTTTCTCGGTTAAAGCATTCGGGAACGATCACCAACGCAAAACCGATATTCATTGCTTCCAGATTTTGGAACTAAAAGAACTATAGAAGACCAAGCACTTGTAGAAGGTTCCATAACGTCTAAATCAAGCCTTTTCTTAACTTCATCATCAACAATTTTCTGCTTAAAAGGAAATAAAAGGAAAAGAAATAGGAGATAGTGATTTAGATGGTTTAATATTATTACCAATTTGTTTAGATGAAACTGCAAGAAAAGGGGGGTTGGTAACCAAAATATGGAAATCGTTGGCAGATAAGACCAAGTTTAGAATGCCACAATTTTCCGATGAGAACTTAGGATGCGATAACGAAAAGACTTTTTGAATGAAGTTACGGGCTACATTGAAGACCTGGTGTTTAGCGCGGCTGGAAAAGAAATTCAACAGTCTACCGCAATATGTGAGCTTATGGTACCAAGAAGTAACCGGTGACGGTTCGAATTCCCGGATCGGGATTTTTACCATTTTTAAAGTGGATTATCAAAGATGAGGGTCTAAGTAACGTATATAAAAATTAAAATTTGCGGTCGGTTTACAACTTTTTGGAAAAAACGGCTTTAAAAATTAATTTGGAATGCAATTTTATCATCGGTTCTTTTGACATGTAACCCCGCCCCTCAAAATTGAAATAGGTTGTGGCGACAGTAAAGATGCCATAATCTCGTTTTTTACAACAAATAATGCAAGAAGAGGGTCTAATAACTAATAAAGAAATTAAATTTGTGTTCGGACAACAAATTTCGGAAAAAAATCACTTTTTGTTTGAATTTGACTCTTCATGTAGTTGCGCCTGTTAAAACTCACTTTCCGCACTCTACGCGTCCCTCTGGGCGCTACAAGTAGTTTTGACAAGCGCTTTACTTACTAAAAACATTCCCCAAGTACCCTCAACTTGAAAAGTATGGATGTTGAGGCGACGGATCTCAGGGAGCGACTGGTATCTACCCACCACTAGTCACTGTCAACCCAGGCATAGCACACAATGCACAATGTTAACACAATGCATAAATTATTACGCAATATTGTGCAATAATAGGGAAAATTGCAATTTTCAAAATTAAATTGTGGTCTTACTACAAGTCCGACAATTTTCATCCACATCTTAAAGAGCTTGTATTTTTCTGTTCCTTTGTTTGGTAAAGCCAAAAATAGGAAAAATATCTATTGGAAAAAGTGTATTTTCTAACCCGGGAATTCGACCTCTCACCGAAGTAACCAAATTACAGTTACTCTCTGTAAACCCGCATATCCAGGAACGGTAAATTACTATTGATTTAGGTTTCCATAAGTTTCCAAAATTTCATTGATATTACTTTTTTTGCAGATTTTTCAAATTACTTTTTAGTACACTTAATTTTGTAGTGTTAGACCTCTTGTGTCTGATTACTGCACCTTTAGATGAAGTTCGGGATAATCGATCTAGTACATAAGTTATCTTTAAATGAGAGAAATAGTATAGTTCTATCTCTCTCATTACTGAGTTTATCGTTTATCTCTAACGTAAAATAAAAATTTGGATTTCTTCGCTAAAAATTATCTCATAGGCAACTCCCATAATGCAACATTACATTATCAAGTTGTCAGTTCGGTGCGTTTTGAGGTTAAGGTAAGCCTGAATAAAAGTGTGTACCAAATTTGTAATTTATGCAGTTCTAATTATTGTTACTGTTCAGTTGTTCTATTGTTAATTACTTTTTTCTTTTCAAAGTTAGTTGTGTTAATAGCATTAGCTATTGTTTCTATTTTAGTTTTGGTTAGGTCCCTCTAACGAATAAATTTCCTTCTTAACGTATACGATAAAAAAAGATAGCTACAATAGTTCTTAGCTTGCATAATACCTAATTATTATAGAAGTAGGATAAAATTGACTAGCGTTGTACTGGTTTGATTTTTGGCATGTGCACCATGATTTTTAGGTTATATGTCACAGTTTCATTGTTTTTATAAAATAATTAACTGTGTTTGGTAGCTTTTCTATTCAATAAAAAAGTTCTTTTTAGAACGAATGAATATTGGATTAGCATTATACAAAATATATGAAGACCAGCAGTATACCGCAAAGTATACACCGGCCGACCAGGCAGGAAGAGATCGCGGTTCAAGTCCTAGTCGCGTCGGATGCGCTGCTGTAATCAAAGGTCCGATATCAATCTTTGGACTGTGGGGAAGGCAACGAAAAATCACCTCATGAATTATAATACTCCCTAGTAAATTCATCTTGGCTTGGGCCAAGTTGAATAGCCAACGTCTAAAGAAGATATGGCACTAATAAGAAGAATGAAGACAGTGAGTTTACAATAATTAACAAAATTAATTGTTTTACAATAATTTATTATAGAAAAGCACGTCACGGTGAGTTCCCTAAAGGATGAGCTACAAAAACTTCACATTTTATTAAGTGATGCCAGTTTAAACAGTGTTTTGCATGAAACGGGTTTTAAAATTAAAAAGGAAGGTAACTGCAGAATCTTACCTAAGAAAATTTTTGAAAAAGGGGGGCTGGCGTACTATACTGTTTTTCGTGGTTTCCGCGGTTATTATTAAGTTTAGAACTAAAATTTTTAGCAAAACACTCAAAACAAATTGAAAACAATATAATACAATTAATTTTTTTTCAATTTAAAAAAAAGGGGGGCTAACTTCACGGATATAATTTTACAAGCAATTTACTTTGTTATTAAGTAAAATAATTTTGGAAATAAAAACTTAATTCGAGACACTTATGTATATTCTTATTCAAAATTTATTTCGTGATCCATGTAGCACGTCGTATTTTAATGTATAAAAGTGAATGTTTGTATGTCCCCCCATAAAATTCTCCCCAACGGAAAATTCTACACTGAAAAAAAATGGACATCATATTGATGAAAAATCATCAATTTTTCTTTGATGAACATATTCATCAATATGATGAATAAGTGTTCATCAATCTTCTGTTTTATAAATAATATGAACACGTTCATCAATATGATGTACATGTTCATCGGCCAAAAATGGATGAATTTTTTATAAATGTGGAATGAATAAAATCATTGATTTGACGTACTCGATCATCATATTGATCATTGTATTCATTATTATGATGAATACAATTATTGGTTTGACGTACTCGATCATTACATTGACGATTGCATGAGTATAAACGAGAATATTTCTGAGAAGTACTCGTATTAAAAAGCACACAATAACACAACAAATGTTAATAAAATTTTGATTTATTACAATATTATTACAAAATATAATGATATATTTTATAATGAATTAATTTCATCAATTTTTTTTTATCGTGGTGGTGAAACAATAATCAATATGATGCGTAAAATAATCGATTTAGTTTGTTAAATGTGGAACGATTCATCATCCATCAAACTTGATCGATTTTTCTGTACGTCATACTGATGATTGTTTCATCACTAATTATAAAAAAGAATTGATGAAATCAAATTCATTATATTGATGAAATATTCTTCATTCATAAAACTTGATTCATGACTTTGTTTTTCATTGTTTCATCACCATGATGTAAATAAATTTATGAAATCAATTCATAGTATTGATGAATCATTCATCAAAATTAATCGATGATTTTGTACGTCATATTGATGATTTGTTCATCATTATGATGAATTTTATTTGATGAATCAATATGATGTACCTTATTTTTTTCTGTGTAACGAAGTGAAATTTTAACTGATGATTCTGGTACGAATTCTTAGGTCAACGCTGCTATTCCCAGCTCTAATCACATTAAAAAAATTTTTTATTAATAAATCCATATTTTTGATAGTGAAAACCTTTAAATTTAAATTGTACAGCCAATCATACTAAGTATTTACTTTAGCTATTTAAGATATGTAATTAGAAGAAAGAGGAAATGAATCTAAATTGAACCCACACCTGGATAGAATTTCATATAAATTTTAAACTCGGGCGAAGCTGGGTATCCTGCTAGTAATTTATAAAGCAATTTATTTTCATTTGTCGGTCTAATTTTGTGCGGTGTTTTATTGTGCAGTGAAGTATTCTAATCTCAGGATGGATTTACATATCACAGTAATGCAGTCTAATTTCTTTGTTCGGCTACTTTTGTCCTCTTTAATTTTTTAATTGCCTGATTTATTTGGAACCCGGCTTCTAGAATATTGTTAATTTTGTCATCTGAGGAGAAAGAAAAAATTTTCTAACACCCTAGTTTTTGAAAATTGATTTTCCTTAGTTACTATCTTGACGATTATTATATAAGTAGATTGGTTATGGGTTCCTCCACAACAAATAATCGCTGACCTTAGATATTGGCAATTCAATTATTTTCATTTTAAAAACTTTTCAAACAAGATGGATAGCTGTTAATCCTAATTCGAATATACTGCTGAGATAGACACAAACCTCAATCTTCATCTGCGAGATTGGTTATTAGTTAATTAAAACAATGTCGTTATTGACTTGATTTGATTGTTATACTTGGTATTGCTCTGATAGCAAGTTTCGTATGAAAGTACATACGAGAACCATTTGTCTTTAAATAATAATCACATTAGGATTTTTAATTGTTTGATAATAATATGAGTATGAGCATTATTTGTTTGCATTGTTGTAATTCTTAATCGTAGAACAATAGCACATTTAAACGATAACACATTCATTTGGACTACCAAATTAATTAAATTTCAACCCCGGTACCATCGGCCATTTTGTGAAAATTTACTAAACCGTCCCTGACGTAACCTACTTTCAACCTCAAGTAATCAAATAACAAACGCCAAAATTACTTATAAATTTTAAACACTATTTAAAATAACCTGCGATCATATTACAAACCAAGCATAACTAATAAACAAAACAGTATTCATAAACGAATTAAAAGCCCGATTGGAAATAAATTATATAATGCTATTCAATAATTTAAACATCCAAACAATACACAAAGCCACCTTCTTAGAGCATATAAAACCTAGACAAAGAAAATTTCAATTCACAGACGTAAAACATTAAAACCAACATATCTACTTTTTGTCTCATTAGTAGTCGAAGTTATTGATTTTCGTTACTATTACTTAAATGTACTTACAGTAAATTTATTCACACAAGTTTAACTGAGATAATAAGTTTTTTTTAAATATTACTAATTGTAAAATTTTTGTAAATTGATTTTAAGCACTGTTAAAACCGCAACGGTAATTACAATCGTCAGACAATCGGTCGGGAACCAAACACCAATTGACCAGAACCGGAAAAAGCCACTCACATGATAATTACATCCCCCGTACCGAGATGGCGTAACCAATCAGAGTTTTAAAAACGCGCTAAATTTAAATCAACTAGATTTTACTTTTCGATTTGAAAAATGTGAAAACTAAAGTTACTAAAATATAATATTACAAACTAAACTTGATTTTGTTTCCAACAATGGAAATCTGATTTCAACGATTTATCGGAGTGAATCTGCAATGATTCCTGGTAAGTTAATTTACCTTCTATTTACAAATGATTAATTTTAATTGTTTTAGGCTTCTCGGTTCTCGATGAATATTATTTTGTATTTTACAATATTTTTTATTTTATCATAGTGAAACTTAACGTTTTATACGAGTAATATTTATTCAAGTTATGAAAATATGAATTATTTGAATCTGCTAATTGCGCTAAACGCCGCACCGCAATATTGTTGGTAATGTAGTGATTTTCGGTTGATAATTGTCAAGTATTGATTTTCATAAACGGGAGAACTGGTTGTTCAAGAGTGTTTTTTAATAACGAATTTAAATAACGTAAAAAATGAGAAAGCAGGTAATAAATTGTGTCTTTCAAACAACTGAGTAAATTAGAACAACATAAAAAGTGTTGGTAATACCATGGGCAATGACGAACATCGAATTAATATGGGCAAGTAATTTATTGATTTTGTTTGATACTAACATAATATTTGATTTGAAAGATTATTTTTTTCATATCAAATAGAAGTCATGAACAACTAAACAAAAACTAACCTAAAAAATTAAAATATTTAGAATTTGTTCGTATTTTTGCATTAATCGCTCCAGAAAAACAAAATTTTTGGATAAAGCTTGTTCAATAAGTAATAACTATTGCATACATCATGACGAACTATTTTCTCCAATAAATAATATTTTATTATTGGATCCATTCTGGTTTCGTTTCAGAGGGCTGCTAAAGATAATAATTTTATCTTAATTATTTTATTTTGGCCTGATAAGTTTTCTTCAAATGTCATGTTATTACTTGTAAAATTTAAGAATTTTTGTTTGATAAATCTTGTAATAAGTGACATCTTTAAGGTATTAATGTTCATTTTGTTATGGGGAAAGGGTAGACAATTTTAGCTAATCCAACATAGAAGGACCTCGAACTAATAATAATCGTTACTTTTATATGACGGATATATCCTAAAAGTTAATTATTTTTATTGAAATTGGACTTTCATATTTTTTGACAACTTATACTGCTGAGAGTTTATGGACCGTACTGTATCAAGGCAAATAGAATACAAGGTAATTCTGATCTTGCGCATACACTCGTAGTGACGTTTAATAATCCAAGATGGCCGGCGCTGTGAGACCCTAAATACTATTTTGCAAATTTAAACAAATTTTTGGATTAAAAATTTAAATTTTTCACTGTAATTTAAAATTAAACATTTTTAAATTATTTCTTTATGAAAGCGTTATAAAGTGTCTCAGAAAGGCAGTTATATTTGAATGCGCAGTAGATGACGAGTTTGGTTCATACCTTGTATTCTATTTACCTAGGTACTGTGTAATTGTTGGTAATGTAGTCATTTTCAGTTGATAATTGTTCAGTATTGATTTTCATAAACGAGAAGAGCCGTCTGCGCTTGTTTGCTAGTGACTTTTAATAATGAATTAAAATAACGCAAAAAATGAGAAAACAGTTCATTGTGTCTTCCAAAGTGGGCTGTATAAGTTAGAATAAGATAAAAAGTGTTGGTAAAGATATGCATGGGCGATGACGACCATCGAATTAATATGGGCAAGTCATTTATTGATTTTATTTGTTACTAATATAACATTTGATTTGAGTAGTAATATTTCTTTTCAAATCAAATTGCAGTCTTGAACAAACTGACGAAACAACCAATTATTTCGTATTTTTTAATTAATTTGAATCGAAAACTATATTTATCGAGTTGAACATTTTTTCAATGGAATTCTTTCCAGAAAAACCATAGTTTTCTATCATATTTTGCTTAATGACTATTTGATTTGATTTAAAAATTTAATTTAGTGTTTCACTAAATTTTGGTAAATTAATATAGAAATTTTTGTTATTGTACACCCTACAAATTGTCGACTCATACTAACAAATTATTGTTGTAAAATATTGTCGTCCTTGGAGAGATTTACTTAATGCAGCAAATATTGTTTCCATTGGGGAGTAATCGCCTTCCTCTTTGGAGATATTCTCAAGTGACGAACTAATTGCTCTCGTAAATAAATAATTATTTTATATTGAATCGGGTAACTCTAATTAACTATTTAATATTTTTTTATCATACTCTGAGTAAGTTATGATTTTTTTGCGATTTTGTACTGCGGTATAAATTATTCTGTGTGCAGTTCATTCTTATACTTCAAGTTTAGTTTCAATAAAGAGCTGTCAGGAATAATAATTTACCGCCATCTATATCGTCGATTTGCAAACAAATCAAGTTGTACTTCCTAGTGCAAATACCAGATGCAAGTACTTCCGTTTAATGTACTGTAATATTGTTGGTAATGTAGTGAGTTTCAGTTGATAAATGTTCAGTATTGATTTTCATAAACCAGAAGAGGTGTCTGCGCTTATTAGCTAGTGATTTTTAATAATGAATTAAAACAATGTAGAAAATGAGAAAATAAATAATTGTGTCTCTCAAAGTAGGCTGTGTAAATAAGAATAAAATAAGAGGTGCATAAAAATATGTATGGGCGATGACAACCATCGTATTAATATGGGCAAGTAATTTATTGATTTAATTGTTGCTAATATAACATATCATTTTATTTGAGGAGTAATTATTTTTTTCATTTCAAATTGCAGTTTTGCACATTCTGACGAAAACAAACTAAGTGACTTTATGTAGTCGTATTTTTTTAAAAATTTAAAAAAAATTTGAAATCGAAAACTTTTTTTTTACTAGTATTTGAACATTTTTCGAATGGAATTCTTTCCAGGAACACCTAATTTTTTTAATAATTATTTGTATTAATTTGGAAATTTAATCCAGTGTTTCACTAAATTTTAGTTTTTATGGAATTAATACGGAATTTTTTTTATTGGAGGGTCTACGGATTGCCGACACATCCTAACAAATTATTGTCATAAAATATTCTCGTTCTGTGGGAGATGTATTTGGCATAAAATCTTACTGCAACATATATTCTTCCTGTTAGAGGAGTAATGAAATAATAATTAATAAATTATTAACAACTTTACGTAAATAAATATGTACTATGTATATTTATACTATTAAACTAAAACACATATAATACTAAAAAGTTGATAACATAATTTAATTTTTCCTTTTTAATTGATTTGTGATATATACAGAGTTTGACATAATTATGCAAACGTAATGAACTGATCATTTTCAATTTTGAATAAATAAATAATGTAAGAACGTGAAAATAGACATGTAACGAGTAGTGTAAATAATAAAAAGGATTATTAATTTCACATAATTATTCTTTTGTATTACACTGCAAATTTAGACGTCAACGGTTTACGTTTTCGCTTCAGTAGGTTGTTATGATATATATGATGTACAGTGTGAGTCCATATTATGTCCAGTCATATTTAAATACTACAATATGGACACTTATTAGTACAATTAGTTCGATTGTCAACAATCGTATTTAATAAACGCAGGATAATATTATGAAATGAACAATATTATTAAAATTTTTTTAGGTTTACCAATGATATATACAGGGTTTGACAACTTACTTCGTCACCATTTCCTACTTTCGAATTTGCGAGTCGCCACAATTGCTCTGATTTTCTAATTGCTTATTATATCTCTACAAAGCTTTGATGATTTTTAAATTAATGGCGACGATTAATATGATTAAATCCAGACAAATGTAAACAGTAATGATAATAAACAATACAAATTTCCAACATAAATCGAAAAATGCTCTAGAAATAAGAAAATAACGAGAACTGATCCTTTCTCATTTTAATTAGGAAAATAATCAAAGAACGTGAAAATATTCATAATAATTTAATAAAATTATAAAATAATTTCAATTTACTAAAACCATTAAAAATTTTCAATAACTTTCAAAATACATTTACGTTGCATTTTAATGTCGTTCATTCCACCAAAGTTAAAAACAACAGTGGAGGTCTTGTTACAGTGGTTCCTAAACGGCAAAGTCGTCAGCATAAATAAATTTTGATGTGTATGCGCCGGAATGGTTCAAATCGTGCTGGACTACGATATTAATGTACAGAGGGCGCCACTACTAATGACAAAAGGGTTTAAGTCCTGAAAAGTTAGTAGTCTTTTCCGAAGCCGTACTTGAATTGGCTAAAATTGTAAACTCATGTTACAGGCTGTAACATTTTAAAGTTTATATTTATGATAATAGTTTTGGTAGAATGATAATTATATCAAAGAAACGCTCAGACACTAATTGTGTGAAATGAATCAGTGTGTTTTGCACTAGGATAGCTTTTATTTACTTTTTTGAGCAACGAGTTTACTATTTATATCTACCTACTCTCTGATAACATCTCGTAATTCCTCATTTTTGTTAAATTACCGCGTATCAGAATTAATTATCTGTTTAATGCATCAATAATTAATAAATACTAAAGATACTGACCCGCAAAATGGATTAGAGATTTTGATTTTTGCATAAGTTCGAATTACATTTAAAATTTTAGAAACAAACTAAATTTTCAATTTTATAGTAGCTGACCATCTGTCTGTACAAGTTTTGGAAAACTAAAAAGCCTCCTGGACGGTACAATGTTCAAATTAATTTCAATCTAATTTCGATAATTCGGTAAACTTCGAGTCGTGATAATCAATTCCGTTCTCTGGTATCGGGAGGTTGATGTTGGGATTTTTACAATTTTAAGGAGTTGGTTTTTGTTTTCAATGGTTCCTAAGCTAATTCCTTTAATTTGTATTTTAGCGTTGGTTGGTAATTCTTTGACTTACGCATGTGCCATTCAAGGGAGAAATTGTCTTTTTCATTATCACAATTTTTTTTTTTTTTTGGGATTGGGGCAAACCATTTTTTTGTTTTTTTGGGTTTTTAAATGAAAACCAATTTTTTTTTTTTAATTTTTTCATTTTAAAAATTTGTAAAATTTTTTTTGGATTTTAAAAATTTTTATTTTGGAAAAATTTTTTTCTTTTAAAATTTTTTTTGGTTGTTTTCCAAAAAGTTTTTTTTGGAAAAATTTCCTTTTCGAAAAAAAAATTTGAAAAAAAAAAAAGTTTTTTTGATTTTTTTCAAAAAGGGGGTTTTTTTTTTAAAATTTTCCCGGAAAATTATTTTTTCCTTTTAAATAAAAAAAATTTTTTTGTTTAAAAAAACCGGGGGAAAACCCTTTTTTCCAAAAAAATTTTTTTTTTTTTTGTAAAACTTTTGTTTTTAAAGAATGGTTCAAAGGGTTTTTAAATTTTAAAATTTTTAATTAAAAAAATGTTTATTTGTTTTATTAAAAAAAAGGTTTTTTTCAAAAAAATTAAAAATTATTATTTTCATTTTAATTAATAAAAAAAAAAAAAGGAAAATTTTTTTAAATTTTTTTGAATTTAATTTAAAATTTAAAAAAAAAAAAACCTTCGTTTTTTTTTTGTTTGAAATTTATTTTAAAAAAAAAACGGAATTTAAAACTTTTTTTGGGTTTTTATTTTTTCCATTTTTGGAAAAACATTTGGGTTTTTTATTTTGGGTTAAAAATTTTTTTGTTTTGGGGGGGGGGGGGGGGGGGGGGGGGGGGGGGGGGGGGGTTTTTTTTTTTTTTTTTTTTTTTTTTTTTTTTTTTTTTTTTTTTTTTTTTTTTTTTTTTTTTTTTTAAAATATTTTAAACGTTCAACCAAAATTAAAAGCTGTCCAAAAAACATGCTAATCTTCTAAATCTAGCTTAAACTCTAGCAATAGCCCAAAGTTTAGCAGTCTTTTCTGTCAAATTTAAATGATATTTCTAATTTGTTTAAAATATTTCCGTTTCTTTGGTAATGAATTAAAATATTTTCGATTTAATTTTGAAACTATAGAAAGAATTTTAAAAGTGGAAAAAATTCTTACAAATGAAGTAATACTAATTGTTAAAATACTAAAATAATTCAAAACGTGCCCTATGTACATATTCTATCAAACAATACGGCAAATTTACACGTTAATTTGTTGCACTCTATTTCATGGCAATGTAGAATTTCCATTTCAGAAAACGAAGGTATATTTATATTATTGGAATTATTGTTAGCAGCTGCATGTATATCTAATAAGCAATTGAAAAAAATGACACGTCATCTAGTATTTGCACTATGAAGTAATGTTTGATTTGTTACCAAATCGATAGTACTGTTGGTTATGGCGGGTCTTTTGAATATAAAAATTTATTATTTTTTGTAAAAATACGAAGAGTTTTACAATAGATTATTATTTGTTACGAAGAAAATCATAATAAATCATTTAAATGAACAGAAGTATTTATTTATTTTACAACTTCTGCACAACAATTAATTATAATTCAGATTCGAGGTTTAAGTTCATATTTCAACGGCACTCATTCACTATATATTAATTTTATATAACAGTTGCTTTAAATTGAAATAATTACTTTTTCGTAAAGTAAATAAACATATCTGTTCGTTTAAAATATGATTCTATTCAAAACAAAAATAATAATCAGTTGTGAAACTCTCGACTGAAATGAAAATTATTTATATTTGAAATACCCGCCAAAAACATTTAGCGCCATCGAAATCATCGATTTGATAACAAATCAAGTTACATCTCATAGTACCAGGTGGCGCATCACTACAAATTTTCTATAGAAGTGACTCTGTTTTGGACAGTACTGTAAGACTGTTGGTAATGTAGTGATTTTCAGTTATTAATAGCACGGTGTATTGATTTTAATAAACGGGTAGGAGCTGCTTCTTTGCTGGTAATTTAAACTAAAACACATACCTAATTAGGATGCAACTATTGTAGTAATGAATCGTAGTATAATACTAAAAAGTTGATCACATAATTTAATTTTTCCTTTTTAATTGATTTGTGATATATACTGCGTTTGACGTTGTAGTTATTACTTAAATTTTAATCTTTGGTTTCAACAGTTTTCAATGCCACATGGCTTTCCGAAATTGGGGCGAACATAATGAGTAAGAGTTGTAGTGTATGTTAAAAAAATTTAATCGGTAATCTCTTTAATATACAGGGATGTCAACCCTTAACTCTAGCCGAAACAATCAACAAAAGGTTGTTGAACAAACAAAAACAAAAATTAAATAATAATCTTATAATGTAAAAGAATTTCCATATCTTACCAATTTACAATAATTTTTTAAAAATTTATTGAAATAATGTATATTATTACAAAATAGAAACATATTATAATATAGATTTAAAAATGTAATTAAATAACAATAATATTCTATTGTAATATTTAAATCAATTATTATGTTTATAGTATTGTTTGATATATAAGTATATTACAGATTGAAATCAAATTGAATATTATTCAATTAGAATAGTACATTCAATCATGGATAAGCGTATAATAAAAAATATAATATTTTGTTTTTTATTAATTGTAATATTTAAAATCAAATCTCATTTGTATGTTTATTATCAAAGTGTTATAATGGCATGACGATTGAAAATAACTAGTTAAATAATCATCACAACGGAAATTGATTAATATAATAATATATGACATTCAAATATTCAATAAAAAAATCAATATTATTTAATTATAGTGATTAGAATAACTCATTTATTATAGAAATATTGTTATAATCATGTTAATTTGATACTGATTTAATAGGTACTCACAAATAAAACGAGAATAAGATTATTTTAATTCAATTACTTAATTTCAAATATTTATTTTGAAATCTTATTAAATAAGGTTAATCTTTAATTCGAACCATTTTATTTAATTGATTAAAATTTATGAAATTGATTTATTTAATTGTATTAAATTAATTCGAAATAATTATATTATTATATAATTCCATGTGTTAGTGAATTTGATTACGATCATTTCATTGTAAATTATAAATAAGTGTTTATTATTTTTTAATTTTAAAACTATAAGTTTATTTAAAATATTCTAATTAAAAAAATTTTAAATCCATTGTTAATTTCTATAATTTTGTATTTTGTTTCATAAGTTGAATTACATTGAATACAAATTTTAAGACTTAATTTCGATATAAATTTAATTCAATTTTAATTTCAAAATTTGTTTACTTCTATTAACAATTAATTTGGTTTTTAATGTTAGTACGTCAATTCGATTAACAACTAAATATTTAAATGCTTTAATTATCGATCTTCAAAGTTTCAATTTACAATTATTAATTATGAGTTGATTTGTTTAATTTTAATTAAACGATCAATTTTCGACTTTGGCCTGCAATGTTTAAAGTACGTTTCAATATGACTTATGAAGACTTTATGTAGTTTCAGCGAAACTGTCTTTTGGGTTTACGAGTCGATTTTTGCAGAAGTGCTTTTTTACAGATTATAATTATTAAGCTGTTGTAGTTTTAGTTTTCTTAATTTTAAAACAACTCATAAGGTTTTTATTTTAAAAGTACTTGTGCCTAAAATAAGAAATAATTTAATATTTTAAAAGTAATCCACGATTGCTTTACGTTTCTTTATCGAAGCAGCCGTTTGCTGTTTGATGTGAAAGTCTTGGAGGACTAATATCAACAACGCCAACACATGATGAGGCTTTAATAATTCAGAAGCTAAATATAGGATGTTGTTATACATATCTTTAAAATCATGAAAAAGGGCATAATAGGGTTTTGATTTTAGGTGCAGTTCATATTTTAAATCAATTATTTCTTGGGTAGTCTCGGTATAGTCGATAGCTAACTTTTCTATGGTATGGTATCTCATTCCCAAGTGTTCTCTAAAGAATTATTGGAAGATTTACTCTTGCGTTTCATTCCAGCATTATGACATAATTGTATGTGTTTAAACAAATTTTCTCACTTTGCTGACAGCAAATCTAACTTTCTCTCCTTTTGCTATTTCCTCATTGTAAATCTCCAATTTAAAATTTTCAATAACACAACTCGGCTGCAACTGGCTCACGTTAAAACGAATGCGATAAGCTACGTACAGTTAATAATGTCAGAAATTAACACATTCGACTAGAGCGGTAATCACGGAATTGAGTGTGAAAAACAAAATACAAAATACTCAATTCGTGTCGAAGGAAGAAATGTTTTGGCACAAACCCACTCTAAATTTATTGATAATGGCGAAATCGCAAGTGGACTAATATTGCCGATTGTATTAATCAGATGTTAATAATGACTAGTCACTTACCAGTGGTTGTTGGACGAACCTCCTCCTTTTTTTAGGTAATGGAACAAATGGGTTTAGGGTAGCTGACCAACGATAAACACTGTTATGATGTGGTTTTACAATTATTCAGCGGATTGGTCACAAAACACTTGAAATAACTGCGTGCCTATTTTTATTATATTTATGGAAATTAAAATTTTCAATATTTAGTACTTTTTTATCTTACTTAGGATTTACAATATCTTTCCCACTTCTTTTTTCAGCAAAGGAAGAAAGCATTTAACCCTTTTCCTAAGCCATCTTACGTAATACTTGCACGACCTCTTAGTGAAATATTTTGTAATTCAATTTTACCATTTCTTTATAGTCAAATATGAGTGGTAAATTTAAATCATCGTGGCTGAATGAAGGTGATTGTAACAACCATTTCATTGAAACTTGGCCAAAAAGGAGCCCGGGGATAATACAAACATGCGTTGCTGTGATTATAAATTTTTTTTTGTATAGTTCGTTGTAAATATGTTATTAAACTGCACTTTAAAGAAGCAGAACATCAGGAGCAGTACAAAATAAAATTTAATAAAAATTCTGTACGACGTAAATGAAAAAGTGAAAATTTAGCGAGTTGTTATACATATTTTGTACATCTTGGATACATATTTTAAAGTCAAGTAGATTATTTACATATTATTTTTTGCTGAAACCCGTACAACCCCTGTAATTTCTACAAAATCTTACTGGAAGACCGCAGTTTGAACTTATCAACAACGTGGAATTAATCTCCTCAGATACAGATTGATAAATAAAAAAGCATATTCAACTTTCCACATTTTGAATAATCCTAATTTCAACCTGTATCAAATTGTTTGAGAGAAGTTGAGCCTTTTTGAAATTTTGGGGGCCGTGGTTAGACCCTTCAACCCCTGAATTTTTTTGATTCTGAAATATATGTTATCGTAACATGGGGGTGCTGCATTTCCATAGCTTCACCACCAATGCTTTGATTTCCAAATTGCTAATGACATTACTATAATGTTTGAGTAGATTTATATTTAGGGTTACGATTAAAATAATCAAATACTGCATAACAGTAATGAACTAACCATTTTCAATTTTGAATAAATAAATAATGCAAGAACGTGAAAATAGACATGTAACGAGTAATGCTTTGAGTATGATTAATGAAATTATTAATAAAGCTTATATATGTATACAAAAAGTGAAGATCTATTACAAATAATATTGATTAATCAGTAGATTAAATATTGAATTAAAATTTCACATAATTATTCTTTCATATTGCACTGCAAACTTAGACATCAACGGTTTACATTTCACTTCAGTAGGTTGATATGATATATAGTACAGTGTGCGTCCATATTATGTCCAGACATATGAAATACTACAATAAGGACACTTATTAGTACAATTACTACGATCGTCAACAATCAACAGGATAATATTATGAAATGGACAATATAATTTCTTTTTAGTTTACCAGTGATATATAAAGGGTTCGACAACATCATTTCGTACTTTCGAATTTGCGAGTCGCTTGCACATGGTAGAGCGTTGATTTTCAATTGATGCTAATACATTCAGTTGCCTGCCTGGAATTGAAAGATTAAATCCAGACAAATTTAAACAGTATTGGTAATAAACCATACATGGTTGTAATGCATAAATCTTAATCTGGCAAACCGATTAGAAAATGTCTAAGTTTTAAATTTTTTAATTTTCATTGCGTAAATAATGAAAGTACGTGAACATATACATAATGAGGCTCTTAAATATAATTAATAATGCTAGAAATAAACTGTTATATAACAAAAATGAAGATCTGCTACCAAAAAAGATCATGATTAATGTAGATCGAATATTAAAATACTAACATTAAAAATTTGACATAATTATTTTTCTTTTGTATTACACTGCAAACTTAGACGTCAACGGTTTACGTTTTCACTTTAGTAGGTTGTACTTCCTTATTATGATATATACAGTGTGCGTCCATATTATGTCCAGACATATTGAAAAGGTACTACAATATGGACACGTATTAGTGCAATTAGTACGATCGTCAAGAATTGTATTTAATGAACGCAGGGTAATATTACGAAATGGACATTCTAATCAATTTTTTTTTAGTTTACTAATGATATATACAGGGTTTGACTACATTATTTAGACATCATTTCGTACTTTCAAATCTGCGAGTCGCTTGCACATGGTAGAGCGTTGATTTTCAATAGATTCGCAACAATTGCTTTGATTTTCAAATCGAGAATAGAGTAAGTAGTTGATAGCAAACTGTATGTTAAACATTAAGTCGGTAATCTCTTTAATATACAGAAGGATGTCAACCTTTAACTCTAGCCAGAATGACAGACTCAACAAAAGGTTGATAATGTAACTTAAACAAAAACAAAATATTAGAATAATCATTATAAGATGCGCCAAAAAGAATTTCCATATCATTCACGCAATTTACAATAATTGGTATTAATATTCTGATTAGAAAATGACTACAAACTGATCATTATTCATTTTGATTAGAAAAATAAGCAAAGAACGTAAAAATATTCATAACAGTACTTTGTATTATAATTAATAAAATTATAAAATAATAAAAAATTTCTAATTCAATAAATGAAGGAATATTTGTCATATTAGAAATCTTATTTGAAGCTGTACCTATCCATATTTTTAAATGTTCCGCTGGTTTTTATACATTTGTATTTTAATCTTTGATTTAAATTTTATTGTTTGTTTTGAAAATGAATGAATTGATTAAATATTAAAAGTAATGAAAAGTCTTGCGTAAAAGTACTATTAAACTACTTAACATATTTGGGTTTGTAAGTAATTGTATTGATTAATCAAGGGATGTTATAAAATTGACAACAGTCTGAGTTTTCTTATTTAATTTATTTATGATATATGCAGGGTGTGAATACACAATTTTTAATTTAGCAAACGAAGGTGTATTTGTTGTATTGGAATTGTAGTTTTAAGCTGTATACTACATATCTTTAAGAACCTTTTGAAATTTTGAAATACAAGGTATGTTGACTACAAATTGTAAATAGTCGAGTAAAATAATTTACCTATATATATGGATTAGAGATTTTGATTTTTGCATAAGTTCGAATTACATTTAAAATTTTAGAAACGAACTAAATTTTCAATTTTATAGTAGCTGACCATCTGTCTCAACAAGTTTTGGAAAACTAAAAAGCCTGGACGGTACAATGTTCAAATTAATTTCGATCTAACGATCGATATTCGGTATACTTCGAGTCGTGATAATCAATTCCGTTCTCTGGTATCGGGAGGTTGATGTTGGGATTTTTACAATTTTAAGGAGGTGGTTTTTGTTTTCGAGGGTTCCTAAGCTAATTCCTTTAATTTGTATTTTAGCGTTGATTGGTAATTTTTTGACTTGCGTATGTGCCATTCAAGGGAAAAATTGTCTTTTTTATTATCACAATCTTGATGAGCCAGCATTTGTTTTGACATTAGAACAATCCATTTCCCATTATGTAATTTTTGGGTTTTTAAATTTTTGCGAATGTTCACTAATTCTTGTTTGCAGTTGGAAGATTCCTCGGTTAAACGTACGAGTTGTAATTTTGCAAAAGGTTTGTTATTTCCGACATGTTTTCTTCTCTTAAAAATTCGCTACGGCTCAGTTCCAAACATTTTTTTTTTTGGAACATTGTAAAGAAGTGTCCATTTTAGATGAAAAATTTATATTGAAGTTATGTTTACGTGATTTAAGTTTCAACAGTAATATTAGTTTCCCTAAATTTATAATAGTAAATTGCATTGGTTTAATTTTAAAATACTAATACTCTGTTTGTTGTTGTAATTATTCATCAGAAGAATAACTTGTATTTTATGGAGAAAAACACATTGGTATTTCGATAAAAATTTTGTTGCTTTAATTACATGCTACAGAGTGCAGCAATATTAATTTGCGAATATTTAATTAACGAAATGTAGGTACTACATACGTATTAGTACAATAATTGGTATTAATATTCTGATTAGAAAATGACTACAAACTGATCATTATTCATTTTGATTAGATAAATAAGCAAAGAACGCAAAAATATTCATAACAGTACTTTGAATTATAATTAATAAAATTATAATATACAAAATTTCTAATTCAAGAAATGAAGGTATATTGTCATAATTGTTAGAAAATTGAAAGCTGTATCTATCCATATTTTTAAATGTTTCCGCTGGTTTTATACACTTGTATTTTAATCTTTTATTTAAATTTTATATTTTGTTTGAAATTTTGAAATATAGTAATGAATTGTAAATATATAAATACTTTTATTTGTAATTTAAATTAATGTAATTAAGCTTTTTAATTCTATTTATGGGCGTAGAAAATTTTAATTTAGCAAACGAAGGTTATTTGTTTTGAATTGAATGTAAGTTGTAATTGTATTACAATCTAAGAATTTATAAATATTTGAAACAGTATGGTAATTTCATTGTATTAATTTATTTTCATTGAATAAATAAGTGTAAAATACGAATATTAAATATAATTTAAATACCGAATGTTTGTTAAATTGTTCGTTACTTGTATTATATCATCTTAGAACTTTCTTGAAATTTCAGAAATAGCGAAGGTATATTAATTCAAATTAACAGAAAAAATTACTTACATATTATTTAATATTAAAATTAATTTATATAATAAACGCTTTATTATATATAAATTTTATAATTAGTTATTGTAATTAATCTAATTTGTTCTTAAGTTATTTTATAATTTTTTCAAAATGTATTAATATTAATTTAATTTTATGATTTCAAAGCAATACAGTACGAAACTTTGTAAATTAATTTATTAATATTTTGTAAATGTATTTGCACTATAAGAATGTTTGATTTGTAAAATGAAGTATTTGGTCGAAGAGATTTTTGAAATAAATAATTTATTTTTGTAAATACAAAGTTTTACAATAGTTATTATTTATACGACAAAAATATATATATTTAACTGAAACAGAAGATATTTATGTTTAAACTTGAAATATTAATTATTAATGCACATTGAGGTTTAAGAATTTAAGATATTCATTTTAATTAATTAACAATTAAAATGTTGCTTGATTTTCTAGCCTTTTAATTAAACGTCTTTAATTATATTATTAATTTTATCAAATTGAAAGTTTTCGGTTTAATACTAATATTTTTCAAATTTTTTAAAAAATTATTAATATTATATTTTAATTGTTAGTGTGAGTTTACGCCAAAGGCCACATCACAGTACGATAACTTTTGTAAAAAATTATTTTTTTATTATTTTGTAAAATGTATTTGCACTATGAAGGAATGTTTGATTTGTTACCAAATCGATAGTACTGTTGGTTATGGCGGGTCTTTTGAATATAAATAATTTTTATTTTTTGTAAAAATACGAAAAGTTTTACAATAGATTATTATTTATTACGAAAAAAATCACAATAAATCATTTAAATGAACAGAAGTATTTATTTATTTTATAACTTCTGCACAATAATTAATTATAATGCACATTCGAGGTTTAAGTTCATATTTCAACGGCACTCATTCACTATATATTAAGTTTAATATAACAGTTGCTTTAAATTGAAATAATAACTTTTTCCTAAAGTAAATAAACATATCTGTTCATTTAAAATATGATTCTATTCAAAGCAAAAATAATAATCAGTTGTGAAACTCTCGACTGAAATAAAAATTATTTATATTTGAAACACCCGCCACAAACATTTAGCGCCATCTAAATCATCGATTTGATAACAAATCAAGTTACATCTCATAGTACCAGGCGGCGCATCACTACAAATTTTCTATAGAAGTGACTCTGTTTTGGACTGTACTGTAAGATTGTTGGTAATGTAGTGATTTTCAGTTATTAATTGCACGGTACTGATTTTAATAAACGGGTACGAGCTGCTTGTTTGCTAGTAATTTTTTAATAACGAATTATTAAAATAATGTAGAAAATGAGAAAATAGATAATTGTGTCCTTCAAAGTGGGCTGTTAAGGTAGAATACGATAAGAGGTATTTATAAAAATATGCATGGGCATGAAGACCATCGTATTAATATGGGAAAATAATTTATTGATTTAATTGTTACTAATATAACACTTCTTTTGAGAAGTAATTTTTCTTTTCATATCAAATGACCGAGTCACCAAGTGACTTTATGTACTCGTACTTATTAAAAAATTTAACATATTTTTAAAATCAAAAACTTTTTTCTTCAGCTAGTATTTGAACATTTTTCGAATGAAATTCTATCCAGGAACACCAAATTTTCTTAACGATTATTTGGGTTAATTTGAAAATTTAATTCAGTATTTCACTAAATTTTAATAAATTAATATAGAAATCTTTTTTATTGAAAGCCTATGGTTGCCGCCTTATCCTAGAAAATTATTGTCATAAAATATTCTTGTTCTCTGGGAGATTTATTTGGCATAAAATCTTACTGCAACATATATTCATTCCGAAAAAGGAGTAATGAAATAGTAATTTATAAATTATTAACAACTTTACCTAAATAAATAGGGTACTACGTATATTTATACTATTAAACTAAAACACATACCTAATTAGGATGCAACTATCGTAGTAATGAATCGTAGTATAATACTAAAAAAGTTGATGACATAATTTAATTTTTCCTTTTTAATTAATTTGTGATATATACTGCGTTTGACGTTGTATGTGTATGGTACTTACATATTTTGAATCTTTGGTTTGCAACAGTTTTGCAGGGACTGCCACATAGCTTTCCGAAATTCGGAGCCAAACATCGAATAGAGTAAGTAGTTGATAGCAAACTGTATGTTAAGCATTAAGTCGGTAATCTCTTTAATATACAGAAGGATGTCAACCCTTAACTCTAGCCAGAATGACAGACTCAACAAAAGGTTGATAATGTAACTTAAACAAAAACAAAATATTAGAATAATCATTATACGATGCGCCAAAAAGAATTTCCATATCATTCACGCAATAAGAATTGTCGGCTGATATACTAATTGATAAATAATAACGATATTTGCTACAATACGTTGCATTTTATACAGAGAATGGATATTATACACGCTTTAAAGGAAATCCTGAAACGTTATATAACGGTGATCAGATTGTACTCCCTTAGATTTTTTTCTTTGGGGCTGGATCAAAGACATAGTTTATGAAAAAAAAAAACCTGCTACGAGGGATGATATGGAGCTGAGAATTCGCAATGGCTGTCGGTCATTAAGCACCGAAGAAGTACTTAAAGCCACTGATAGTGCAACTAGAAGAGCTCAACAGTGTTTAGAAGTAAATGAAAGAAATTTTAAACGCTTGTGATATTATTATTGTGACATGACATTTTGAACACTTGTGACCCGGTAACTAGATTTTAAATACTGACTTTTAATGAACCAAATTTAATAACTTTAATCAAATATTACTTGAAAAGGGTGGCAAAAAAAATCAAATGTCCTGACAGGCCTCACCCGTGCACTCGTGTAACTTTCTGTTAAAAACTTATAATTGACTTTTTCACTTATTAGAGATATTTTTAAAAGTTAGTTTTGGAACAAAAGATAATAATTTGGATTTCCAAACTAATTAGAGTATTTCTTGCTATTAGGCACTAGAAATAAATTCTAAAATAATGTTTTTTATATTTTAATCCTGGTTATTTTACAATCTCAAGGAGCTAATAAATTGAATGTTTTATTTTATCGCTAAATTAAAAAAAAAATACAAAACTGTGGCATTAAAATCACTGGTTCAAAGGTTTGTATTTTTGATAATACATAATTTCTTACTTATTAGTTTTGTGTAATAGTATATTATACACCAAGGTAGTGAAGCATAGTGTTATAACCCTAGCGCCAGATTAAATCCCAGGTGCGACCGGATTTAAAACGCGCGGTTTCCCTTCACTAAATGGTTTTTACAATTTTTCCACTACTAGGATTGTTTACTCTTATAATAATAATTGTTAATGAATAAAGTAAATCGTTTTAATTATTTATTTCAAATTATAAAACAAATGATAGTTTTTGTTTTGATGTTGACACTTGCTTGAAAATGTTTAATTAATTTTGACATAAAGGTTACATTAAATATTTTGATATTTTAAGTTTTGCAGTATATAGTTGACGAAAACTATTTTGTCAATAATGCTATTTGTAACGATAATTGATTGTAATAATTATTAATAATCGATTTATAAAGTTTCTAGTCATAATTAGCTGTCATAATTAATTCGTTTTCTCATTTCGCCTAATTGCTAAACGTCACAAAATTCCAATTTAATCAACATTTTAAATATCAAATTAATCTTTTTATAGAATTTAATTATTTAAACACTATTGATAGCATTTCTTGGTTATGCTAATTCGTTTTACATAAATTTTCTTTCAAAATGGCCCAAGTTTCCGGAAAACGCATTTATGTTCATTATTAACCTCAGGTGAATAATAAATATTATTCACCTCAGGTGACAGAAGGCGTGGTTCACAGTTCGATCACTTACGTTGAAATGATGTGTTTATGGCGGTAAAAAATTTTAAAATATTCCATTTAAATATATTGTTATATAACAATAGGTGGTATGGTAAAGGTCAACAAAATGTCTCATTGCTGATAATTAGATTGTCTGTAAATTTAGGGATTTCCATGTTTGTTCGTCCGGCAATGTTAAGTAATAAATTATGCAAACGATATACAATTGAAATTAATGTCAAAATGGTAATTCCTTTTAAAGCTCTTGAATATATTTAAGAGCATTGTATAAATATATCGCAGTTAGATATATAACAATAGGTGGTATGTAAAGGTCAACAAAACGTCTCATTGCTGATAATTAGATTGTCTGTAAATTTACAGCGGATTTCCATGTTTTTCGTCCGGCAATGTTAAGTAATAAATTATGCAAACGATATACAATTGAAATTAATGTCAAAATGGTAATTCCTTTTAATGCTCTTGAATATATTCAAGAGTATTGTAATAAATATATCGGCAGTTAGGATATATAACAATAGGTGGTATGGTAAAGGTCAACAAAATGTCTCATTGCTGATAATTAGTGTCTGTAAATTTAGGGATTTCCTGGGTTTTTTCGTCCGGCAAAGTTAAGTAATAAATTATGCAAACGATATACAATTGAAATTAATGTCAAAATGGTAATACCTTTTAATAGTCTTGAATATATAAATAGGTGGTATGGTAAAGGTCAACAAAACGTCTCATTGCTGATAATTAGATTGTCTGTAAATTTACAGCGGATTTCCATGTTTGTTCGTCCGGCAATGTTAAGTAATAAATTATGCAAACGATATACAATTGAAATTAATGTCAAAATGGTAATTCCTTTTAATGCTCTTGAATATATTCAAGAGATTGTAATAAATATATCGGCAGTTAGGATATATAACAATAGGTGGTATGGTAAAGGTCAACAAAACGTCTCATTGCTGATAATTAGATTGTCTGTAAATTTACAGCGGATTTCCATGTTTGTTCGTCCAGTTAAGTAATAAATTATGCAAACGATATACAATTGAAATTAATGTCAAAATGGTAATACCTTTTAATAGGTCTTGAATATATTAATAGGTGGTATGGTAAAGGTCAACAAAATGTCTCATTGCTGATAATTAGATTGTCTGTAAATTTACAGCGGATTTCCATGTTTGTTCGTCCGGCAATGTTAAGTAATAAATTATGCAAACGATATACAATTGATATTAATGTCAAAATGGAAATTCCTTTTAATGCTCTTGAATATATTCAAGAGTATTGTAATAATATATCGCCAGTTAGGATATATAACAATAGGTGGTATGGTAAAGGTCAACAAAATGTCTCATTGCTGATAATTAGATTGTCTGTAAATTTACAGCGGATTTCCATGTTTGTTCGTCCGGCAATGTTAAGTAATAAATTATGCAAACGATATACAATTGAAATTAATGTCAAAATGGTAATACCTTTTAATGGTCTTGAATATATAAATAGGTGGTATGTAAAGGTCAAAAAATGTCTCATTGCTGATAATTAGATTGTCTGTAAATTTACAGGGATTTCCAGTTTCTTCGTCCGGCAATGTTAAGTAATAAATTATGCAAACGATATACAATTGAAATTAATGTCAAAATGGTAATTCCTTTTAATGCTCTTGAATATATTCAAGAGTATTGTAATAAATATATCGGCAGTTAGGATATATAACAATAGGTGGTATGGTAAAGGTCAACAAAATGTCTCATTGCTGATAATTAGTGTCTGTAAATTTAGGGGGGATTTCCAGGTTTCTTCGTCCGGCCATGTTAAGTAATAAATTATGCAAACGATATACAATTGAAATTAATGTCAAAATGGTAATACCTTTTAATAGTCTTGAATATATAAATAGGTGGTATGGTAAAGGTCAACAAAATGTCTCATTGCTGATAATTAGATTGTCTGTAAATTTACAGCGGATTTCCATGTTTGTTCGTCCAGCAATGTTAAGTAATAAATTATGCAAACGATATACAATTGAAATTAATGTCAAAATGGTAAATTCCTTTTAATGCTCTTGAATATATTCAAGAGTATTGTAATAATATATCGGCAGTTAGATATATAACAATATTATGGTAAAGGTCAACAAAACGTCTCATTTGATAATTAGATTGTCTTAAATTTAAGGGATTTCCATGTTTGTTCGTCCAGGAAATTAAGTAATAAATTATGCAAACGATATACAATTGAAATTAATGTCAAAATGGTAATACCTTTTAATAGTCTTGAATATATATAATAAAGGTGGTATGGTAAAGGTCAACAAAATGTCTCATTGCTGATAATTAGATTGTCTGTAAATTTACAGCGGATTTCCATGTTTGTTCGTCCGGCAATGTTAAGTAATAAATTATGCAAACGATATACAATTGAAATTAATGTCAAAATGGTAATTCCTTTTAATGCTCTTGAATATATTCAAGAGTATTGTAATAAATATATCGCCAGTTAGGATATATAACAATAGGTGGTATGGTAAAGGTCAACAAAACGTCTCATTGCTGATAATTAGATTGTCTGTAAATTTACAGCGGATTTCCATGTTTGTTCGTCCGGCAATGTTAAGTAATAAATTATGCAAACGATATACAATTGAAATTAATGTCAAAATGGTAATACCTTTTAATGGTCTTGAATATACTAAAATAGGTGGTATGGTAAAGGTCAACAAAAGTCTCATTGCTGATAATTAGATTGTCTGTAAATTTAAGGGATTTCCATGTTTTTCGTCCGGCAATGTTAAGTAATAAATTATGCAAACGATATACAATTGAAATTAATGTCAAAATGGTAATTCCTTTTGATGCTCTTAAATATATTCAAGAGCATTGATATATATATACCGCCATTTAAGATATATAACAATAGGTGGTATGGTAAAGGTCAACAAAATGTCTCATTGCTGATAATTAGATTGTCTGTAAATTTACAGCGGATTTCCATGTTTGTTCGTCCGGCAATGTTAAGTAATAAATTATGCAAACGATATACAATTGAAATTAATGTCAAAATGGTAATTCCTTTTAATGGTCTTGAATATATAAATAGGTGGTATGGTAAAGGTCAACAAAATGTCTCATTGCTGATAATTAGATTGTCTGTAAATTTACAGCGGATTTCCATGTTTGTTGGTCGGCAATGTTAAGTAATAAATTATGCAAACGATATACAATTGAAATTAATGTCAAATGGTAAATTTTTAATGCTCTTGAATATATTCAAGAGCATTGTATATATATATCGCCAGTTAAGATATATAACAATAGTGGTATGGTAAAGGTCAACAAAACGTCTCCATGCTGATAATTAAATTGTCTGTAAATTTACGGTGGATTTCCATGTTTGTTCGTCCGGCAATGTTAAGTAATAAATTATGCAAACGAGACACAATTGAAATTAATGTCCAAATGGTAATACCTTTTAATGGTCTTGAATATCTAAATAGGTGGTATTTTAAAGGTCAAAAAGTGTCTCATTGCTGATAATTAGATTGTCTGTAAATTTACAGCGGATTTCCATGTTTGTTGGTCTGGCAATGTTAAGCAATAAATTATGCAAACGATATACAATTGAAATTAATGTCAAAATGGTAAATCCTTTTAATGCTCTTGAATATATTCAAGAGCATTGATATATATATATACCGCCAGTTAAGATATATAACAATACGTGGTATGGTAAAGGTCAACAAAACGTCTCCATGCTGATAATTAAATTGTCTGTAAATTTACGGTGGATTTCCATGTTTGTTCGTCCGGCAATGTTAAGTAATAAATTATGCAAACGAGACACAATTGAAATTAATGTCCAAATGGTAATACCTTTTAATGGTCTTGAATATCTAAATAGGTGGTATTTTAAAGGTCAAAAAGTGTCTCATTGCTGATAATTAGATTGTCTGTAAATTTACAGCGGATTTCCATGTTTGTTGGTCTGGCAATGTTAAGTAATAAATTATGCAAACGATATACAATTGAAATTAATGTCAAAATGGTAATTCCTTTTAATGCTCTTGAATATATTCAAGAGTATTGTAATAAATATATCGCAGTTAGGATATATAACAATAGGTGGTATGGTAAAGGTCAACAAAACGTCTCATTGCTGATAATTAGATTGTCTGTAAATTTACAGCGGATTTCCATGTTTGTTCGTCCGGCAATGTTAAGTAATAAATTATGCAAACGATATACAATTGAAATTAATGTCAAATGGAATTTTAATGCTCTTGAATATATTCAAGAGTATTGATAAATATATCGCAGTTAGGATATATAACAATAGGTGGTATGCTAAAGGTCAACAAAACGTCTCATTGCTGATAATTAGATTGTCTGTAAATTTACAGCGGATTTCCATGTTTGTTCGTCCAGCAATGTTAAGTAATAAATTATGCAAACGATATACAATTGAAATTAATGTCAAAATGGTTCCTTTTAATGCTCTTGAATATATTCAAGAGTATTGTAATAAATATATCGGCAGTTAGGATATATAACAATAGGTGGTATGGTAAAGGTCAACAAAATGTCTCATTGCTGATAATTAGATTGTCTGTAAATTTACAGCGGATTTCCATGTTTGTTCGTCCAGCAAGGTTAAGTAATAAATTATGCAAACGATATACAATTGAAATTAATGTCAAAATGGTAATACCTTTTAATAGTCTTGAATATATAAATAGGTGGTATGGTAAAGGTCAACAAAATGTCTCATTGCTGATAATTAGATTGTCTGTAAATTTACAGCGGATTTCCATGTTTGTTCGTCCGGCAATGTTAAGTAATAAATTATGCAAACGATATACAATTGAAATTAATGTCAAAATGGTAATTCCTTTTAATGCTCTTGAATATATTCAAGAGTATTGTAATAAATATATCGCCAGTTAGGATATATAACAATAGGTGGTATGCTAAAGGTCAACAAAACGTCTCATTGCTGATAATTAGATTGTCTGTAAATTTACAGCGGATTTCCATGTTTGTTCGTCCAGCAAAGGTTAAGTAATAAATTATGCAAACGATATACAATTGAAATTAATGTCAAAATGGTAATTCCTTTTAATGCTCTTGAATATATAAATAGGTGGTATGGTAAAGGTCAACAAAATGTCTCATTGCTGATAATTAGTGTCTGTAAATTTAGGGGGGATTTCCAGGTTTCTTCGTCCGGCATGTTAAGTAATAAATTATGCAAACGATATACAATTGATATTAATGTCAAAATGGAAATTCCTTTTAATGCTCTTGAATATATTCAAGAGTATTGTAATAAATATATCGCCAGTTAGGATATATAACAATAGGTGGTATGGTAAAGGTCAACAAAATGTCTCATTGCTGATAATTAGATTGGCTGTAAATTTACAGCGGATTTCCATGTTTGTTCGTCCGGCAATGTTAAGTAATAAATTATGCAAACGATATACAATTGAAATTAATGTCAAAATGGTAATACCTTTTAATGGTCTTGAATATGTAAAAAGGTGGTATGCTAAAGGTCAAGAAAACGTCTCATTGCTGATAATTAGATTGTCTGTAAATTTAGGGGGGATTTCCAGGTTTCTTCGTCCGGCAATGTTAAGTAATAAATTATGCAAACGATATACAATTGAAATTAATGTCAAAATGGTAATTCCTTTTAATGCTCTTGAATATATTCAAAGTATTGTATAAATATATCGGCAGTTAGGATATATAACAATAGGTGGTATGGTAAAGGTCAACAAAATGTCTCATTGCTGATAATTAGTGTCTGTAAATTTAGGGGGGATTTCCAGGTTTCTTCGTCCGGCAATGTTAAGTAATAAATTATGCAAACGATATACAATTGAAATTAATGTCAAAATGGTAATACCTTTTAATAGTCTTGAATATATAAATAGGTGGTATGGTAAAGGTCAACAAAACGTCTCATTGCTGATAATTAGATTGTCTGTAAATTTACAGCGGATTTCCATGTTTGTTCGTCCAGCAATGTTAAGTAATAAATTATGCAAACGATATACAATTGAAATTAATGTCAAAATGGTAATTCCTTTTAATGCTCTTGAATATATTCAAGAGTATTGTAATAAATATATCGGCAGTTAGGATATATAACAATAGGTGGTATGCTAAAGGTCAACAAAACGTCTCATTGCTGATAATTAGATTGTCTGTAAATTTACAGCGGATTTCCATGTTTGTTCGTCCAGCAAAGGTTAAGTAATAAATTATGCAAACGATATACAATTGAAATTAATGTCAAAATGGTAATACCTTTTAATAGTCTTGAATATATAAATAGGTGGTATGGTAAAGGTCAACAAAATGTCTCATTGCTGATAATTAGATTGTCTGTAAATTTACAGCGGATTTCCATGTTTCTTCCTCCGGCAATGTTAAGTAATAAATTATGCAAACGATATACAATTGAATTAATGTCAAAATGGAAATTCCTTTTAATGCTCTTGAATATATTCAAGAGTATTGTAATAAATATATCCAGTTAGGATATATAACAATAGGTGGTATGGTAAAGGTCAACAAAATGTCTCATTGCTGATAATTAGATTGGCTGTAAATTTACAGCGGATTTCCATGTTTGTTCGTCCGGCAATGTTAAGTAATAAATTATGCAAACGATATACAATTGAAATTAATGTCAAAATGGTAATACCTTTTAATGGTCTTGAATATGTAAAAAGGTGGTATGCTAAAGGTCAAGAAAACGTCTCATTGCTGATAATTAGATTGTCTGTAAATTTAGGGGGGATTTCCAGGTTTCTTCGTCCGGCAATGTTAAGTAATAAATTATCCAAACGATATACAATTGAAATTAATGTCAAAATGGTAATTCCTTTTGATGCTCTTAAATATATTCAAGAGCATTGATATATATATACCGCCATTTAAGATATATAACAATAGGTGGTATGGTAAAGGTCAACAAAATGTCTCATTGCTGATAATTAGATTGTCTGTAAATTTACAGCGGATTTCCATGTTTGTTCGTCCGGCAATGTTAAGTAATTAATTATGCAAACGAGATATAATTGAAGTTAATGTCAAAATAATAATTCTTTTTAATGCTCTTGAATATATAAATAGGTGGTATGGTAAAGGTAAACAAAAGTTCTCATTGCTGATAATTAGATTGTCTGTAAATTTACGGTGGATTTCCATGTTTGTTCGTCAGGCAATGTTAAGTAATACATTATGCAAACGATATACAATTGAAATTAATGTCAAAATGGTAATTCCTTTTGATGCTCTTAAATATATTCAAGAGCATTGATATATATATACCGCCATTTAAGATAAATAACAATAGGTGGTATGGTAAAGGTCAACAAAACGTCTCCATGCTGATAATTAAATTGTCTGTAAATTTACGGTGGATTTCCATGTTTGTTCGTCCGGCAATGTTAAGTAATAAATTATGCAAACGAGACACAATTGAAATTAATGTCCAAATGGTAATACCTTTTAATGGTCTTGAATATCTAAATAGGTGGTATTTTAAAGGTCAAAAAGTGTCTCATTGCTGATAATTAGATTGTCTGTAAATTTACAGCGGATTTCCATGTTTGTTGGTCTGGCAATGTTAAGTAATAAATTATGCAAACGATATACAATTGAAATTAATGTCAAAATGGTAATCCTTTTAATGCTCTTGAATATATTCAAGAGCATTGATATATATATATACCGCCAGTTAAGATATATAACAATACGTGGTATGGTAAAGGTCAACAAAACGTCTCCATGCTGATAATTAAATTGTCTGTAAATTTACGGTGGATTTCCATGTTTGTTCGTCCGGCAATGTTAAGTAATAAATTATGCAAACGAGACACAATTGAAATTAATGTCCAAATGGTAATACCTTTTAATGGTCTTGAATATCTAAATAGGTGGTATTTTAAAGGTCAAAAAGTGTCTCATTGCTGATAATTAGATTGTCTGTAAATTTACAGCGGATTTCCATGTTTGTTGGTCTGGCAATGTTAAGTAATAAATTATGCAAACGATATACAATTGAAATTAATGTCAAAATGGTAATTCCTTTTAATGCTCTTGAATATATTCAAGAGTATTGTAATAAATATATCGCCAGTTAGGATATATAACAATAGGTGGTATGCTAAAGGTCAACAAAACGTCTCATTGCTGATAATTAGATTGTCTGTAAATTTACAGCGGATTTCCATGTTTGTTCGTCCAGCAATGTTAAGTAATAAATTATGCAAACGATATACAATTGAAATTAATGTCAAAATGGTAATTCCTTTTAATGCTCTTGAATATATTCAAGAGTATTGTAATAAATATATCGGCAGTTAGGATATATAACAATAGGTGGTATGGTAAAGGTCAACAAAACGTCTCATTGCTGATAATTAGATTGTCTGTAAATTTACAGTGGATTTCCATGTTTGTTCGTCCAGGGAATGTTAAGTAATAAATTATGCAAACGATATACAATTGAAATTAATGTCAAAATGGAAATTCCTTTTAATGCTCTTGAATATATTCAAGAGTATTGTAATAAATATATCGGCAGTTAGGATATATAACAATAGGTGGTATGGTAAAGGTCAACAAAACGTCTCATTGCTGATAATTAGATTGTCTGTAAATTTACAGCGGATTTCCATGTTTGTTCGTCCAGCAAGGTTAAGTAATAAATTATGCAAACGATATACAATTGAAATTAATGTCAAAATGGTAATACCTTTTAATAGTCTTGAATATATAAATAGGTGGTATGGTAAAGGTCAACAAAATGTCTCATTGCTGATAATTAGATTGTCTGTAAATTTACAGCGGATTTCCATGTTTGTTCGTCCGGCAATGTTATGTAATAAATTACGCAAACGATATACAATTGAAATTAATGTCAAAATGGTAATTCCTTTTAATGCTCTTGAATATATTCAAGAGTATTGTAATAAATATATCGGCAGTTAGGATATATAACAATAGGTGGTATGGTAAAGGTCAACAAAATGTCTCATTGCTGATAATTAGTGTCTGTAAATTTAGGGGGGATTTCCAGGTTTCTTCGTCCGGCATGTTAAGTAATAAATTATGCAAACGATATACAATTGAAATTAATGTCAAAATGGTAAATCCTTTTAATGCTCTTGAATATATTCAAGAGTATTGTAATAAATATATCGGCAGTTAGGATATATAACAATAGGTGGTATGGTAAAGGTCAACAAAATGTCTCATTGCTGATAATTAGTTTTCTGTAAATTTAGGGATTTCCATGTTTCTTCGTCCGGCAAAGTTAAGTAATAAATTATGCAAACGATATACAATTGATAAATTTAAAGTCAAAATGGAAATTCCTTTTAATGCTCTTGAATATATTCAAGAGTATTGTAATAAATATATCGCCAGTTAGGATATATAACAATAGGTGGTATGGTAAAGGTCAACAAAATGTCTCATTGCTGATAATTAGATTGGCTGTAAATTTACAGCGGATTTCCATGTTTGTTCGTCCGGCAATGTTAAGTAATAAATTATGCAAACGATATACAATTGAAATTAATGTCAAAATGGTAATACCTTTTAATGGTCTTGAATATGTAAAAAGGTGGTATGCTAAAGGTCAAGAAAACGTCTCATTGCTGATAATTAGATTGTCTGTAAATTTAGGGGGGATTTCCAGGTTTCTTCGTCCGGCAATGTTAAGTAATAAATTATGCAAACGATATACAATTGAAATTAATGTCAAAATGGTAATTCCTTTTAAAGCTCTTGAATATATTCAAGAGCATTGATATAAATATATCGCCAGTTAAGATATATAACAATAGGTGGTACGGTAAAGGTCAACAAAATGTCTCATTGCTGATAATTAGATTGTCTGTAAATTTACAGCGGATTTCCATGTTTGTTGGTCCGGCAATGTTAAGTAATAAATTATGCAAACGATATACAATTGAAATTAATGTCAAAATGGTAATACCTTGTAATGGTCTTGAATATCTAAATAGGTGGTATGGTAAAGGTAAACAAAAGTTCTCATTGCTGATAATTAGATTGTCTGTAAATTTACAGCGGATTTCCATGTTTGTTGGTCTGGCAATGTTAAGCAATAAATTATGCAAACGATATACAATTGAAATTAATGTCAAAATGGTAAATCCTTTTAATGCTCTTGAATATATTCAAGAGCATTGATATATATATATACCGCCAGTTAAGATATATAACAATACGTGGTATGGTAAAGGTCAACAAAACGTCTCCATGCTGATAATTAAATTGTCTGTAAATTTACGGTGGATTTCCATGTTTGTTCGTCCGGCAATGTTAAGTAATAAATTATGCAAACGAGACACAATTGAAATTAATGTCCAAATGGTAATACCTTTTAATGGTCTTGAATATCTAAATAGGTGGTATTTTAAAGGTCAAAAAGTGTCTCATTGCTGATAATTAGATTGTCTGTAAATTTACAGCGGATTTCCATGTTTGTTCGTCAGGCAATGTTAAGTAATACATTATGCAAACGATATACAATTGAAATTAATGTCAAAATGGTAATTCCTTTTGATGCTCTTAAATATATTCAAGAGCATTGATATATATATACCGCCAGTTAAGATATATAACAATACGTGGTATGGTAAAGGTCAACAAAACGTCTCCATGCTGATAATTAAATTGTCTGTAAATTTACGGTGGATTTCCATGTTTGTTCGTCCGGCAATGTTAAGTAATAAATTATGCAAACGAGACACAATTGAAATTAATGTCCAAATGGTAATACCTTTTAATGGTCTTGAATATCTAAATAGGTGGTATTTTAAAGGTCAAAAAGTGTCTCATTGCTGATAATTAGATTGTCTGTAAATTTACAGCGGATTTCCATGTTTGTTGGTCTGGCAATGTTAAGTAATAAATTATGCAAACGAGACACAATTGAAATTAATGTCCAAATGGTAATTCCTTTTAATGCTCTTGAATATATTCAAGAGTATTGTAATAAATATATCGGCAGTTAGGATATATAACAATAGGTGGTATGCTAAAGGTCAACAAAACGTCTCATTGCTGATAATTAGATTGTCTGTAAATTTACAGCGGATTTCCATGTTTGTTCGTCCAGGGAATGTTAAGTAATAAATTATGCAAACGATATACAATTGAAATTAATGTCAAAATGGAAATCCTTTTAATGCTCTTGAATATATTCAAGAGTATTGTAATAAATATATCGCCAGTTAAGATATATAACAATAGGTGGTATGCTAAAGGTCAACAAAACGTCTCATTGCTGATAATTAGATTGTCTGTAAATTTACAGCGGATTTCCATGTTTGTTCGTCCAGCAAAGGTTAAGTAATAAATTATGCAAACGATATACAATTGAAATTAATGTCAAAATGGTAATACCTTTTAATAGTCTTGAATATATAAATAGGTGGTATGGTAAAGGTCAACAAAATGTCTCATTGCTGATAATTAGATTGTCTGTAAATTTACAGCGGATTTCCATGTTTGTTCGTCCAGCAATGTTAAGTAATAAATTATGCAAACGATATACAATTGAAATTAATGTCAAATGGAAATCCTTTTAATGCTCTTGAATATATTCAAGAGTATTGTAATAAATATATCGCCAGTTAGGATATATAACAATAGGTGGTATGCTAAAGGTCAACAAAACGTCTCATTGCTGATAATTAGATTGTCTGTAAATTTACAGCGGATTTCCATGTTTGTTCGTCCAGCAAAGGTTAAGTAATAAATTATGCAAACGATATACAATTGAAATTAATGTCAAAATGGGTTTAAATACCTTTTAATAGTCTTGATATATAAAATAGGTGGTATGGTAAAGGTCAACAAAATGTCTCATTGCTGATAATTAGATTGTCTGTACATTTACAGCGAATTTCCATGTTTCTTCCTCCGGCAATGTTAAGTAATAAATTATGCAAACGATATACAATTGAAATTAATGTCAAAATGGTAATTCCTTTTAATGCTCTTGAATATATTCAAGAGTATTGTAATAAATATATCGGCAGTTAGGATATATAACAATAGGTGGTATGGTAAAGGTCAACAAAATGTCTCATTGCTGATAATTAGTGTCTGTAAATTTAGGGGGGATTTCCAGGTTTCTTCGTCCGGCATGTTAAGTAATAAATTATGCAAACGATATACAATTGATATTAATGTCAAAATGGAAATTCCTTTTAATGCTCTTGAATATATTCAAGAGTATTGTAATAAATATATCGCCAGTTAGGATATATAACAATAGGTGGTATGGTAAAGGTCAACAAAATGTCTCATTGCTGATAATTAGATTGGCTGTAAATTTACAGCGGATTTCCATGTTTGTTCGTCCGGCAATGTTAAGTAATAAATTATGCAAACGATATACAATTGAAATTAATGTCAAAATGGTAATACCTTTTAATGGTCTTGAATATCATAAAATAGGTGGTATGTAAAGGTCAAGAAAACGTCTCATTGCTGATAATTAGATTGTCTGTAAATTTAGGGGATTTCCAGGTTTCTTCGTCCGGCAATGTTAAGTAATAAATTATGCAAACGATATACAATTGAAATTAATGTCAAAATGGTAATTCTTTTAAAGCTCTTGAATATATTCAAGAGCATTGATATAAATATATCGCCAGTTAAGATATATAACAATAGGTGGTACGGTAAAGGTCAACAAAATGTCTCATTGCTGATAATTAGATTGTCTGTAAATTTACAGCGGATTTCCATGTTTGTTGGTCCGGCAATGTTAAGTAATAAATTATGCAAACGATATACAATTGAAATTAATGTCAAAATGGTAATACCTTGTAATGGTCTTGAATATCTAAATAGGTGGTATGGTAAAGGTAAACAAAAGTTCTCATTGCTGATAATTAGATTGTCTGTAAATTTACAGCGGATTTCCATGTTTGTTGGTCTGGCAATGTTAAGCAATAAATTATGCAAACGATATACAATTGAAATTAATGTCAAAATGGTAAATCCTTTTAATGCTCTTGAATATATTCAAGAGCATTGATATATATATATACCGCCAGTTAAGATATATAACAATACGTGGTATGGTAAAGGTCAACAAACGTCTCCCTGCTGATAATTAAATTGTCTGTAAATTTACGGTGGATTTCCATGTTTGTTCGTCCGGCAATGTTAAGTAATAAATTATGCAAACGAGACACAATTGAAATTAATGTCAAATGGTAATACCTTTTAATGGTCTTGAATATCTAAATAGGTGGTATTTTAAAGGTCAAAAAGTGTCTCATTGCTGATAATTAGATTGTCTGTAAATTTACAGCGGATTTCCATGTTTGTTGGTCCGGCAATGTTAAGTAATAAATTATGCAAACGATATACAATTGAAATTAATGTCAAAATGGTAATTCCTTTTGATGCTCTTAAATATATTCAAGAGCATTGATATATATATACCGCCATTTAAGATATATAACAATAGGTGGTATGGTAAAGGTCAACAAAACGTCTCCATGCTGATAATTAAATTGTCTGTAAATTTACGGTGGATTTCCATGTTTGTTCGTCCGGCAATGTTAAGTAATAAATTATGCAAACGAGACACAATTGAAATTAATGTCCAAATGGTAATACCTTTTAATGGTCTTGAATATCTAAATAGGTGGTATTTTAAAGGTCAAAAAGTGTCTCATTGCTGATAATTAGATTGTCTGTAAATTTACAGCGGATTTCCATGTTTGTTGGTCTGGCAATGTTAAGTAATAAATTATGCAAACGATATACAATTGAAATTAATGTCAAAATGGTAATCCTTTTAATGCTCTTGAATATATTCAAGAGCATTGATATATATATCCGCCAGTTAAGATATATAACAATACGTGGTATGGTAAAGGTCAACAAAACGTCTCCATGCTGATAATTAAATTGTCTGTAAATTTACGGTGGATTTCCATGTTTGTTCGTCCGGCAATGTTAAGTAATAAATTATGCAAACGAGACACAATTGAAATTAATGTCCAAATGGTAATACCTTTTAATGGTCTTGAATATCTAAATAGGTGGTATTTTAAAGGTCAAAAAAGTGTCTCATTGCTGATAATTAGATTGTCTGTAAATTTACAGCGGATTTCCATGTTTGTTGGTCCGGCAATGTTAAGTAATAAATTATGCAAACGATATACAATTGAAATTAATGTCAAAATGGTAATACCTTTTAATGCTCTTGAATATATTCAAGAGTATTGTAATAAATATATCGGCAGTTAGGATATATAACAATAGGTGGTATGGTAAAGGTCAACAAAACGTCTCATTGCTGATAATTAGATTGTCTGTAAATTTACAGCGGATTTCCATGTTTGTTGGTCTGGCAATGTTAAGTAATAAATTATGCAAACGATATACAATTGAAATTAATGTCAAAATGGTAATCTTTTAATGCTCTTGAATATATTCAAGAGCATTGATATATATATACCGCCAGTTAAGATATATAACAATACGTGGTATGGTAAAGGTCAACAAAACGTCTCCATGCTGATAATTAAATTGTCTGTAAATTTACGGTGGATTTCCATGTTTGTTCGTCCGGCAATGTTAAGTAATAAATTATGCAAACGAGACACAATTGAAATTAATGTCCAAATGGTAATACCTTTTAATGGTCTTGAATATCTAAATAGGTGGTATTTAAAGGTCAAAAATGTCTCATTGCTGATAATTAGATTGTCTGTAAATTTACAGCGGATTTTCATGTTTGTTCGTCCGGCAATGTTATGTAATAAATTACGCAAACGATATACAATTGAAATTAATGTCAAAATGGTAATTCCTTTTAATGCTCTTGAATATATTCAAGAGCATTGATATAAATATATCGCCAGTTAAGATATATAACAATAGGTGGTATGGTAAAGGTCAACAAAATGTCTCATTGCTGATAATTAGTCTCTGTACATTTACAGCGAATTTCCATGTTTCTTCCTCCGGCAATGTTAAGTAATAAATTATGCAAACGATATACAATTGAAATTAATGTCAAAATGGTAATTCCTTTTAATGCTCTTGAATATATTCAAGAGTATTGTAATAAATATATCGGCAGTTAGGATATATAACAATAGGTGGTATGGTAAAGGTCAACAAAATGTCTCATTGCTGATAATTAGTGTCTGTAAATTTAGGGGATTTCAGGTTTTGGGCAATTTAAGTTAAATTATAAAGAAACAGAATTTTTAAATTTAAACTCTAAAAAATAATAATTTTAATTTTTTTGAAAAACAAAATTGGTTTTTTAAAAAAATTTTTTGTTAAAATTAAATTTTTTTTAAATTTTAAAAATTTTTTTAAGGGGAACAAAATAAAGGAAAAAATTTTGGAAAAGAAAAAAAATTTAAAAAAATTTTAAATTTTAAAAAATTTTAAAATTTTTACCCAAAATTTAAAAATTTAAAAATGGTTTTAAAAAAAATTTAAAATTAATTTTAATAATTTTTCTTTAAAATTTTTAAAAAAAAAATTTTAAAATTTTTTTCCCCGTTAAACCCAAAAAATATTTAAAGTTTTAAACTTTTTTAAAAAAATTTTTAAAATTTTATTTTTTTAAAAATAATTTTTTTTTTAAAAATTTTTAAAAAAATAAATTTTTTTAATTTTAAAATTTAAAAAAAATAAAATTTTTTTTAATTTTAAATTTTAAATTTTTAAAATTTTTTAAAATTTTTTAAAATTTAAAAAATTTTTTAAAAAATTAAAAATGAAATTTTAAGAAATTTTTAAAAAAATAAATTTTTTTGATTTTAAAATTTTAAAAGGTTTTAAAATTTTTTTTAAATTTTTTAAAAAATTTTTATTTATTATTTTTTTAAAATATAATTTTTTAGAAACTTTTTTAAAATTTGGAAATTTCCCCGGGAAAACCCGGTTAAACCCAAATTTTTTTCCCCAAAAAATTTTCCCAACGTTTATTTTAAAATTTTTTTAAAAATTTTAATTTTTATTAAAAAAATTATTGTTAAAGAAAGTTTAAAAAAGTTTTAATTTATTTAAATTTTTAAATTATAAAAAATTGGGTTTTTGGAAAAAAATTTTTGTGAAAATTTTTTTAAAATTAAATTTGATTTAAAGGGTTTTTTTTTGAAAATTTTTTTTCCGGTAAAAAAAAAATTTTTAAACCAAAAATATTTTTTAAATTTAATTTTAAATTTAAAAATTTAAAATTTTTTTAAGTTTAAAAATTTTTTAAAAAGGGCCCAAATTTATTTTTTAAAAGTAAAATAAATTTTTTCCCCATTTGAAAAAATTTTGTTTCCTTTAAAATTTTAAATTTAATAAAAATTTTTAAAATATTTTTAAAATTTTAAAAAAAAAAAACCCAAATTTTTTTTGGAAATTTGGGTTTTTTTCGGGTTTTTAAAAAAATTTTTTAAAAAAAAATTAATTTCTTTTAAATTTGAATTTAAAAGTTTGTTTAAAATAAAGTTAAAAAAAATTAATTCTTAAAATTTTTTTCCTTTTTTGGGTTAAAATTTAAAAAAAATTAAATTTTAAAATTTAATTTTTTTTTTTTAAATTTTAAAAATTTTAAATTATAAAAATTTTGGAAAAAAAAATTATTTGTAATTTTTGGTAAATTTTTGGGTTTTTTTGGTTGTTTAAAAATTAGGTTTAAATTTTTTTCAAAGAATAAATTTTAAAAAGTTAAAATTGGAAATTAAAAAAAGGAAAAAATTTTTTTTATTTTAAAAGGTTTAAAAAAATTAAATTGTTTTAAAAAAGGGTTTAAAATTTTCTTGTTTAAAATAAATTATGCAAATTAAATTTAAATTTTTGGGAAAAATTTTTAAATTTGAAAATATTTAAATTTAATTTAAATTTTTCCCCTTTTAAGTTTAAAAATTTAAAGAAAATTTAAAAAATTTTGGTAAATTTTAAAATTTGGGGTTAAATTTAAAGGTTTCAAAAATGTCTTTGAAATTTGAAAATTTAAATTTTTTTTTCCCAATGGTAATAAATTTAAAGTTAATTAAAAAATGTCAAAAAACCTTAATTTTAAATATTAATTTAAAATTTAGGAAAAAAGTTTTTTAAAAAATTTAAATTTAAATTTTTTTAACAAATTTTTTTAAAATTTTTCCAATTAAAAATTAAATTAATGTAAAATAATTTTTAATTTTTAAAAATAAAAAGGTAAAAAAAAAGGGTTATTTATAAAATGTTAAATTTGGGCCCTTCCCGGGTGTTAATAAAATTTTGAAAATAACAATTAAATTTGTCAAAATTTTTTTAAATTTAAAAATAAAATTGTTAATAAAAGGTTAAAATTAAAGGTAAAAATTTTTAAGGTAAAAAGTTTTGTTTTGGCAAATTTAAAAAATTTTAAAGTTCAATTAAAATTAATTCAAATTAATTTTTAATGTTTAAATTTTAATTTGAATAAAAGGTTTAAAAAATTTTATTTGGTAAAAAAGTTGTAAATTTAAATTTCCAAATTTTTGCAAATTTGTTGTTTAAAAAAGGTTAAATTTTTTGAAAAGTAATTTTTAATTAAAAAAATATTTTAATTAATTTAAAATTTAAATTTTATGGTAAATAAAAATTTTTATTTAAATTATTTTTAAATTTTTGGCGGAAATTTAAAATTTCCCCTTTTTAATTTAAAATTAAAAAAGAAACTTTTTAAATTAAAATTAATTTTAAAATGGTAAAATTTCCAATTTTTGAAATAATTAGATTTTGAAAAAATGGTTTTTTAAAAGGTTTAAAAAATTTAAAATTTATTTTAAATTTGATTTTTTTTTTTTTTTTTTTTAAGAAAAAAATTTAAAGAAAAAAAAATTTTTTTAATTTTTTAAAAATTTAAAATTATTGGTAAATTTAAAGTAAAAAATTTTTGAAATTAAGGGTTTAAATTTCCGGGTTTTTTTTTTAAAATAAAAGTTAAAATTAAAAAAAAATTGGAATTTTTTAAATTTAATTTTTTTGGAATTTAAAATATGAAAAATAAAAGGGTTAGTAAAAAAAATTTATTTAAATTTAAAAAAAATTTCAAAATTTAAATGTTTTGGGAAAAAATTTTTAATTTTGCAAAATTAAATTTAAAAATTTTTGGAAAATTTTAATTTTAAAATTCAAAATTTTGGGTAATATTTTTAATGTTTAATTTATTTTTTGGTTGGGGTTTAAAGGAAAAAATTTCAAATTTTAAATTGAAATTTAAGTTTTTTAAATTTTTTTTCCTTTAATAAAAAAATTTAAATAACCCATTAATTAATTAAAATAAAATTTTATGGTAAATTTAAAAAACCCCAAAAAATGTATAAAAATTTCTTTAAATTTGGTGGTTATTTTGTTGTGAATTTAAAAAATTTGGCCGAAAAATTTGAAATTAATGCAAAAATTTAATAAATTTTTAAAATTTATTAAATTTGGTTTTAAAAAATTTTTTAATTCTGAAAATAATTTTAAATTTAAAGGGTTTTTTTGGGTTTTTTTAAAATTTAAAATTAAATTTTAAAAATTAAATTTTTTCGGGAAATTTAAGGAAAAAATTATGGAAAAATTTTAAATTTAATTTGGTTTCCAAAAAAGTTAAATTATTAAAAATTTTAAATTTGTTGGTTTATTTTTGGCGGAAATTTAAAAAATTTATTTGGAAATTATTTGAAATTAATTTTTAAATTTTTGCCCAAATTTGGGTTAAAAGAAAAAAAATTTAAAAATAAAATTGGTTAAATTTAAGGTTTTTTTTTTGGGGAAATTAAGAAAAATTTAAATTCTTAAATTAAGGTAAATTTGGTAAAATTTTTTTCCGAATTAATTTTAAAAATTTAAAATTATTTGGGTTAGAAAATTAAAATTTTGAAATACAAAAGTTATTTAAATTTAATTTTAAAATTTTTAAAAGTTTTTTTGGGGGTTAAAAAATTTCAAAGTTAAATTAAATTTAAAAAAGGGATTTTTTTGTTTGAAATTTGAATTTAAATTTTTCCGTTAAAAAAAATTTAAAGGTAAATTTTAAAAAGTCAAATATTTTTTTTTTTAAAAAAAAATTTTCAAATTAAATTTAAAAATTATTTGGAAAATTTAACAAAATTCCATTTGAAATTTTTTAATTTAAAATTTCGTTTTTTAAAAATTAAAAAATTAAAATTTAAATTTGAAATTAATCAAAATTTATTTTAAATTTAAATTTAAATGGAGGTGGTCCCGTCCATGTATAATTAAAATTTTTAAATTTTAAAATTTCCATTTTTTCTAATTTGGTAATAAATAAATTATGAAAGGAAAAAATTTTTAATGCCTGTAATTAAATTTTAATTTAAAACAATTTTGGTTTTTAAAAAAAGGTAAAATTTAAAAATTCTTGAAATTAATTTCTTTTTTTTGGGTTTAATTTTTTCAAAAATTAAAATAAATTAATTCAAAAGGGTAATTCTTTAAATTTTAAAAGGTAAAAAATTAATTTAAATATTAATGGTTATTAAAGGGTCCAAAAGTTTTGCAAATTAAGTTTAAATTTCAGGGATTTCCATTTTTTTGCAATTTGTAATAAATTTAATATCTTGAATTAATTAAATGGAAAAATTTTAAAAATTCTTTGAATAAATAATTGTTTAAATTTAAAAAATTTATTTAAAAAGTTTTGAAAAAAATTTCCAAATTTAAAGATTTTTTTTTGGAAATTTTTTTTTTGGAATTAAATTAATTAATTAAAATTTTTTAAAAAATTTTGGAAAATTTTAAAAATTTTTAATAAAATTTGAAAAAAAATTTTGTTTTGTTTGGTTTAAAAATTTCCGTTTAAAATTTTAATTTAAAAGGGAAACCTTTTTTTGAAATTTTAAAAGGGTTTTTAAAGTTTAAAAAATTAAAGTTTAAAATAATTTTTAAATTTGGGATTAAAATTGGTGGATGGTAAATAAAAAAAGTTCATTTGAAATTATGTCAAATTTGGGGTTTCCTTTTTTGTCCGAAATTTAAGTAATTTATAAAATATCAATTGAAATTAATGTAAAGGAAACCAATTCTTGTTTTAAATAGGGTTAAATTTAAAATTTTGGTTTTGGGTCAAATTTGGGAATTTAAATTTCCAATTTAAATTTTTTGAAAATTTAATAAATTTAAATTAAAAAGGTTAAATTTTTGGGTAAAATTAAATTTTAATAAATTTGAAATTAAATTTAAATGGTGGTTGGTAAAGGTAAAAAATTTCAGTATAATTAATTTTGTAAATTTAAATTTTTTTTTCTCCGGAAAATTTAAGAATAAATTATAAAATATCAATTGAAATTAAAAATGGTTAAAATTTAAAAATTTTATTTTATGAGGAAATTTCCCTTTTTTGGTCCAAAAATTTAGGGAAAATTATGGGTTTTTCAATTTAAATTTTTGGAAAATTTTAAATTAATAAATTAATTTAAAGGGTTTTAACTTTAAATTAAATTAAATTTTTAAATTTTTTAAAGGTTTTGTTTTAAAGTAAAAAATTTCCCGTAAATTTAAATTTTAAATTTGGTTTCCAATGTTTTTTTTTAAAAATTTTAATTAAAAATTAAAGAAAAATTTATTGAAATAAAAGTTTGGTAAATTTAATGGTTTCTTGTTTTTTGGTGTTTTAAAAAAAAAGTTTTTTGATTTTTAAATTTAAAAATTTTTTGGGGAAATTTAAGAAAAAATGGAAATTTTAATTTTAATTAAAATTTTTTTTAAATTTAAAATATTTAAAATTTTAAATTAAAATTTAAATTTTTCCTTTAAAAAATTACAAAGTTTTGTTAATAATGGTTTTTTAAGTTTCTTTTTTCAAGGTTTAAAAAAATTTTGGAAATTAAATTTTAAAAATTTAAAGGTTTTGTTTGGTAATTTATTAAATTTGGTAAATTTAAAAAATTCCATTTGTTTAAATTTTAATTTAAAACAAATTTTTTTGGGGAAAAAGTTCAAAATTTAAAAATTAAATTGGGTTAAATTTAAAAAATTTTTTTTTAAAATTTAAGAAATTTAAATTAAGATTAAATTTTTTTTTAAGTAAAAAAAGGATTTAAATTTTTAAATTTTGATTTAAATTTTTGGGAAAAAGGTTTAAAAAAATTCAAAGGAAAATTAAATTTTGTAAAGGTAAAATTTTTTTTTAATTTAATTTTAAATTTAAAAGGGTTTAAATTTGTCCTGTAATAAATTTTTAATTTAAATTAAAATTGGGTTTTTAAAAGGTAAAAATTTTTATTTAAATTAAAAATTTTGTAAATTTGGGAAATTTCCTTTTTTGTTTTTAAAAATTTAAATTTTTCCCGGGAAAAATTTAAAATTTATTTAAAGTAAAAAAATTGAAATTAATTTTAAAATTTTTTTAAAGGGTTTGGAAAATTTAAAAAAAATTTCCAAAAAAACAAATTTATTAAATTTCCAAATTTTTCTTTAAAATTTGTTTAAATTAAAAAATTTTTGGGAAAAAGTTTAAATTTTAAATTAAGTTAAATTAAAAATTTTAAAGGTTTTTTTTTAATAATTAAATTTGGGAAAAAATTAAATTTTTGGGGTTTAATTTTAAATAATTAAAGAATTTAAAAAATTAGTTTTTCCCAATGTTGAAAATAAAAATTTAGTAAAAATTTTTTAAATTTAAAAGGGGTTTTTTTTCCTTAAGAAATAAAATTAATTGGTAAATTTAAAAATTTCCATGTTTTTTAATTTTAAATTTCAAAGGGTTTTAAATTTTTTGGGAATTTTAAAATTTAAAGGAAAAAAAAAGAAATTGTAATAAATTAAGGTTTAAATTAAAAATTTATTTTGGAAAAAGTTAGTATAATTAGAGTTTAAATTTAAATTTTAAATTTTTTCCAATGTTGAATAAATTATCAAAGATATAAATTAAATTAATGCAAAATGGAAATCCTTTTAATGTTTGAAATTTTAAAAAATTATTTATAATGATTGTAATAACAATGTGGTTTAAAGGTAAAAAATTTGCAAATTAAATTGGTTTAAATTTAAAGGGGATTTCCTTTTTTTAAAGTTAATAATAAATTAGAAAGTAAAATTAAAAATGTCAAAATGGTAATATTTTAATGTCTTGAAATTAAAAGGTTATTTTTGGCAAAATTATTGTATAATTAGAGTTTAAATTTAAATTCATTTTGTTTCCAATGTTTGAATAAATTCAAAGATATAAATTAAATTAATGCAAAATGGAATTCCTTTTTTTTAAAATAAAAAAATTTATTTAAATTAAATTGGGTAATTAAAACAAATTTTTTGGTTTAAATTTCCAAACTTCAGTTTTTTTTTCCCTTTTTAAGTTTAAATTTTTAAAGATAATAAAAGAAAAATAAAATTTTTTAATTCAAAAATTTTTAAATTTGAATAAATATTGGTTTTAAAAAATTGGAGTTAAAAATTTAACAAAGTTATTGGAAATTAACAAAAGGGTTTTTCTTTTTTTTGAATTTACAAGGGAATTTAAATTTTTTTCCCAAGGGAAATTAAAAATTTTTAAAACAAAAAAAAATTTTTTAAATTTAATTTTAAAAAGGAAATTTCCTTTTTTTTTGGGAATTTAAAAAATTTAAAATTTTTCCCGGGTTAAGTAAAAAATTTAAAGGGAAAATTAAAAAGTTATGTAAATTTAATTCTTAAATAATTTAAAGTTTTTTGGTTTAAGTTTTTGCCGAAAATTGTTTTTAAAAATTTGGGAAATTTTTTTTTTAAAATGGTTTTAAATCAAAAATTTACATTAATTAATTTTAAAAAGGGAATTCCTTTTGGGTCGGAAATTTTGGTTAAATTCCAAAATTAAAATTGGGAAATTTAAGCAAAATTTTTCCTTTTTTGCCCTTTTAAAATTTGGGTTTTAATAAAATAATTAGAAAAATACAATGGGGTTATGGTAAAGGTAAAAAATTTATTGCTGATAATTAAATTTGTAAATTTAAAACGGTTTAATTTGTTTTTGCCCAATTTTTTGTTTAATAAAATGGTAACTTTTAAAAATTTTTAAATTTAATTTTTTAAGGTTTAAATTAAAAAAACCACACACAGCGGTTCCAAAACATAAAACGTTCCAATTCTTCGTTAACGTCGAATCACTTGTAAGTACGAAATTTTCCAATAATTTACTTTAATTCCACCATAATTTCTTCAATTCACTTTAAATTTCGTATGACTTGTTTATATTGAATTGTTACAATTTATTTTAATCTTTATTCAATTCAAATTTATAATCAAGAGCATTGATATAAATATATCGTCCAGTTAATTGTTATATTTGAATAAAGTTGTATACAAAGAAAGAAAAATCAGTTGGTACCTCTGTTCCCACTGTACAAAGAAGGTTAATCCTACAATGATCCATCCAACATTTTAAACTAAAGTGTGTTTTCTTTGTGTAATTGTGATTAAATCTAATTATCAAGTGCATAAGTGAATTAAACTACTTACAATTAATTATAATAATAAATTATGCGACACATATAGTTCAAATCTTATTTACTAACTTTGTATCGATGAATACAGCTGTGAAGATGCAGGTCATTAACATTCACTCCACACACAGCGGTTCCAAAACATAAAAACGTTCCAATTCTTCGTTAACGTCGAATCACTTGTAAGTACGAAATTTTCCAATAATTTACTTTAATTCCACCATAATTTCTTCAATTCACTTTAAATTTCGTTGCTTGTTTATATTGTTGTTATTTATTTTAATCTTTATTCAATTCAAATTTATTCAAGAGCATTGATATAAATATATCGCCAGTTAAGATATATAACAATACGTGGTATGGTAAAGGTCAACAAAATGTCTCCATGCTGATAATTAAATTGTCTGTAAATTTACGGTGGATTTCCATGTTTGTTCGTCCGGCAATGTTTGTTTTTTTTTTTCAATTAAGATTTACAATCTGCTTAGTAATAAACAATAAGTAAATTATCTGGCCTATTAAGTGACATGTTGAGAAGATTCCAGCGAATGTTCTCATTACATTTAATTAATATTTCAAGTACTTGTATTAATTATTTACCAGAACAAAATAATTAGTTAAAACGTGTTGCTAGGTCAGTTGGCTTGAAACGTTTCAATCTTCGGGTCTCATTAGTACTATTAAGCAGCTCATTTGCCAACTCGTTTGGGTGGGATATTATCCGATCTTTATATTTGTCAATATAGTTTTTAATTTCGTTGTGCACAGTAGGAATTTGAAGATCACGATGAATTATTTCGTTTGACACGTACCATGGAGCCGCAACAATAGTACGAAGCATTTTATTCTGGAACCTTTGCAGAATTTCTATGTTTGATAGACTTGCAGCTCCTCAGAGCTGGATACCATAAGTCCAAATTGGTTTTAATATTACTTTATAAATTAAAAGTTTGTTCTCTAAGCTTAATTGTGATTTTCTGCCTATCAACCAGTACATTTGTCTAGATTTAATGCCAAGCTGCTTCCTTTTATTGAATATATGCTTCATCCAAGTGAGTCTTCTATCCAGGTGTATACCTAGGTACTTTGGGTCTTCGGCCTGGGGCAAAACGCAATTGTTCAAGGTTACTGGTGGGCAGGTAGCTTTTCTCATGGTAAATGTGACATGCATTGCACCGTCCTGAAGGGTTTCCAATCCTCCAAGACTTTCACCAAAAAGCGAACGGCAGCTCAGATAGTGTCGTAGAGCGAGTCGTGGATTACTCTCAAAAAAAGGAATAATGTAGGGCGCCAGAAGTTTTTTTTAGTAAACGTAAATTATCAAATTGACAAGTTTTTAATAAACGCAAAAACAACAAAAGTTTACTAAACTAATTTTTACAGTCAAATTCATCTGTCTTGTTATGAAAATCGAAAATAAACGGTGCTGCAAGTTTAACCATGTAAATAATTACAATATTAATTATTTACCCACGCGTATATAGCTATATACCTGTTCACAAAATATTGTATATAAACTCTAAAAACAATTATCTCAACGTTTCGTTTCTTCTTAAACTTGAACAAATCTGACTGATGGATCTGTAGGTGATGGGTAATTTACTGTTGATCAGTGTACGAAGCTTCGGTGTGTGTTCGGCGTAAAATTCGGCGTCGCATAAAAATTAAGCAAATAATTGTCTGACCTTATCGTACGTGTTGGTGATATTCTACAACTTGATTTGACTTCCAAATACATCCAAAATTTCATGAAGGTTTCGGTTCCAAAAAGAAATTCCTCCATAAATGGTTTTTAAACAAAAAGGACTAGATTCTGTGAAACTGGATACAAGGTAACGCTAATTTTCATTTGACCCAACAAAAATATCAAAATCGGATTGAAGCCAAATTGAATTCCAATTGTAGCCAAAGTGAAACCAAATTGAAGCCAAAGTGAATCACAATTGAATCACGATTGAAGCGGAAGTGAATTCCAAAGTGAATCACGATTGAAGCGGAAGTGAATTCCAAAGTGAAGCCAGGTTGAAGCCAGGTTGAAGCCTTAAATGTTGTTTGGATTTAGAGAGACAAATTTAACAAAAAAGTATAATTACCAGATGGTCGGCTTCTATTAAATAAAAATTTAGTTCGTTTCTGAACTTTTGCTGTGTCTCGAACTAATATAATAAATAATCAAAATTCTCTCTCTAAACCATATCGAAGGCATATCGCTTTAGCAACAAATTATTACTGCGCTATACTCAAAATTAATGTCTATGCGCCGAAACACAAATAATCAGCGCAATACACGGTGTTGTCCAAAAATATATATCCTTAATAAAAATAAAACGTTACAGCATAGATTTTGTTTCGTTAACCTTAACCCTCCATAGTTTGAGCCACTCCTGGATTTTATTTAAGTTTTTCTGTAAATTTCTTGAGGCAGCTTCTGGATCATTGTGCGATGAGAGTAAAGCAGTATCATCAGCAAAGGGTCCTACCGTTGTTGTCGTGGATGTTGGAAGATCCGCAGTGTATAGCAGATATAAGACTGGGCCCAAGACACTGCCCTGCGGCACGCCTGAACGGATTGGGTATATATCTGTGAGTTCTTCACCGTGCTTGACTAGGAATTGTCTGTTGCATAAATAAGATTTCAATAGCAGATAATAATTATGTGGTAAGTTAGTTTTTAATTTGTAGTACAAGCCATCGTGCCACACCTTGTCGAAGGCCTGGCTCACATCCAAATATGCCGCAGAACAATATCTTTTACACTCCAGGTCATCACTAATTTGTTTTGTTATTCTATGGACCTGCTCAATGGTGCCGTGTTGACTTCTAAAGCCAAACTGGTGGTTTGGAATAAGAGATTTTTCCTCAAGGATTGGCTTTAACCGTTTGAGAAAAAGTTTTTCAAAGATTTTTCCGAGCATTGGTAGTAGGCTTATTGGTCGATATGAGGTGACTTCTTCCGACTTTTTTCCTGGTTTTTGTATGAGGATAATTTGTGCAACCTTCCATTGATTAGGAAAATATTGCAGTCTTAAAATTGCGTTGCATATAAATGTAATCATTTTTAGGCACTTCGGTGTTATCTCTTGCAGCACCTTACCAGTTACCAAGTCAAAACCAGGTGCCTTCTTGGGATTAGTTTCGTATAAAATGACTTGTTTAATTTCTTGCAATTTGAAGCTTTTTATTGGCAGGTCCATTTGTAATGGCGCGTCCAAATAATTCTGTATATTCATGTCTTCTGATGGCGATGTTGATGGAAATGGTTTGAATACTTCGGAGAGATGTTTAGCGAACACATGTGCTTTATCCTTATCGCTTCGAGCCCAATTACCATGTTCATCTCTGATTGGTGGTGCTGCTTCCTGTGGATGCTTAAGGCGTCTTGTAGCCTTCCAGAGTGAGTAATCATTATCCTTGGTGCTCGATAGGGTTCCAAGATGTTCTTGAAAGGATTGATTTTTAATTTGTAGGAGAAGCGTTTTAAGTTTTTTTGCAGCTTTGTTGAATTTAGTTTTATCTTCCGGTATTCTTGTGATTTGCCATCGTTCTCGTAGTCTTCGTTTCTCAGAGATTAGTTGTTTAACAGATGCTGAGCACGGTTCAGTGATGTGCGTATCGTTTTGTTCAGGCGTAGCTTGCCATGCTGATATTTGTATGGCTTTAGTTAAGTATTGAACTGCAATCTCGATGTCTACCTCTGATTTCAATGGCACGTCCAGTTTAATTTGCTCATCTAGCTTCATTCTGTATAAATTCCAGTTAGTTTTCCTATTGTACAATGATGGTTGTTTTTGTTTTAGCAAGTTCTTTGAGTACAGTGTTAGCAAGACAGGTGTATGGTCGGATGATAAATCTAGTGACGACTCAATTTTGCATTGTTTGATACTTATGCCTTTTATCATGTAAAAATCGATTAAATCGGGCACTTTCGCCTGATCGCTTGGCCAATATGTAGGTTGTCCTGTTGAAAGGCTTGATATTCCATTGCTCATCATTGCTGCATACAATTCTCTACCTTTGGTAGTTGTGCATCTAGAACCCCAATGAATATTCTTGGCGTTAAAATCTCCACCAGCGACAAACCTACTCCCCAGTGTGCTGAAAAAGTGTCCATACTGTTGTTTTTTGTTGTTGTGCTTAGGTGGGCAGTAAATTGCGGAAATAGTCAGAGTGCCAATGTAGTTCTCCACAGCTATACTAGTTGCTTGGAGGTAGTCGCGTTGGTATTGCTCTAGTTCGAAATGTTTAATGTTCTTCCTGACTATTACTGCCGTTCCACCACATGCTTTTCCATTTGGATGTTGAGTGCTGTAAATTAAAAAATTTGGTATTTTGAAATGACTTTTGTGGTAAAATGGGTCTCTGAGATTAATAGGATATCTATTTTATGTGTTGTAAGAATAACCCAACTTCTTGTGCATGTTGGCACAAGCCGTTGGCGTTCCATGTCGCTATTTTAATATTTCAGCCATTAGGCCATTTTACTGACTAGAGTTGTCAGTAGGTTTAGCATTGTACTCATTTGTTGCATCAGTTGTTTCATCATATTTTTGAGCTCTTTGATGTCATCTGATTGTTGTATTGGAATGGTTTGGTTTATCTGGTTTGGATAATTAGTAAATTGGTTGTGTGCAGGTTGGCTTGCTTGTTGTGCGTACGTTAATCCTGGTACGATTTGCGGCGGGGCTATTGATTGTTGGATGTTATTTTGATTTCTGTTTGTGTTGCTTCTGTCCCTCAAGGTTGGATACAAACGCTGTTGGAGTTGCTTGTGGACTAGGCATCCCCTATAGTTTGCAGGATGCGCCTCCACAATTAACGCACCTGACCCCGGCATCTTTCTCTTTCCTTGGACATTCTTTTGACAAATGATTTTCCATGCACTTGACACATCTCGGGGGCTTATTACAAAAAATTTTTGTGTGTCCAAAACGTTGACATTTTACACATTGAGGTATTTCCCTTTTGGTATGGGGTGCTTCAAATTGTATGACAGAGTCCATGATGCGATTAATTTTGTACACGTCTCTATTGTTTTCCTTTTGTTGCAGTTCAACATAGAACATGGAAAGTTTATTTTTATTGACCCGGTGTTTTATATTATTAACGCTTTTGACTGTGTGTCCCAATTTCTCCAGTTCGGCTTTAAGCTGTTCGACATCTGAAGAGTAATGTAAGCCTTTTAGTACCACTCGAAAGTTTCGATCCTGCTTGGGTTTGTACGTATGAAAATCTGTTTTCTTTGCTTTTAGCCCATTAACAATATTAGTGTAATTTTCACCAGTTTTTGGTAATATTTTAACCTGATCGCCTTGTAAAGCTTTGATTGTATAACTGTCTTTTGCTACTGTAGTCAAAAATTCCAAGAGTGGTTGCACATTTTTCACACCTTCAACAAAGATAGGTGGTGGCTTAGGTACGGTTGGCTCCTCGACAACGTCTTCAGGTTGTTCTTCGGTAGCGTTTGCTAGTGGGGCAAACTTATTTTGTGTTTGGGTAGGAGGATTTAGCCAATAGTCGCTCACCTTTTTTTGTTTATAGTTTCTGTTGATAAGGTCGGGGCTTCTCAATCTTTTCTTTTGTCTTTGACTCTCTACAGTTTTCCATTCACTTGTCTGTGGCATCTGTTGGATCGGTGGGTAGTTTTGGTTGTAATAAACTAGTGGGACTGTCTGTGAGATCTGGGGCAAGTACGGCCCTGGAACTTGTTGCATCAATTGCGGGTTTAGACCAAAGTAACCGGGGTCATTTAGCGGCAATGTTGTTCCTGGCAGACTTAATCGTGATTCTGCACCATGGGATTCCACCTGTTGAGGTGGATTTAGCTTGGTGGTGTACGATACATAATTGTTTACTTCAGCTCACATTATAACCTCACTTAATGTCAGGCGGAAAGAAATCTTCGATGTTACAATTTCTGTTGAGGACTTGGGAGAATTACACTTACACAGTTTACTTATCAGTTTATCTGTTTAGTATACACTATATCACAATAAAATATACGATATTTTAACTAACTTTATTCCACAGAAATCTGGAAGGCAGTGTCTAAAGTATCGCTATTTATCGACTATAGTCCGGCAATGTTAAGTAATAAATTATGCAAACGAGATACAATTGAAATTAATGTCAAAATGGTAATACCTTTCAATGGTCTTGAATATATAAATAGGTGGTATGGTAAAAGAGAACAAAAGTTTTCATTGCTGATAATTAGATTGTCTGTAAATTTACAGCGGATATCCATGTTTGTTCGTCCGGCAATGTATTAAAAAATTAAAAAATAAAATAAATAAAAGTATTTTCTAAAGTAATTTACGTAAAATGCATTTGCTTTAACTATAACAATACTGTAGCCATATTTGTATAAACTAAATACAGGATGGTACAAAAGTAACTTTGTAGAGTAATAATCCGATTAATCGTTCCAGATAGCAAAACTTGCTTGAAACAAACTGGAATCACGCTTACCATGACAGCGGTGCAAGCTTACTTCCAGCTTGCACGTAAAGCGGTCAAGCTTGAATCCAGCTGAAATCAAGCTTGCTACTTGACACTTGTCAAGCTTGAATCCAGCTTGTTCGTCCAACTTGTATCAAACTTTATTTATCAATTGTGCTGTAAAGTTTGTATGAAGTTTGATTCCAACTTTACTTATTTAGCGACAAACTTGAATTATGCTTGTTTTGACCAGCTTACGTCAAGCTGACTTTACCAGCTTGTATGATGCTTGTTCAAGCTTCTTATCAATTTATATTAAGCTTGATTTAAGTATGAATTAATTTTACCTAACGATTTTCCATATTAAAAAGTAATATTTTGTTTTTAATTGTGTAAAAAGATATTAAAGTAATTGGGCGACAGTTAAAAATCCTGAATCTGAATTTTTACTATTTTTAAAGCGGTTTATGAAAGATGAAGGTCTAATCAGCGTTTAAAAAAAATAAAATTTGCGGTCGATCTACAAATTTTCGAAAAAAGCGATTTTAAAATTTCAAAATCGGCTGTGGTTGCGTTAATCAAAACTCCTAGTCCTATTCAAAAATTGTGGCCTTATTACAATTCCGACAACATTGATCTTCACCTTAAAGAGCTTGTATTTTTCTGCTCTTTTGTTTGGTAAAGCTATTTCTATAGGAAAAGGTGTATTTTCGAGTTTGGGATTCTTAAGTGGTTGCTAAGGTCCCGATACCCAGAAATTGATAATGTTGTGGAAGATCGCGGATGAGACCAGGATGATGTGCACGACGGATCCTGCTCCCCTCCCAACGAAAGTGCGAGGTTGCAAGTTTTTGGTCGTTTGTCTCCAAATTATATGAGAAAGCATGTCAACACAGTAAAAAAACCTTGAAAGTATTGTATACGTGTGAAAAGGAAACAAGTTATTTTGCCGCACCCCGTATATTAAGTAATTATAACTTATGCTTTTATCTACTATTTTTTTTAAGTTACAATGGTTTAACTTTAACGATGTGATTTAGTTTTTATAAAAATATATTAAGATAAACATTTGCAAAGAATTACTTTTTAGGACGCCTCTGGCTACATTAAAATTTTGTCGATAATGCAGAGCCCGGCGGCGCTTGGTAATCAATTATAACTTTTGTAAATGTGACAAACAAAATGGTTTCAAGTTATTTTGGTGTTTAGTAGTGAAAATAATTTAAATTAGAATAAATCTAACAAAGAAAATGTGGAACATATTCCATGAGAGTGTATTATGCAGTCAAAAACAGAAAAAGGAATCTGGATGGAACGATTGCTGAGGATAAAGAGCAAACATGTAGGTAAATGCATTTTAATTTCTAATTATTGCTTCATACATTTTCATGCATTTTATATTGTTTTGCTTTACATTAACAAGATACATACTGGAACTTCTAGTAGTATTTGTTTTAATTCGTCCATATTTAAATTATTTGGTTTGTTTTCTAACGTGGGGTATGCTTCTTCTAATTGGGTTATCCATGTAATATTTTGTATTATTTTAATTTTGATTTTTTTATTTATGGTGGATTTAAGTTCTACTAATGAGTTTTCAATTTCAGACATTTCTTCTTGTTGTGAATTATTTTCTAAAATAAGAATTGGTTCTGGTTGAACTTCGGAGAGATCTTTTTAAGTTTTGTTTAATATTTTCTGCTTCCATGTCTGAAAGAGAGCTTTGGAAATGTTTATCGGATAGAGGTAGGGTGGAGATTACTTCAGCTGGGGTTCAATACTTTGTTCGATGTCAACAGCTGATTCTATGTTTGTATTAGAATATTCTGGCTGATAATGAACGTCTGCAACTACAGTGATTTCTGGTGGATGTGATGGGCATTTTGATGATATATGGTTGTTTTGGCCACATTTAAAACATTTTAATTCGTCTAGGCTGAGATAGATTTTGTAGTTGTCTCCTTCAAAGTTGATGGTAATGGTTTCTGGGATGGGAGCATTTTCTTCAGGAATAATGTATACAAATCTTCTAAAACATATAATATGACTAAACTCGGGTTCGTGTATTCTTGCATTCATAAAGTAAATGGATGAAACTGTTTTCAATCTAATGTTGTTTAATGTTGATTCGAGAATCTCATTTGTAATTATGGGAGGAATACCAGAAATAATCAGTTTTTGTGATGGGGTAATTAATCTGCGTATATTTATTCCAGTACCGTTAATGCTTACAGATTGGTGTGCTTCTAATAATTGATCCACTTGCAATTTGTTATTCAAATAGATACAGATTCGGTTATTTGAAATTCGTGATGCGGCTAAAATATTTTTTGGCTGGGTTAGTTTTCCTATTTCGGTAATATAGTCTTTTATTCTTAATCCTTCTATTGCATTTAGTATAATTGCTTGATCTTTTTCGGTAAATTATATTTGTTTGCCGTTTAACCACACTTGCAAAAGAAATATTTTGGTTATGTTGGTTTTGTGCTGTGCTGGTTTGTGAATTTAAAGGTTTTTGTGAAAATGTAGTCATTGATGATATTTGTGTTAAGTTGTTAATCTTTGTTGTTGTTTTAAGTGGTTGGTAGGGTTTGCCTACAGAATATGTATTCATGTTTCGGACAATTGATGGCTTATGTAATTAACATATATCCTTGCAAAGAACCTTACACGTACGTGTAGGTACTAAATTAATTAAAGGTTTATGAATAATTTTTGCTAAGTAACATGAACTAGTCAAGCTGTCAAAACGAAATCAATATTAATTAATTATATTATTCAAAACTAGCTGGATACCCGGCTTCGCCCGGGGTCTCATTAAAAAGGTGGAACTCTGCCTTTGTCTGAAGTACTTTACTTTAGGCTCTTGAACTTAAAAAGAATTTAAATGGGTAGACTGAATAATTATAAAAATATAAAATTGATAAATTATTTATTTTATTTATATAATTGAATTAATAACCGGATACCCGCTTTCGCCCGGGGTTTAAATGAATGTGGAATATTAATCCAGTTACATAACAGAAAAATAGGCTCCGCATTTAATATTAATGGATATTTCAAAATGTCATAAAATGTATGCTTTGGACTCTTCAGCTCATTGCCATGCATAATTAAAATAATATAGTGCTAATCCAAATTGTATTGAAAATAAAAATACTTCTGTGGTTGGTTCACAAAACCGTATCCAAAATCATTTATTAATCGTTAATTAATTAATAACACATTTAATTTTATTGTAATGCTTTACAATATACAATATTTTTTTGTTTTCCCATCCTGAGCGAAAACGTATAACTCTTTTGGCGTACCCACTCTCGAGCAAGCGACATATAGTTGACCGTGGGAAAAACATGGAGTTTCTAAATTAATGCCTGCTACTGCCAGTGACTGTCCTTGAGCTTTATTTATTGTCATTGCAAATGCAAGTCGCACTGGATATTGCAGTCTCTTAAAATCAAAAGGCATATCAGTGGGTATCATGGGAATGCGTGGAATAAATACGTCTTCTCCTTTAGCACTGCCAGTCAGTATTGTCGCTTCTAACACGTTTGGCAGGAGAGTTTTCACACATAATCTAGTTCCGTTGCATAATTTTGGCGGGTCAAGATTACGTAATAACATTATTGGCGATCCAATTTTCAAATTTAAATTATGTGGTGGCATCCCAGGTGGTTCTAAAGAATTTAGGAATTCGGTAGGGTAATATACAGTCTGCTCGCTATCTACAACGGTATCGATAGATTTATATGTCGTGGAAGAACCTGGAAGCTGACCCTGTATTTTAATATTCAGACTATTGACGCTTTCATTTTTAGGCGCAAGAATTGCTCGTTCGCAAAGCCATCCATGATTTTTATAATTTTTACGAATGTTAGGAAAAACTTTGCTAACAATTTCATCAACCGATTGTACTACTACACAAAAATCTGACGGAAAAGAAATTAGGCCAGTTATGGGATCGGTAGGGATTTTTTCATCACCAAGGCGCAAGAGTTGGTTTGCGAAATTCTGTGCAGCTATATCTCCCTGTAAATGGACCCGCATATTAGTCATTAATGTAACTGTCTGAACGTGTCTCCAAAGACGTGATGATTTAAGGCAAGCATTGAGTTCGTCCGCAGGTATCGATCTTGGTATAACCGGCAATGTTTGCCGAAAGTCACCTGCAAGAACTACAACAGCTCCTCCCATTGGACAGCAGTGTGTTTTATCTTATATCTTGGAGAGTATAATTAAGTGCTTCGAGAGCTTTCTTATGCGCCATGGTGCATTCATCCCAAACAATTAATTTACACGTTTTTGTACCGAAAGATGTCATTTGAAAGCATGAATTGTAACTCCTTATATTTTGCAAAAAATGTTTTGATTCTGAAGTAATTCCTGACATATACGCAGAAAGTGCTTCGGGAGGTTGATTTAAAGGCAGCAATTTAACTTTTCCATTTGAGCAACACATTCCAATTGACTCCGTTTTAAACTTTCTTGCTAGACAGTGATTACATATTACGTCCATATTTCCAACTGTGACCCTTGGATGAAAGTGGTAATCGTAACTTGGGTTATAATTAAATGCTTCTAATTTTAAATCGGACTGCATGAACGTTTGCCTTGACTGGACATATCTTATTCGTCTTCTTCAATATCTTTTAAGAGTATCAACGTCTCCAATTCACGTTCTTCGGCTTCTAGTTTTGCTCTCTTATTATGTTCGGCAAGCAATCTCTCCTCCGCTTTTCTTTTTCTAACCTCGCATGCGTTAGCGTACTTTTCAGCGATATCATATTCTATTTGCCGCTCTGGACTTGAGCAATATTTCTTTATTACCTCTTGAAATGACTTAAACCTTAACTGGTTTAACTGCAACTGGCGTTGGTAATTGTTATTCTTTGGGTCCTTGGATATCCCTATAACTTTATTTAGTTGGTTTTTCATCTGTTCCAGAAAAAGATCTCGCTCCATAATTATTGTTCTATTGTTCTGTGTATTATTATGATATCTCACTCGTCACTTTCTGTTTATATATTATTAATATTTCTATGGGATGATCTGGACGATACGGATCAAAGTTAATCTTATTATCTTATTTTTTCCATTGTTGCGTCACCTGTCGACGACAAAATTGTTTGAAAAATATATTTTTCAAACAATTCTCTCTCTCCTCTTACATTTTTAATGATATTATAGCACAGAAACCTTCTCCAAGTCCTACCGACTTGCTGGTTACCCGTAAAATGCTCCATCGTGACTGAATTTCTATTAACCAAGCTACTAATCTCCACCACCCGTGGCCCGCTCCGACATACCGCTCATTTACAATGATGTTTTAAAATACGTACGTCTTTATTGCCGACCCTGTATATTCATGCGCGTCCGCAATTTTCCACTTTTTTTTTAATTTTGCGAATTTTTGCTTTTAAGCTCCCGTTTTGCAGGAAAAGCTCTTCTGGGTCCTAAATAGTAACTGTGTAAAATTTGGTTGAGATCGGTGAAACGGTGCAGGAATGTATAAAGAACATACATACATACATTCAATTTTATATACTATATAGATGATTTACCCGAGCTTTTCTTCTTCAGTATTTCCGAACGGTTTCCAGTCTTGCTTCCCATTGTCCTTTGGTTGCTATAACTTGATTTATTTTACGAAATGAAATCACTTATAATAGTGTAGGTACTGAATGTGAATATACAACGTAAAATTACCATATATCAATTACAGGTATTGGCGATGGGAATCTCGTTCCATTCATGCGCGTCCGCAAGTTTTCACTTTTTTTAATTAAACTTTTCGGTCCCGGTTTTAGCGGAAAACCTCTTTAGGGTCCTAGAGAGTAACTGTGCAAAATTTGGTTGGGATCGGTCGAACGGTCTAGGAGTCTATAAGGAACAAACACACACACAAACACACACACAAACATACATCCATTTTTATATATATAGATTATAGAATATTTATATAGTCGAGATAATACTCACCACTGTAGCCAAAGCCACGTGTATTCTAAATTTTATAATCTTTTTATTTTTAAACAACGCTTCAAGCAGTAATTATTAAATTAATATGGCTGTAAAAATTTGACACCAATCAGATTTTCAGTCAACAATCGATCTCCAACTAATTTTGTTTTAAACATCCAGTAATACATCCAAAGTAAACTGATGCATCTTTCTATGCAAACACTCACAAATGCTCTGTTATATAATTCTTCGGAAGAATTTGGTTGAGGGTTTACGAATGGCATTAACAGCGATGGTTGAAGCTGGTAACCTACAATGTACAGGATATTTCATAAAAAGTTTATTTTTAGTTAACTGAAAATGTTGTTTCTTAAGATGTATGTATCTCTCAGACTGTTCAAGTGGTTGGCACACATAATGTTTGCTAAACGACTATTTTTCCATATAAATGAATCGTGACAACTTCATAATTAGCAGATTGGATTGGCAGATCTAGTAATATAGAATATTGTTTTATACATGATTTTACTGCATTGCTTACAAAATTATTAATATTAGCACGTTAATGCTGCAATAAGATTTTCGGTTCACGTATGCATGCTCTCGTTCGCTAGCATTAGCAATAGTTACCTGGTTCTAGTTCTAGGCTCCGATTCTAGTGCACTGTCGGCCACTAAAAGTTTTCTATCGCTCCGTTCGTTTCGACAGTTCTATACACATTGGGAATAACCACATCTAACCTTAACAGCGTAGGAGGTGCAGCATTAACTTTATTTCTCTTTCTCCGAATTGTTTTTTTAACGCAATTACATTTCGTAATGCAACTTGTGCTGTCCGCGATATTTCACTTTTGGGGCGGGCATTAACAATTTCTGCTGTTGATTCAACAGTAGTTGCAGCACGGTTCTTCATGTTGTAATATTATTTTTATATTAAAATATTCGCGATGGTTAAATTTGAATTAAGCGCGTGAAACAGGGTACGTCATCTCGGGGCAGTAATAGGGGGATAGCTCGTAGGATCACCCTCCTTTGAGGCACTTGTTGCTGGGTGGTGAAGTAAAGCGTACGGTCGTGATGCCGCTGCTATTTTAATGGTGTTTTAATAATAATAATAAAAATTTTTATTGCATCAAACTGCAGAAATTAATAAATTTATGCATACAAAAAAAACCCAGCACGATGCAAAAGGTGAAGATCATCTACCGCTGGTTTTCATCTTAACCCCAGTAAGCGACTGTTAGTAGAAGCTCGTAATATTGTATAGAGCCCTTTCTATGAGAAGCTCCTTAATTTTCCTTTTGAACTTTTTCAAAGGTAGGTGTTTTATGTTCTCTAACATTTCAACCTCCTCCTTTCCGTTAGAATTTTTTGTCGATTTCTCGTTTCGTATTCGTGCTTTGCCGTATTCATCAAAATCTCAGGATCCTTTCTTACTTTGGTTACACTTTCGTATACATATGCTGATGGGAGTGTTAGTATGTGAAGTTCGCGAAATATTGCTTCACAATGCGTTCCACTTGCTACTGCTTTTATGGCTCGGACTGCCCTTTTCTGCATGATAAAACCTTTTTGCTTGCGTTGCATTACCCCATGCCAAAAGACCGTACATCATTCTAGCGTGGAACAACGAAAAGTACACTGTCCTTGCAGATTGCTCACCTGCAGTTTCTCGTATTCTTCTTATTGCATAAGTGGCTATGCTTAAGGTGTGCAGGAGGCCTTCTATGTGCTCGTTCCAAGTTAGCAATGCATCCAGAGTAATACCCAGATACTTAGTAGTCCCTCTGTTTGGTATTTCAGTTTTCTTGTTCGTTACAAATTTCAGCTTTTGCGTCTTTTCGAGGTTTAGTAACAACTTGTTTGTTGAAAACCATACCGTTGGTTCATCCTATGTCGCCTGTACTTCTTTTCCTTTCACTATAAACCATAATAATTTACAAAGAATTTGCAAGTATTAAAATTTAAATACTTTATTAGTATTACAATTAAACTTATGTGAATTACAAAATTATTATATCTGTTCGGCCATTGTTGTGGTGGTATATAATGCTATGTTCCAATCTATTTAAAGCTTCTGTTTGTGCCAATGCTGCTCGGAACTTTCATTACTGTTTTTTGACGAGTTCCTTTCTTCCGGTAATTTCTTCAAAACTTTGTGAAATTGGAATGGAAAATTTTTTCAAGTGCATTTAATTGCAAATATACTATATTTTAAAATTTTTAGAAGACATTATTCACCTACGATATTGTGGTGGGATAAAACATCAACGAGAGACTTTTGAAAACTTATTTAGAACACCAAATTTTAGCTAAAAACACACTAACAATTATATATGAATTACTCCGTAGTTGGGCTCTTTTTGACTAAATCCAGTGTACTACAAGTAAAAAAAAGAATATAAGAAATTATGTCTGGCGATAATCATTGTTCTGGAAATAACAACTTATTAACATTAAGTGACATAGATAAAGCGAATGGCAACCTCTGGTCTACATATCAATTTGGGACAAGGTTGGCCAAGGTAAAAAACGCTTCGAAATCTTTAAACACAAATGAATGTGGAAGGTTTTGTCAGTTAATTTTTTCTCCCAATCTCTTCTGATACAATTGGGCGATTGATTGTTGCCACATCGATTCAATATTTATTTTTTCCTCTTTTTTGGTAAATGTGGGTTTGCTCTTTGGCAGCATCATTTTTGGCTGCTATTTTATATCCCATACCTACATCGCATTACAGGTCGATTTATATTTAAAAATATTTTTGAAATAATTACAATTTCTTTAATTTTATTTCAATAATTTATCAAATGTGGCATACAAATTCGAATTTTAAATTTTAATATCTACCTACATTTAACAAACCTTTATCAGCATTGATGGAACGCACATTTTGCCATTCGAATCTTGCTTTTCAAGAAAGATACTTGCTACAAAATTTTTAAGTAAAGTAGTGTTATTTAGGCGTTGTAGTTTAACCAATTAATTGTGAACCAGTGTTGTTTTCATCGAAAATTTTGGATTAATATTGGTTACTACGTTTTGGAATTTTCCTGTTTACCAGATTTAATAAGCACTCTTTTTTGTGAAGTAGTCCATTGCTGAGGGATTAAAAAGCTTTCATTTACATTGTATCGCTTAAGATTGTTATAAAAATCCTACGACAACATCTTAAGGTATGTTTGAAACCACATTTGATAAGTTTGAATTTTTAGGTTATTACTCATGGCTTACTATTAATTTTAGCTTACCATTTTTACCTTTTGAACTCCCCATTATTCTTTTTGGATTACTATTACTATGAAAATTTATTTTTCACAATTACTATTTCGTTAGCCAAGGTGTTTTTCGGCAGCCCCTTTGTAGGAGATGGTTTCCACCCGGTTCAAAGTGTTAACCTCAGGTTGTGATGGTTTCAGCGTCTTCCCTCGAGTGTGAAAATTGAGAGCTTTGAGACTTCAGCCGACAGTCTCTTTCAGAGATGGCATTGCTATGCTACTTATTTTTGGTGTGATGCTAGAATCACAGCTCACACATGTGCGGTGATTTTGTCTCTAGACCCTAGCTCTCCAGGGTAAGGGCGTTGGCTTCCATCGCTGGGTGGACTTTTCTTCATTTGACTTCCCGCTCACAAACCTTTTTCTTCCATTCTTCAAAAGTGGTGTATTGGGTAACATTTGCCTGAAATTTGTCCCTTCTTAAACTCACCTATTAGTGTGGCAGCTCATGGTTCAACTCTTGATATGTATATGTATAAAAAATCATATTTGTGTATGAAAAACATCTTTCTAGTTCATCCGTACACTATTTTTCTCCGTCAGTTTCATATGATTCACTGACTAGCGCCAGATCAATCCTCTGTTTCCTATCTTGTGCAGGAGCAGGTCTTAGGTTGTAGACGCCCTAATGGAGGTTTACCTGTATATTTTTACACTAAATTTTTTCTCGGTTGTGTGCGTTCTCTTGCAATTTTAACTTTCTTAGTTTATTTTCCGTTGTCGCGTTTTCATCCAAATGAAGGAGCCAAGACTGTTTCTTCATGCAGACGAAGCACCTCCATCTTGTACTTCGCAATACTGCAGATTGGAAAAAACCCTTCACTTATACAATCCATTATTGCTAGGTAGTCGTTTTCACCACAGTTCTGGTACACGCATTTTCCGTCTGCCCGCTAGAGTTTCTAGCAAAGTGGCCAGTACCTCTGCATTTGAAACACTGTTTGATACTAATGTACTCCCTAACTGCATTTCTCGCACTTTTAAATTTTTTTGTTCTTTTCTTGCTTGTGTCTTTTCGTGCGTCCTCTCGCACTTTTAAATTTTTTAGTTCTTTCTCTTGCTTGTGTGTTCATGCAAATGAAGAATCCAATTACGTTTCTTCATGCAGATGAAGAACCCCATCTTGTGTTTCGCAATACTGCAGATTGGACTAAACCTTTTCCTTATACAATCGTTTATTACTGTGTAGTCGGTTTCACCACAATTTTGGCACGCGGCTTTTCGGTCTGCCGACTACAGTTTCTAGCAAAGTAGCCAGTACCTCTGCATTTGAAACATTATTTGACACTGACGTATCCCTAACTGTGCATTTCCCGCACTTTTAATTTTCTTAGACCTTCTGCTTCTATTTGTTTGAGTCTTCTTGCACTTTTAACTCTTCTTGCTCCCTAACTCAGCTCATTGTTGTTTATCATTCTTAGGAGAAAGTGCGCATCTTCTCTTACCATTTCAACTGCTGCCATTTTAGTATTGCTTATCGCAGGGTATAACCTTGACATTTAAGTCTATTATTTCTCCAACGGACACTTTCAGTCCCGTAATTATTTACTGTTTTGTAAGCGCTTCAATTTCCACTTGAAGGTATTTGCGTATGTTTTACCGCGTCGATGGTCATCGGCGTCTCAATGACATTCCCTTATGTTCTACAAGCAGTCGGCTGAAAAGTTCTTTTGACTACATACTTAAAACCGGTTCTTACTTCCATCCATCCTTATTAAAATGGTATTTGGTTTCTAAAATGTCTGCCCTTATTTGAGTTGAGGACTTTGCGTTTCTCTTCTCTTCGGTTTTCTTAGACTTGAGCCGTTCAATCTTCCCTCCATTTTGCTCACAATTTTTGAAATCAATTTGGCTTTGGGCTTTCTCAATCAAATGTGGTAATCGTTTCCGCATGTGCTCCTACGATAGTAGTCCCGGTGTATTTTGCAGGTCGTAGTTTAGATTGAAGATTTTAATAACACCTTTTAGCCGATGATCTGCCAGGGTAAGCTAACTTTGACGGCACCTAAGACAAGGATTTTTACTTTCGCCTCCTCCTTGTTTATCTCGAAAAAGGCGCACCACTCCTTTGGGCTAGCTCAGATGTTTTGTGTAGCAAAGCACCGTATGAAAACCTCTGATTCCCGATGGACCTAAAGGGTAACTGTTGCGGTACAATTTCTTCGGCACACACACCGCAACAAAACCTAAAAGTGCCAGTTAACTTGCCGTGAGATCGGGGTCAGACAAAATTTTTGAACGTGTGTGCACCGCAATTGGGGGGCAAAATCACAGATCTTATCGATATGATTCTACCAAGAGCGCCACTGCTAACCCCAAAAGCGATCTTTTGGAGAATCGGGTTTAGCAGAACCGTATTCCAACCAATGAGAAAAAACCTACTATTGTCGAAATCGAATCCGAGTTTTACAATACGTTCCTCTCTGAAAGAGAAATTAACCACACAAAAACAATTTAACAAATAAATGTATAATAAACTCAGTTCTATAAATGGGCCAATCGAGCCAGGTTCTTAAAATTATTCTGCAATTTAAAATGTAGCACTACGTTAACTGCAAATGACAGCAAATAATAATTTCTAATGACTTTCTTGACTTAAAAAAACAAATAACATCTAATGATAATAATACTTCTATGATGCGCAGCACTAAATGATGAAAACAAAAATGTACTCATAAACAATGGTTTGGAACTCAGCTGTTTTCTCACGAGAGAACTAAGTGAGGAGATTTGCCAAAAGCTATCTTCAAATCTATGGTTGATATGAAGGCAGATAGTAAGCATCCTTCTTTGTTACCGAGTTCAAGTTCCTACCATCGAAACAAAGACGATGCGAACCGTCCGTATTCTTGACGAGCAACATGGGAGTACTCCAAGGAGATTCTGATTCGCGGACCAACCCCATCTCTAGCATTTTATCTAGTTCGGCATGTGCAATTTTTTGCATAGCTGGGGATAGCGGATAATATCGCTGCTTGATTGGAAGAGCATTCCCAGTGTCGATGTGGTGTGTAACCTGGTTAGTCCGAGATAACCCCTTTTTTACCAAAAATTTGAACTTGTCTTTAATCGCAGAGAGTGCAACTTGCTGTTCCAGGCTGAGATCACTTATCTCTCGAGTGGCTTCCAGAGATTGAACATCTTTGACAAAATACTGATCTCTCCTAAAACCAGCTTAGACCCCAAAAGTTAACAAAAATCAACCCCCAATGTTAAACAGGTACGTATACTGTGGCAGACCAGTATATTTAAGGATCGTTCGACGCCACTTATCGAGATTAGCAATACTGCACTACCGATAATATTTTGAGACGTCCCATCGGCCGATCGCAACGATAAGCTGCTGCTCCGTACAAGCTGTAAATCCAGTTGGTTAATCAAATGGTGGCCCTCTGTTTCTAAAATCGAAGCATTGGCCCCGGAATCTAAAAGAGCGGTGAGTTGCACTCTTTTGACTAAAAGACTGACGTATGGTCGTTTGTGTGATCTTGGATGTGTGAATAGGGTGGCGGAATTGGTAGTAGATTCGCAAAAGGCGTTTATAGTACCTAACCAGTTTTTTCACCCCCTGCGTTCGGCTTTAATGGTTCTTATTAACGACGCGCCGCGACGCCGCTTAGCCCAGGTGCGTTTTTGAATGATTTCTCCTACAGTTGGGCGTAGTAACACCTTTTTCCTACAACCGTAACAGAAAATTGTTGCAGGCTCCGAACAATGCCAATAGCGGTGGCTGCTAGAAGAGCAATTCCAGCACGAAAATTTCTTTGCTGAGGGTTTCTCAATTGGTGACGCTTGTGGAACGGCAACAGCAGGTGTATTTTGTCGCTAATTCGGATGTAGAAGGGGAATTAGTGGCTGTCCACTTTACTATCCGTTCGGCCGCTTGAGCTTCTACAATAAACTGCTCTCGGTTTTGTATTTGAGTAGTTCCTATTGTTCGGGAAATATCAGGTAACATGTTTTCCTAATAACCCATAGTTGTTCGTCCTCTGATGGGGATCGGGTTAACGTAGGAAAACTTACTGAACATTGACTTAATATAACCGCGTACCGACTCGCTAGGTGATTGTTTGTACGTGCGCACCTTCTCAAGATATTTGCGACTAAAGTCTAAAGATAAGAACCGCGTTTTTAATTCTTCGCGTTTTAAGTAAGAGCGGGACCAGAAAAAATTCAACAGCTTTATCGAATGGCTGTTTATCAGTCACCCTCCGTGTTTTCGCAAGCTCTTGAGCGCGTTGATGAAATCGAATACGGTCTGGAAATCTCCAGAACCATCAAAATTTAGGTGCCATTTGCTAATTGATACATAGTCCGGGTTACTTCTACTTAATAATAAAGCCAACGAAGTGATTAATTTTGACTCGTCAATTGAAGGAATCACAGAGGATTTTCTCACGGGAGTTTCAAAATTATCGGGACTATCTACGAGACCCCGTGATGGTTCTATTGGAACGACAGGTTCACTATCTTCGTTAGACGCAATTAAAGTTTCAATCTGAGTTCTCAACAGAGAGTACAACAATTAATTTACTTACTTGTGCTTTCAAACGATCGTCTCGAGCATCAACCCCGCCAGCTGGAATAATTATGCAACAAATATCGCAAATAAACTTTGCAAAAAAACAAAATTTTGCAAACCCCTGCAGAGCAAATTTCCAGTAGAAAACGAATTGACAACAAAGCTGACTTGACTAATCTGGGCCCACGTTGGGCGCCAGTGAAATGAGAGCTTGGAGTAATTCAAAATTACTTTCGCCCACAAAAGCACAAATTTATATAAACGGGTTGCCCTTGGTATTCGTTTTCGACCAGCTTTGATTGTAGCGAAAGCATGGATCTAGGTTCGAAATGCTACGTTGTCCTCTCGTTTCTTTAGAAATTAATGAGAAAATAAAACTCGGAGTATGAAAACAACTACGTTTATTAAATAAAATTGAATTTGTCGTAGCTCTGCAGGTACGTACAAAAGTTTGTAAAATTGAAATAGGCAACAACCTTTGCGAAATAAAATAATTGACCCAGTGCGTATGGATCACAAATGTGTGATTCAAGAATGTTAAAATTAAAAATGCCCAAAGCAACGGGTACTTTAAGTAGGAAAAAATGGACTCGCCAGCTGAATGATACCTTACAAAATATATAAGTTGACAACGGGTCCTACTTAAAGGGCAGTTGCGGGCGGCTATTCGGTAAACCTTGAGATTGATCAAACACACACTACACTGGGTTATCTTCTTCACAGGATTGATGCCTTCGGGAGATGTTGCGGTTCCACAACGGTAGATGATACTCTAGGGGCTGGACGGAAATACCTCCAGGTGATAGTTGAGGCGGTAAAAACACTTCGGAAAAGATTGTAGTGAAGTACCGAATTGTACTTATCGCGTTTTAAACCAAATAAAAACAAACGCTTAAACTGTTTAATAAATGCTCGCTGACTCGATGTTATCGCATAATTCGACATAAGCAGGCCGTTGAAATAAATAATAAGTGTCGATTGTTGTTGGAAATAATTTTCCAAAGACAGCGCGAATTACCAACTTTCAAAAAAATCACGCTCACGTGGTCTGCGCACGACTCCGACGAATACCCCAGTATGGAGTCGGTGAAAAATGTATTTGACCGATGACGAATTTTCTACCAAAGTGGCCAGTACCTCTGCATTTGAAACACTGTTTATTCTAATGTACTTCCTAACTGCATTTCTCGTACTTTTAATTTTTTTAGTTTTTTTTCTTGTGCTTTTCGTGCGTCCTCTCGCACTTTTAAATTTTTAGTTCTTTTTCTTGCTTGTGTTTTCATGCAAATGAAGGATCCAATCACGTTTCTTCATACAGATGAAGAACCCCATCTTGTATTTCGCAATACTGCAGATTGGACTAAACCTTTCCCGTATACAATCGTTTATAGCTGTGTAGTCGGTTTCACCACAGTTTTGGCACGCGCCTTTTCGGTCTGCCGACTACAGTTTCTAGAGCCAGTACCTCTGCATTTGAAACATTAGACACTGACGTACTGCCTAACTCTGTATTTCTCGCACTTTTAACTTTCTTAGATCTTCTGCTTCTATTTGCGCGAGTCTTCTTGCACTCTTAACTCTTTTTGCTCCCTAACTCAGCTCATTGTTGTTTATCGCTCTGTATGTCTCGCACTTTTAACTTTCTTAGATCTTCTGCTTCTATTTGTGCAAATCTTCTTGCACTTTTAATTCTTCTTGCTCCCTAACTCAGCTCATTGTTGTTTATCACTCTCAAGAGAATCTGCGCATCTTCTTTTGCCATTTCAACTACTGCCATTTTAGTATTGTTTATCGCAGAGGGTATAACCTTGACATTTAAGTCTATTATTTCTCCAACGGACACTTTCAGTCCCATAATTATTTACTGTTTTGTAACCATTTAAATTTTCACTTGAAGGTCTTTTCGCATGTCTTTACCGCGTCGATGGTCATTGGCGTCGCAATGTCGTTTCCATTATGTCCTTGAAGTAGTCGGCTGAAAAGTCCTTTTTGACTGCATACTTAAAGCATTACTTCCATCCATCCTTATTAAAATGGCATTTAATTTTTAAATTGTCGGCAACTTATTTGAGTTGGGGACTTCGCGCGTTTCTCTTCTCTTAAGTTTTCTTCGACTTGAGCAGTTCAATCTTCCTCTATTTTGCTCACAATTTTTAAAAACATTTTGGCTTTGGACTTGTTTCAATCAAATGTGATAAACGCTTCCGCATGTTCTCCTCCTATAGTAGTCTCGGTGTATTTTGCAGGTCGTAGTTTAGATGCAAGTTGTTTAATAACACCTTTTAGCCGATGATCTGCGGGGAGCAGTTTCAGGGACAACAGGGACATCAGCAACTCCAGGAGTTATTAGAAGTTTCACCAGTACTCGCCCGATCCATGTTACGTCACTGTGTTCGATTCATGGATTAGAAGTTTGTGCACCAAGGTAGGATTATAATACCACGGGTATAGTTCGACAAATAGCCACGCAGTTTCTTCCGCATATTCTTGAAATGTATCAGCATTCATCTCATGGCCGCTCGAAATAGCCTGCAGAATAACGTACGAGGGTTCGATTAAATTCTCGTTAACCCTAGTTATAGCAGACACAGTTAAGTTTTCGAAAAAGCGTCGAGCTGTGTTGCCATTATTGATACTACCGATTCCAGGTTTTTGACAATCGACAATTAGTCCTAATTCCGTACGGAAGCTCTATTTTTTGCTTCTGTCACTATGGAATTAAGAAGAATCGTACGACAGTGGTGTTCCACGCTGAATGATTTTTTACAGGAGATCGGTAAAACCGCCCGATGAAAGAGTTCAGAGGGATTGTAGTAAGAACAGTAATCCCGCGTAATCGGCGACCGCGGAAACTGTTCGAACGGAAATTCCTAAGGAATGGACTCGGAGGCAGCGGTTTGAGCGGTAACTGACCGACGAGAAAACCTTCCGGAGGCGCGACAGAGTTCCGTCGCGTCTCGTTAAAAGCCCAGAAATAGCGAGCTGGATGATGCTCGTTGTTTAACCTTCCCGGAAGCCTGGTCGCAAGATTGCAATTGTACATACAAATGTCCGTAAAAATTCGCGGTCGCCTTCCGACTGAGAGGACGTCGAAGGTCCCGGTCGGGCTAAATTCGACCCGAGAGGGCGTAAAAATCCCTGGTCGTTCCTAACTCGACAGGATTAAATGCCTATACAGGTATACGCGATAGTTGTCCCCGCGGGCGTGGGATAAAATGTGCGATAGGATCCCCAAGGTATCTCGACCCGTGCGAACGTAAAAATCCCCGGTCTGAGCTTTACCGAGAGAGAGAGAGGTATTAAACACAAACGTGATTTTCGCGCGATATTTATCCCCCGAGGGCGTGAGATAAAATGCGCGATATAGGTGATAAAGGTGTATGGACGGACCCCCGCTTTCGATTTCGGCCTGAGAGGACGTAAAAATTCCCGGTCAAATTTTCTCCGGGGGGGGGGGGAGAAATTTATAATACGCGTATTAACTTACGAAATTTTTCGTCTTCGCAGTTATTATCTGCCCTCTAGGTTTTGCTGCGAGCAACATACAATAAGTGGTAACTGTTTCCCGCGAAAATGAAACAGTTTCTCACGAAAAGCGGGGGCTGGATCCGAGAATTGGAAAATGGGTGAGATAATGGTCGTAAAGTGGGGTATTTCTCATTGTCTCCGATTTGTTCGGAGATCAGTTACAGACGAACGAATTTGAACAGTGCGTACTCGAACGTTTTCCAGTTTTTCTTCTCTCTGTTCGTCAGTTTCAGTAGTTCGTGTCTTTCGTTTCTTATGTGCGTGAGGTGTAAATCGACCAATTATATTAAAAACAAATCTACTTCTATGTAGATCTAAGTTCTCATTATTAGTTTAGTATTACTAACTTTATCACACAGATTTATGCAATAGGAATCTCGTTAATCTATTCGTGCACGTCCGAAATTCTCCGCTGACACTCTTTACAAATTTTGACTTTTTTAACCCCTGTTTTTATGGGAAAAAGGTCCTCTTTATCCTAAAGAGTAACTGTGCGAAAAAAGTGTATAACGAACAAACTGACAACCGAGCTCTTTTGTATATATTGCTATGATATTTTTGAAAATGTGTATGTATTGTATTTATCAATATATCCTATTGTCGTCTTTCCTATAGTGCAACCTACGTAAAACTCGTCGGAAAATAAATTAGAAAAATGTTCTAAATTAAAAATACCATATCTTTTTGTCCAAGCACCAAGATGCCACTATATACCATAATCATAGCGAAGACCTGCCAAGTAACATCTATTTTGAAAAAAACCTCAAGATATTAAATTTAACCGTTTTCCAAAATTACCACGTGACACAATGTTCATATAAATATTAAAATTCACCGACCTTTGCACTTTTCTTGTTAAACACTGGTCATCATGGCTCTCCTGGAGCTGTTGAAGTTCAATTATTCATTATCCTCGCCCAAAATGCCTTTTTATATTCTTTTGTGTCGTTTTCCTCCACTTCCACGTCACAGAAAAACCGTTACGTTATTTTCGCGCGTACTGTTTCCGGCCTGTCATTGGTTCAAAGTTATCAGACCAGTTACGATCATCCAATCAAACTCGCCAAGCAACAAAATCCGTTACTTTCTGTTCCAAAAATTAGCCAACACAACCTTAGTGTTGGCGGTATTTTATCGGTTCTCTTCTACTGGATCTCGAAAAAACATGCCACTACATTGGCATCCAATGCTAGTACAGCAAAAATAACGGTCATCTGGTTCTCCCGCGGAATTAAATATGTCTTAACTTTTAATTTTACCGAACTTTATTTAATTGTTACTCTTTTTTTTAATTGTTTATAATTTTGTTAAAATTATTTCATGCGGAAAATTCATGCGAGAGTTCATCGATTGCATTTCGGAAACACACCAAACTGCAATTTTGGTTGTCCTTTGATTTAATAAATTGTTTTTACTACTAAATGTTGTTATGTAATTGGCCTAATACAATCCCTGGTAAGTTAAGTTATCGTTTGAATACAAAAATTTGATTTTTAAATTTTTAGGCTTTTCCGGTACACAAATTTGTCATGAAGTGACCAAAATGAAAGTCATGTAATTGTGGCATTACAATATATTTTGTTAATCTGGCAATTGATGATTATTTTATTATTGATTTCAAATATATCACACGCGGTGCTATCTTTAAATAACTAACCTTTTTGGTGTGTAATTTCTTGTATTTTTATTGGTAAGTATGGTGGTTCATTTTTAAATTTTTATTTTACAAATCTTTATTTAATGTTACTAATAATTTTTATTTTCAGCAACTTCCAAACGTTGTCGGTTCATTTAAATTCAAGAAGTGTCCTTCTTCCTCATCCTACCGTCGTCCCCTTCCTGGGAACTTGAAAATTTGGAATTGGTCCGCTTTTGAAGTTGAATTTGTTTCACAAACATTGTTTAAATGCTTTATTTTACATTCTTGTACATACAAAATTTTCAAAACTTGCTGTTGGTGACATCTGCGTTGTTTGTATTGAACTAAAACTTTCTTTATTAAATGTATCTTCGTTTTCATAATTTTGGCGTTTAGATCACATTTGTGATTTAATATTAGTAATTTTTCAATTTTGAGATACTCAAAGAATTTAATTAAGCGAGCTGGCAGACATTTCTTTTTTAAAATGACCAGAAATTCGATGACCTCGTCAGCAAAATTTGCATAAAATTTAAAATTTTGTAACAGTAATTTTTGTTTATTTAATGTTTCTTTTCAAAATAAATTTGTTTTTGTTTTTGAAATTAATTATTTTAAATAATTAAAACGACAATTACAATATAAAATACAATATTCTAAATTAGTTTTCTTTTAGGCATGGTTAATTTTTTGAATTCCAACGAATAAGAAAATTTCCATTTTCGTTCAGCCGAAAGAAACAGCTGTCGCACACAAAAAATCACAACCTATCCGAATATGATGACATCGAACGAGAAGTGTCAATCGTTTTACCAGGTTAATTAATCACAGTTTTAAGTATTTATTTTAATTTAAATTTATCTCTTGATTGAAACATTCATGTCAATACGTAGCGTCATTTGTTAGGGAAATAGTGGCATATCTGAGCCGAAGAATTGTTTAACTTACCCCGAGAGGTGGCGCTGCGTATGCCTACAATAACTCGACAAATATATGGTTGGAGTGGAGTTAACATTTTTTTTGTCTTTAACATATTAAAAATATAATAAAAATTTATTAACAATTTGTTTTAGCGCTAAAAACTTATTTTAATTGTCGATGGGCGGGGTTACAGTTCAAAAGAGCCAATGAGAAAATTGCATTGTAAATACATTTTTAAAGCCGTTTTTTTTCAAAATTTGTAGACCGACCGACTAAAATTATAGCCCGTTAAATTTGCTATCCCGTTTGCTATAGCCGTTTGAAGGCAGAAATTCAAAAAAATTGCTATCTCGCAAGGATTTGGCCTGGTACAAAAATTATATTTAAAAGTATCTCTTACTAGCTGCCCCGGCAGACGTTGTCCTGCCTTTTCCAACAGGTGGCGCTATGAGAGATTGAAATAAAGACTACAATAGCAACTTAGTTGGTTGCGATCTCTGATTTCTTACTATTTCACATTTTACAGAAATTTGGATCTAAACTCGGGAGTTTGGGTCACGGGTTTCTAAGTTTGGTTCGATTCCAGGATTGCTTACTATACGATTGTTTGCGTTTCCAAATGTAGATGGTGTTCATATTCTACCTGTGATTGGACTGTTTGCATATTCTTCGGTTTAACATACAGGGTGTTTGTACAAAAATGCACTTTCAGTTTTTTCCGGACATCTTTTTTAATTTTTCTTTCCGAAAAAACTTTATGCAAACTATTACGTACATTTGAAAAAAAATGAGCCAAATTAGCTTTCAACTACCAACTAACAGCATTTTATTTTATTTACAATAGAAGATAAAGTGTCTTCTATCATGGTCATGATTTTCCTTGGTCATTGGGATACCCTGTATATATTTTTTGATTTTATTTTATAACTTTGCTTTATTAACGAAAGAAGAAATTACAATCATAATAATTTCATTTTATCTATATATTGAAGAGAGTGAAATGGGAAATTTGCATTTAATCCGATAAGCTCATATCCATAGATGACGACGCCACACCTTCAAATACTAATTCCTTGTAATTCAAAGAAATTGGAATATATTCATTGAATTCGTTGTGATGCTATTTTCCATTGGGCCTGGCATTCTCCACTAATTGTAAGCTTATTCGAATACTTACGTTACTATTAGAAATACATGACTTTCTTTTTATTTTTTATGATTCTCCCACCATGTGACACTATCTTAATTTGGTCGGTTCTTGCAACTTCGCGCATTTCCTTAATTTCGACATTTTCCAGAATAAATGTCCAAACATCATCACAATAGCGATAACTTTTCAAACTACCAGCTTTAAACGTTAGCCGAGCTTGAGCTTTATCTTCTATCACTTTGCTAATAACTTCGTCAAATTTTTGTAAACTAATGGCTTCCAAATTTGCATTCAATTTTCCAGATTGAACTAATTCGTTAAAGGTAGCTTGGAAAGTTTGACCCAAAGTAGTGTTTCTAAATAGTTGACAACCATCATTGTCACTAGAGTATTCGTCCATATTTCTCAACAATATTTGCCACGGTTTCTGTAAGTACTACAAACTTTACTTATATAGTTATTGTACATAGATAATCCGATAATCTTTAATTTCCTAGCAAATTAAATGATTATTTTATTAAACGGAGTGGGGAGGAGCGGAGAGGTTTTTATGGAAGTAGGTATGCCATAATACAGGAACTAAAGAAATTTATAATATAAATGCTAAAGGTAAACCTGCCTGCGCCGGTTTTAAACTTGTTAAAAACGTCCCTGATTCGAAATAGATCTCCAAAAGTTAGACGTTGAAGGCATGGGATCTTAGAATGAAATTAACCAGTAGCGTTGAAAACAAAAATGTTTGCTCAAGGAACAAACACCTTGCAGTCACAAAATTTATTTTATTGTTACTGGGCCTTTGATATTCGATGCGACTAGCTATAGCTGTTAGCGGTGAGCTATGGCAATAGATCTTTGCAAAACAGATCGAAGTGTCAGTTGTTAAAATATAATAAAATCTTACCTTACTGATCAGAAAGAAAGTCACAAAGTGGTACCTTATACAAGATAATCTTAACAGCTGCAAGAACCCAATGATTCTGGGATGAACACTACCGCAAACTTGCACTAAAAACACAACAACACTGGGCGAAGATCGTAGAGATGAAACAGATCGGTTGTAGTTGCAGGTGACGGCACATTGAAGAATCTCCAGCAACAGCAAATTCGTGTTCCAGTTAAGATGATTCAAGGATGTTGGTTGATTGACAACAGGAAAGCAGGATATCCGGCGACTTAGAAATAACGTATTCTTAATAAGATAAAACGCCCGCTCCGTCCAAAAAATATTTGAAGTTGTCGAAATCGTACAAAAAAAATAATACAGGGCGGTCAGTAATTAAATTGATATTTGGAAAGAAAATGTAAAATTTCCGTAACAGCTTATTTTAAAATGCCCATGGAGGGGCAAACCAGATTATTTTTTAGAATCTTGTTAATCCATTCGTGCGCGTCAAACGCTGAACTTTCAGCGTCTACTTAATCCGTTGGGGCGAAAACCTCATTGGTCGATTGAGGATCGACTGTTTGAAGTTCCGTTGCCTCAGTTTCGACTTCAGTATCAATTGGTAAAATAAAAACTAACAGGCAAATCACCTACTTTCGGTTCCCCGCTGCACCACGGAACCATGATGTCGGCGCCCTCTTCCCATAAGAGAATAGTGTTGCCTTGGTTGCGATCACTTGAATGCGACGCATTCGGTCTTACGCTTTCCAACCCCTGACGTTTTCTTCGTCGGACACCGTGGCCAGGCTTGGATATTTATCGAGGTAATCCTCCAGCGCTACGAAGTTGACATCATCGATGCGCGGGTCATGTCAACTTGCGTTGTCAAACTTCAAATCAACTTTTTCTTGTAAAAGGAGCTGCTTACAGCTTTTAACCTTTGGTTTCGGCATTATCGCGTCAATCCTATCCACCCTATAAACACAAAAAACAACAAATTTTACTCACTCATGTCTTCACACCACGATGTTCACTCTTCTACTTGAACCGAGGGGTTGACCACCTGGTATATTTGGTGGGTGATAGTTCGAAATCCCGGGTTCGAAAATACACTTTTTCCTATAGAAATGGCTATACCAAACGAAAGAACACAAAAATACAAGCTTTCTAAGGTGAGGATCAATCTTGTCGGAGTTGTAATAAGGCCACAATTTAATTTTGAAAATTGCAATTTTCCCATAAGAAATACATGTAAGTGTATTATTGCGTAACATTGCGCAATAATTTTATGCATTTTGATGACCGTCCGTGCTGATTTACCCTAGCGGTTCTACCTTAAGGCGGGGCCAACTAGAGCAGTGGTAGAAACGAGTCAGTCGCTCCCTGAGATCTACCGCGTCAACTTTCAAACTTTTCGAGTTGGAGCCGCTTAAGGGATGTTTTTAATGAGTTTAGCAAGTGTCAAAACTGCTCGAGCACCGCCAGCGCCCGGGACGGGCGCGGGCTGTTGCGGACAACCTCTTTCGCCTTTTGGGGCGGGGTTACAGTTCAAAAGAGCCAATGATAAAATTACATTCCAAATTAACTTTAAATCCGTTTTTTTCAAAATTGTGTGAATATTCCGCAAATTTTATTTTTTTTATACGCTAATTAGATCTTTCATAATCCACTTCAAAAATGGTAAAAATCCCGACCCGGGATTTCGAACCGTCACCTATTTGGTGTACATAATTTTATAAATGATTTGCAATTGTTTGCAAATATCTGTGTAAAGTTTTCCAAATGTTTTGCAAATTTTGCAATTGTTTTTGCAAATGAGTGTAAATTTTGCAAATGTGTGTAAGTTTTTGCAAATGCCTGTAAATCTTTGCAAATGACTGTAAATTTTTGCAAATGTCTGAAATTGTTTTGCAAATATCTGTGTAAATTTTTGCAAATTTTGCAATCGTTTGTAAATTTTGCAAATCGTTTGAAAATTTTGAAATTATTTGCAAATTATTATAGATGAAAATTTGGTGTACACATTTTTGGCCAGTGGTCAACCCCCCCGACTTGAACTAAATTTATAAAAAACGCATCTCTTTTTCTGAATTTTACTAGCCCGCTTCGCTCTTATTGGACAATCCTAAATAATCCCAATTTACAAACAACTAAAATTTACAAAAATCTACCCGTTTTTGTGCTAGTGCGCCAGGATATTTTTTCCTATAGCTACTTCATTTTTTCGAATTTAAGAATTGCAAAAATACCATCATCTTTATGAGCTCTTCACAAAAATTTTGCCTCAGGCCTGATCTTCCTCCGACCATATTTTGTTTTTGACTTCACTTAATATGTTACCAAAAATTGTGATTTGATTTGGTACTTTCCGTGGGTTTTTTAATGGTGCATCCATAAAATTTACTTTTTCCAAAATGTAAAAAGAACAAATTGTTCTCTTTTCCATGATTTTTTCCAAACTCAGATTGGACAACAAATACGACTCTCAGCCAGTTTTATAAACTACAAAATCCGTTGGTACACGTGTAGGCCAATAGGAATTAAGCTTACCCACGCTAGCCTTCTGTAAATAGACCCGACAATCCACGTATTTTAAGCTAAAATTTACTTTACTGCGACATCTCCTTGTTATTTAAATTCTTTGTTTTTAATTTATGATGTCTTTTTCAAAATTTTCCGATGATAGTAGTTTTCATGTAATTCGTGTTTTTCTGACGCGCCACACGTAACTTTAAAATCGGTTAAGGTGCAACGCGTGATCTTGTGAATATCGCCCATGTTTCATGCGAAACTCATTTAAACGTTAGTAGGTATGCGAACGGTTGGTCCTGGGAAATTTTAGTCTAGCGTGTGCATTTTTAGTAATTACAGGGACGGTTCTGTACTATGCCGCTTTCCTTTGAAATATGCCGCCATCTAGGATCGTGGGAACTTCATTTTCAAGGTCAAACTCCTATGCTCCGCCAACTTTCCAAGGTCGAGCCCCACTGACCGGTAAGACCCTCCCACTTTTCAAGGTCAAGCTCCTATGCCACGTCTACTTTCGAAGGTTGAGCTCCTGCGTCCCGCCCACTTTCCAAGGTCGAACTCCTATGCCCCGCCCACTTTCCAAAGTCGACCCACATTGTTCGAAAGCTTCGCCCACTTTTCAAGGTCAAGCATTATTTGCACGGTGACCACTGTCAGTTTTCAAGGACGTAATTCAAACCTACTTTTCAAGGTTCCAACCAAAGAACACTTCTCCCTACACAATGGCACCACCCAAGGACAAACGCCACCACAATTACTATTTTTTATTGAAAGACTCAAGGTCTAATTCTGACCTTCACAATAGTTATTAAATCGACGTGGTTTAATGTTTTATTCAAATAACAGTACACATACGAGTACGTGATGGCTGCATCAAAAAAGTGATAAAATACATGATTTTTAGTAAAATTTAAAAATTCAAAATGGGCGGGGCTTGAAGGTTCGAATTTAGCCTATTATAGATCGCATTACAATTTTTAATTTTTTAATGCCTACTTCCTTCACTGCACCAACCCCGCCCGTCATTCCCCAAGCCATCCCAACCAGGGGATGAACTCAAGGATCCTGGTGTATGAGATGCAAGGGGTCAACCGCTAGAGGAAATCGTGTACAATTAACTTCACACTTCACGTACTTCATCATAATTCTCCATACTTCTTACAGAAGAGACTTACAGAAATACCAAAATTTGAGCACTGGAGGGTGTTCCACACCCCCCAGACCCCCCGGATTGAGTAGATTATTTTTATCAGAAGTAAACTAAAGATCTCCCGTTGCAGAGGCACTAGAGGGTGTTTCACCCCCAGCCCCGGATCAAGTAGTTTATTTTTTATCAGAAGTAAACTGAACTCTCCTGTTGCAGAGATCTACCTCCCAGGAAGTACGGAATTTATAATAAGGTAGTTTACCTAATTGTCAGAGTACGAATTAAACACATTTACTTGGCCATAGCTAATTTTAATAAACTTTATTTAAACTTTATTTAAACCGGGGGGTCTGGGGGGTGTGGAACACCCTCCAGCGCTTCTGCAACGGGAGATCTTCAGTTTACTTCTGATAAAAAGTAAACTACTCGGTCTGGGGTTCTGCATGTTCTGCAATGTTCCTCATTCTAAAATTTGTGCACTGGAAGGTGTTCTACACCCCCCCTTCCCAGTACTTCATTAGATGTGTACAAAAAACTTCACCAGCGGTTAACCCCTCGATGAGATGTTTCTGATTCTGACCATGCTAGGTCAGAGATCCCCCAACATCCCCCATATAAAGTTTAATTCTAAAATTTTGAGATTATAGCAACAATATTTTGGTTTTTTAAAGGATTTTTGTTTTTTATCATCGCGCCATCTGTTGATGATATTTTTCTTTCTTGAAAAATCTCCCTTTTAGAGATTCATGAAATGTAAAATAGTATAAAGACGCGAATTCGTAATGTGCTACTGCAATCCTATTTTTTGAATTAATAATTTTAATTTTACAAATTATAATTTTTTTCGCGCGCTTACGTTGGTAGGTAACTTTGACTTTATTACATAAACATTACATCGAAAACAAAAATTATGTTAGAGCAACGGTCGGCTGGTGATAAAGCTAATATGGCAAGAAAATGTGATATTCTGATGGCATGTAACATGGAAGTGGCACAAGATATTTTAATGAAATTGGCAGACAAAAAGCAAAAAATTAAAAACAACGTCCCCAAAGGAAGACAAAAACGATAGCCGTTGTGAAAAAAAAATTTCTAAGATGAATAATGAAGATGAAAGTAATGAGAACTTTACAGCATGGACTGGTTACGATATACCTTCGGTTTTGCTGAGAGCAATTAAAGAAAAGGGATTTATACAACCAACCGAAATTCAGCGCCTATTTTGGGTCGTAGAGATATTTTGGGTGCAGATGAGACCGGAAGTGGTAAAACTTTGACATTTGGTATTCCTATCTTAACGGGGATCTTGAATTTGAAAGAGAATGAGCAAAATTCTACACAATCAGATGAAGGGTTTTCTTCTGACGATAACATTGATGAAAATGAAGATGTAGAATCTCAATCTGATGATGATTCAGACCACACAGTTGGAAAATTTGTGAAACCACCAGCAGATGATGAAATTGAAAGTGAAAAATCTTTACCTGATGAAGAACAATCATCTGATGGTGTTTCAGAGCTAGAAATTGAAGCAGATGATGGTTCCGAAGAAATTGGATGTGTGAGTGTCGTGGATAATGTAAAATTGGATGAAAACTTTGTTGGAAAGCCACTGTATGCTTTAATACTTACACCTACACGAGAACTGGCTATTCAAGTTAAGGATCACCTTACAGGCATTGCGTAATATTCTGGCATTCAAATAGCAGTTGTAATGAGTGGTATGGCAGTTGAAAAACAGGAGCGAAAATTACGTCAAGGTCCTGAAATTGTAGTTGCAACGCAACAACAATTTGGTGAAACTTTCTTACAAGTTTGTGTTTAGGTTTGGTCAACATACGACTTTTAAATGGACGAGGAGATTTGATTGTTTTGGTTGCTCAAATTGTCTCTGATGGTGCTGAAGAAGAACGAGCTAGAGATGAGCTCGGAACAGCCCGTCAAAAAGAAATTGAAGAAGAATGAGGAGATGGTGGACGAGACTGACTTCATCAGCGAGAATGGAATGGGGGCTCTGCATTTGACAGTGCCCGGAATTATTGGACAGAACGATGTGACGATGAGCTCGGAGCCCTGCGTTCAGAATGGGAATGGCACCAATCACGACCGGGTGGAAGATCTAAGTTTGTTTCATGACTCCCTAGTTCGGCAGTGCTTATGTGGGGTGCCCGAGAATTTGATCAAACGGTCGTTCGAGGGTCAAAACGGGAACAACGTGTTGATGTCGTGGCCCACCAACGAAGTGCTTCAATTGTTATCCAATTTACAGCTCCTTTTTGACGTTTACCTTAAACAGAATAATAAAGGTTATATTTGTGCGCGAATCGTGGATATTTGTAACGCTTTAATACGAAACGAGTGCAATTTAATAGGAGAATTATTGACTTTAATCAACGCGAAGAATAGGTACGTGAATTATATGTTGGCGCGCGTTTTGAGTAGTTTCTTGGTGATCGCGAAATCCGACCTAAACACCGAGTGGTTGGAATCGATTGCCAGTTGTTTATCGTTGGACTATGTGGACTATGACAAGATGAATTTTGGCTTGCAAGTTATTAGGACTGTGGTGGAATGGAAGGACGCGTCGGTCTAATACCTCAAAACCCCAAAAGCTACTTTTTCAGGAAGAATCAAAAATGTTTACCTACATATTATTATACATCTTTGCTATTGTTTTTTTTTAAATAAAGCCGTTTTCTAAAATACTACTAGTTGAATATTTAATGAATTGGTTGTTAGGCAACCCAAGTTGCAATGGTGGATTTATAGGGTGCTTATGATGTTGGAGCAAAGGAGGTCCTGAGCATAGAACCCCGATCATTGCCCCCTCCTTCCCAAGACTTTACTCATTATTTTGTAGAATTTAGTTTTTTTCCTTTTTATAAGCTTCAGATCCTTTCCTCAAAAGCCTCAAATGTAAAAGACACTTTATAGTATCTATCTATAATTTATACTTTTAAAAGTTTATATTTATAATATGCGGCAAGGAGATGATCGCCTAGCGCCAAATTGTCACTTGAGAGCGTCACCAGCAGTAACGGGGTCGATTAATTCAAATTCCTCCTGAATCTCTTCCGGTATCCAATCAGTTTTATCATCTTTAGATACACGATCCTCACTCAATGCGCTATCCATAGCGACATCCAGAATATCTTCCTGAAAGGCATTAAATTCGCGACGATTGGCAGAAATTGTTTCTATATTATCAGTCACTATCTTCTCGCAATTTTGATTTGTAATGTCGGTTTCCTCATGCCTCCAAGGATGATAGAGCATCACTTGTTCACGGAAAAAGTTGTGACGATCTTTATTCTTGTTGTAGCGGACGTAGCAAATAATCTTTGGAAATGTTCGCTTCCAAACGTATCCCGGTTTTCCATTCTTCAGGGCAAAATATTTATCGGTACTTGGTGCGTTTTCGTATTCTTCAGTTTAGGTAGTAGGTAGGTTCGCCAGTGGATAGAGTTTTAAAATTATTAGCGTGTATTGTTCTATGCAGTTCTCTACCTTTAGTTGTTATTAATCTGGATCCCCACATTGGGTGCTTGGCGTGATAATCGCCTCCTGCTACGAACCTCTTTCCCAGGGTGTTGAAGAAATGCTCGTAATCAGCCTTTTTGATGTTATGTTTGGGAGGGCAGTATACAGCGCTAAATGTACAGTCACCCATCATGTCCTCTACCACTACATTGGTAGCCTGTAGGTACTCCTTGGTAAATTTTCCAGCTTCGTGATGTTTTATGTTGTCACGGATGATAATTGCTGTGCCTCCATGGGCCCTGCCTTGTATTGGATGTCCAGTGTAATAAGTTTTATATTTTTGTATCCTTATGTATTGTTTGTCAGTAAGATGTGCTTCAGAAACCAGCATAATATCAATGTTATGACTTTTCAAAAATATTTTGATCTCCTGAAGATGTTGGTTTAATCCATTGGCGTTCCAGACAGCGACTCTATGTTTGGGGTGTACTGCCATTAATTTTATTCACAAGTATAGTCAGGAGGTTTAGCATTGTTGACATATTTCTTGCGTTTTCTTTATTTTGTTCAATTAATTCTTTTAAAAGGTTTCTTAGTTCATTGATGTCACTTTGAAAACAAACTTGTTTACAGCCTGCAGTCACAAAATTTATTTTGTGACAATCCTTGATGAAATTATCGGCTAGCCGTGCTCTGTAGCGGTGAGCGATGGCTGTGGGTTTAAAGGTTTGTTGCTCCCTTTTAATAAAACTAGAAAGAACAATAACGGTGATCTTTATTATCTCTTTAAACAATTTACTAAATAAATAATAATAAAACCAAAACAACCGGATCGTACAGCGCGTATTCAAATTTACTGCCGTCCGCTTTATCGGACGTTTAAATTCTAGCACGATGAGTTCGAGATAAAGGCAGCTGCTAAAAGTAATTAAAGAACACTTACCTCCCTGATCAGTTCGGTAGTTTACAAAGATAGCGATGACAAAGTGACTCCTAGCAGCTGCTGGTTCCCATTTCTTCGGGAATTGAACCTCGCGATCAACACTAGACGCACTGTCACAGCACCGGAAGTAATTTTCTGATGTGATGGATGAGGTTGTTGCGAGTCCTCCAGCAAGCGGGGGTGCGTGGGGGTGATCCCTCTCGGAATGTGTTAAATCAAAAGGTTGTTGAACCTGACGATCGCTGTTCATCCAGCGACTTATGTTGAAATCAAATAAAAAAATAATATTTCGCCCGAAATAATTGCAAGTCCCTGGTTGCGTTTAATGACGTCGACCTTGGTGCGCATTCAAAGTAATTGCGCCAATGTTATCAGCCAACGTGCAAGGAGCAGCTGATTTCCCGTCGCTTCCCCTCGCGCGTGCGCCGACCTGTTGCTTTCGTCCTCGTGCAGAGCATGGGGCACAGGGCCGCTAGCCCTAATGGCTACGGAATGATATTAATTTTCCGTAACAACTTTCTGGATTCTTGAAGTCTTGATATTGTGCTTGATGCGTTTGCCAGTACGTTTTCTGTGGTTGGATGTTGGTATTTGTATGTTGATTGTATGTTATATAGTTTTTTTGTTCATTTGTATTTGTGTACCTTTGGTTTCCGTTTACTATTCTCCGTGCATTTTCATATGTTTGTTGCGAGTTGTTCGTTGCTGATCCTACTGCTTGTGCATACGATGTTGTTGGTTGGCTTTCTTGGTGCTTCGTGGAGTTTTGGGTTTTCACTGTTGGAAAAAATGTCAGAGTTCTCTGTGTTTGTTGAGTTGAGGTGTCACTATTTTGTTGTTTATTCCCTTTCTGTCTGAGAGCAGGAAACATTTTTTCTGCAGCTGCTTGTGAATTATGCATCCTCGATAGTTGGCAGGATGGCTTTCACCACAGTTGACACATCGTACATTGCCGTCTCGACTCTTTAGAGTACACTTAGTTGTTTCGTGAACTCCTGCACATTTAACACAACGGGGAGATCTTCTACGGAAGTTTTTCGTGTGTCCATACTCCTGACATTTTGTGCACTGCGGGATAATCCGTTTGGCATATGGAGGTTCAAACCTTACTACATATAGTTTCCAATTGTTTTCAATTTATAAATATTCTTATTGTTATCTCCCGGTTTTATATCGACATAATGCATCGGTAGTGGTACTTTGGTCTCTTCTTCTTCTTCAGGTGCCTATCCGTTACCGGATGTTAGCGATCATAAACTTGGCCGAAGCCAAGATGACTTTTCTTGGGAGTGTTATTCATGGGGTGGTTTCCGTTGCCTTCCCCATAGTCCACCGATCAATATTGAACTTTTTGATCACGGCAGTGTATCTAGCGCCAGCAGGGTTCGAACCGCGACCTACCGCTTCGCAGTCGACCCGTGCATGCTTCGCGCTATACTGCTGTATCTTTGGTCTGTACTTTGGTCTCACGGTGTTTAATTTTCCAAACGTTCGTCACTTCGTGTCCGGCTACTAGTAGCGATTCCTTAATTACATCAGTTCAGGAAGAAGGGTGTATTCCTCTAAGGACAACTCTGAAACTTTTCTCATTCTTAAATTGATATGTGTGGTATTCTGTTTTTTTGTTTTCAAGGATCTTTATTACCGGTTTATAGTGTTCTGACTTGAACAATTGTACCTTTATTTTATTGTCACCCAAAACTTTCACCTGGTATTCACCTTTTGTGACCTCTTGTAGTACATCGTGTAAAGGTTTAACTTTCTGTACATTGTATATAGTTATCTTTCTGTGATAAGACTTCAAAACGATTCTGGGTCGATATTGGTTTACCCAACCAGTAGTCCGCTAGCTTTGGCTGCTTTCTTGTGAATGTAATTTCTGGACTTCGCATTCTTTTGTTGTAAACAGTTTGAAATGGTTGTTGAATATGTAATCACAATTCAACACACATATATAGAAATCTCATTAATACTGAACCTATGGATAAGCAAGAAAGGTAAATAAAAAAAAAATAGTTCGATCAATTTGTGTAAAATACAAATATTTTAGTTCCCAAGAGATGTGTTCTCAACGATAAACGTAAAAAAACAGTTTCCAAGAATCTTGAGAAAACCAATAATCAATCGAACATCAATAATTCTGGTGTATAGTGTAATTTGACGAAAGAGAAGAAGAGCACCTCAGAGCTTAATCACAAGTAGTTCAATTTTAACACCAGGAAAGAACTTTTTCCTGCGCGAAATCTGCAGGAGGAGCGAAGGCATGTCGGAAGACGGTTACCCGCTTCTGCAGTCCACAAAACGGAGTGGGGTTTTAGTCGGTAAGAGTCCGACACTACCACCCAACGTCATCTGGGTGGTGTCCATGAGGATTTTCCCACTCCCAGCGCTCGCAAAAAAAAAAAAGTTGTGTCCTTGCAACTGTCAAGGTGGCGGCATAGAGTTGCTACTGCCTCCCGACAATGTTGCAGGTTTGTTTGTAACAAGTTCCAGTTAGCCAAGGAAGCCATTGGGCCTGCCTGCCTTGTGAGCCTACTGGTTTGTTTCGCTTCCGGGCTCCGCCTCCGGATTTGCATCCGTCTCCATGGGAGTGGCAAGGGCCGTTGGCGTCGTTGTAGTTGCCGAAGTGGGCAGGTCTTCCATCTTTTACAACTTAACCTTGAGTGAGGTAAACTTATAGTTTAACCTCTCTCCTTTGGCTCTGATGGTGGCGCTGTCTTCTTGACCGGCACCGAAGACAAGAAGTTTGCCTTTCGGCTCGTCCTTGTCCATGTCGAGAAAGACACACCATTCCTTTACTTTAGCTCATGTGTTTTGGGCAACGAGGCGCCTTATGACAGCCTCAGTGGGCTCTGGTTCCCCAGGAACCCAAAGGGTGACCTTGGTTAGCCTCGGTAGCTCGTCCACCTGGACTACGTCAAGTTTAGCTCCCTCCCATGGTGGTGGGAGGTTTGCTATAGTGGTTCGCAGGCATTCCAGCGAGCCCTGATCACTGCAGGTGATCCGAAGGATCTGCTCTGAGTGATTTAGCCCCCCGAATGTGGATGCTGATCTTGCTTCATTTTCCGCTGCCATGAAACGATATTTCGTTTTTTCAATTTTTCTATCACAAAAAAAGTAAGATTAGTTTTTGTCACTCGTTTATAAAAGTTATCTTGATATCTAAAATATTTCAAACCCTAATTTTACATAATACGTATGTCAAAAAATAAACGCCAAAACCCTTCGTTTACAAATAAAAGAATAAATTAAATATGTCTAAATTTTTAACGTAATTCCATCGTACACTTGATAACAAATTCGTTTGCTGAGAGAGCAAACGGTTTGTCGTCACAAAATTTATTTTGTGACAGCCCTTGATGGAAAGATAAGCTAACCATGATCTGTAGCAGAGAGCTATGGCCGTGGGTTGAATGTATTGTTGCTCCCTTTCAATGAAACCAAGAAGAACAAGAACAATGATCTTTAATACTCCTCTCAATAATTTACAAAAATTAACAACAATTAAACTGGCTCTCACGGATCGTGCGATCCAACAAACAACCGAATGACACAGTACGTTCTCAAATTTACTACTGACAACGTTACTAAGGTAGCTGCTAAAAGTAATAATAAATGACTTACCTGTCTGATCAGACGGAGATAAGTTTACAGCTTGCTGACGACAGTGGTGACCTTTAACAGCTACTTGCACCCGTTTTTCCGGGGATTGAAACTCGCGTAAATCACTTGACGCACTGTCGCACTGGTTGAAGTGGTGACTAGTTGTGATTGATGGTGTTCCTATTCTTCCTCCAGCGAGCGGGGGTGTGTAGCGACGAATCGTCGTTGGATGAGTTGACTCAAACAATGGAATTGCTGAACCCGTCGAGTTGTTGCCCATTCGGCGGCTTATTATCAAATTTCAAACCGATAGGAAAAACTAACCTTCGATAGTAAACAATACTTGAATAAACCTTGACCTCGGTGCAAATGCGCATGTAACAAAAATGGCGTCGTTCTTATCAACGCGCGACAAAACAGCTGCTTGCAACGGCGCGCAGAAAACTATTTGCATCTGATACTCGAAAATTTTCCAAACTTTGAAAATCCGCCCAAGGCGATGGAAAACAAACTCGCGTTTGAACCATTAAAATCCCACTACTGTAGTGAGTGACTCTGCGATCATTAACGCGAAATTAAATTAAATCTAGCAACTGATAAAAATTGCCTTGCAATTTTTCGAAAACGTCCGCACTCGCTCAGATCTCGCTAGACTCCCTCGCTTAGCCGTTTACGCCTGCGCCCGGACTATGTGATTGAGGATATCAAGCCATATGCCAAATTATCTCGAAGTTAGGAGATAATTTCCTAAAATATTCTATTAAAATTCAATAATTTTAAAATAATTATTGAATATATTCAAATCTCTAATAAATTTAATTTAGGCAGCGTTGAAAATATCAGATTTTCGTAACACTACCGTCCCCTCACAGGTTTAACTGCGGTGCACAGGCCGCGTAATAACGAGCTAAGTCAAGGAACTAATCTAAATATGGTTACTTGGTGGTGGAGCTTTGTAAAACCAAGACTGCAGTTAAAACCAAAAATCTCCCTTCAAAAAAATAAGGGCTTACAAAAAATAAAATCTCAATCGAGATAAAATACAAAAATTTTGAAAAAAAATAAAATCATGAGGGTATTCTAACTAAGTAATGACGCATTACTCTTGTATCTGCTTAAGGCGAAAATCCCAAAAATTTGCTGAGCGCGCAGCGCTTCGAATAGCAAAAAATATTTACAAACCGCGCAACTAATGTGCTGCGGTGAATCAAAAAAACTAGGTACAGCACCACATTGGACCTGTTCCAAAAATTTACAAAATAATCAACCCCATGATCATAAACCATCATAATGGGGGAATTTTAAATTGTGATGGACCACAGAGGACCCATCACCGCGGCTCGAAAGCAAATCCTAAATTTGCCCAGCAGCAAAATACGTCTCGGACCAAGGCAATCAGTGTCCTTGGAACATGGAGACTAAAGAACCATTTGAGTCTAGCAAAATGATTCATGAATAAAACCCGATCAAAATATGATCAGTATAACCCACTACAGTCTTAATTAACACAAAAACTCCAAGTAAAAGTTGGAGCAACTAGGGACCCAAGATGTTAACATCCCCAGTTGAAATAATTGAAAAAATAATAAACAGGTTCTTAAAAAAATCGAACCCACTGGTTTACTATTTACATGTCCAAGATGTTGTGGACTAAAATTAATCTAAGATGGAATTTGATTATTTAGTTATGCGTGATCTGAGTTGTAAGTCGATCAAAAAGTGACAACATAACCCATCCAACCGCCCTATTTAGGATCTAAGATGTAATTTGACCTAAAAAAGTTACTACATGACCCTTCCAACCTCCCTATGTATATATTTTCATACTCATCCGCCCCGTCTCTGCCCTTCTCATTGGGCAAGGGATAATTTAATGGACCGGGCACCTCGCGAACTTTGCACTTTATGTGCTTAGGTGCTGACCTGCTGAAACTAAAATTTCTACGCCACACCGTATCGCCCTTTTTAAACTTAATTGAGCGCTTACGAAAATTATAGTGTGACGTACTTTTTCGATACAACGCCTCCAAACGCTTACAAACGTTGTTAAAAAGTTTGGTTAACCGGTTCATTTCCCCTACGACCTTCTCGCGACTATCCAGAGCTAAATCCTCCTTTTTCAAATCCGAGACACGACGTTTATAATCTCCCCTCGCGGGTACAGTTCTAGCTGACAAGCAAACGGAGCACCGACGCACGTACCTAGCGACATCCGAGAGCATCCTCGGCCAATAATACAACTTGCAAACCTTGTTGTACGTTTTTAAAGTTCCCGAGTGGGGTGAAGTAGAATCGTCATGGCATTGACTAAGAACGCCATTACGGCGCGACTTAGGAACTACTTGCCTCCACTCAACTGAGTCGGAATTAATTCCATGATGGTTGGTAACAAGTTTATACAACAAACCCGCTTTAATACGCCAATCAGGAAATTCGTTCGGGGAACTTTGTACCTTGGTCAACATACGTAGATACCAGGTATCAAAATCGCCTTCGACTAAATCGAGGGACGACACCTCTAAAGGAACCCGGGACAGGATGCCTGGTACGACACGTGAGTTCCTCTTCCGAGGTCGTACTTCAACCTGTGGACGCTCGTTCGAGTTTGGATGAGTAGGCAAGGTGGAAGTAATGGGGGCTGATCCGCAGAACGCGCTAATTTTTCCCAACCAATTCTTCCACTCTATGGCATCGGCTTTAATGGCGTTTAATAGCGACGAACCGAGGCGCCGCCACGCCGGTGAGCGTTTTTCTGAATGGTTTCTAGGACAGTCCGGTGTCTTAACCCCCTTTCTACCGCAGTAAAACAAAAGACGTTTAGGGTTTCTCTGCAAAATTTGAAATCATGACCAGTCGAGTCGCAATTCCAACATAGAAACGCTTTTCGGTTGGAAGGAGACTCGAGTTTCGTAGGTTGATTGACAGGTGGCTTAACATAACCAGGCACGGCCGCAGAAGCAACATTAGCCGCAGCGCCGAGCGTAGTCCACTCAACTATTTGCATTGCATTTTTCATCGGGGTCTTATCGTTATCTGCATTCCGATAACTGCTCGATTACCAGCTGTTTTTATTCCATTGCGATAGGTTGTTTACAAACAACCTTATCTTTTATCGCAATAAATTTTATTTCTAGGACACCTGCGTTATTTATTTACATTTTTAACAGGTTGAAAGACAGGGCCGGCTTTAAAATTTTTTTAAACACCAACATTTATTTTATAAGTCGAATTTTTTTAAAATTTTTTTGAAAATGAAGACGGCTAACGAGTTCGATAAGTTTGGGACTTCCCTAACCACCCTATAGTGAACAACATAAACAAATATATCAACACAATAACAATAGATTGTAATGCACAAATCGTTCAGATTAAATAATACTTTCTTTAGAACTTGGCAAGTTTGAAATTATCCACGGATGTTTCATGACGTCTTCTAAAGTAATTCGATTTTTTGATGATTTTTGTAATAACTTGGAAATCAAATCCTTTGCTCCCGATGGCACATTCGAAGGATATTTTATGGTAGTTTTACGAATTTTTGTGTAAGTTTCTTTAATAGAAGTTTGTGTAATATTCTATTAAAATTCAATAATTTTAAAATAATTATTGAATATATTCAAATCTTTAATAAATTTAATTTAGGAGCCGTTGAAAATGTTAAATTTTCGTAACACTACCCTCCCCTTACAGGTTTAACTGCGGTGCACAGGCCGCGTAATAACGAGCTAAGTCAAGGAACTAATCTAAATATGGTTACTTGGTGGTGGAGCTTTGTGAAACCAAGACTGCAGTTAAAACCAAAAATCTCCCTTCAAAAAATAAGGGGCCATACTAAAAAATAAAATCTCAATCGAGATAAAAATACAAAAATTTTGAAAAAATAAAATCGTGTGGGTATTCTACCTAAGTAATGACTCATTACTCATGTATCCGCTTAAGGCGAGAATCCCAAAATTTGCTGAGCGCGTAGCGCTTCGAATAGCAAAAAATATTTACAAACCGCGCAACTAATGTGCAGCGGTGAATCAGAAAACTAGGTACAGCACCACATTGGACCTGTACCAAAAATTTACAAAAATAATCAACCCCGTGGTCATAAACCATCATAATGGGGGATTTTTAAATTGTGATGGATCACATAGGACCCATCACCGCGGCTCGAAAGCAAATCCTAAATTTGCCCAGCAGCAAAACACGTCTCGGACCAAGGCAATCAGTGTCCTTGGAACATGGAGACTAAAGAATCATTTGAGTCTAGCAAAATGATTCATGAATAAAACCCGATCAAAATGTGATCAGTATAACCCACCGGTCTAGGACACTTCGCCGTGGCCGTTTCGCCGTCGCCCATCTCGCCGTCGGTATTTCGTCGTTAAAGTATTTTTTAACTTTTCTTTTCACGATAAATTCCTTAAAAAATAGTGTTAAAAATGTTATGATTTATATTTAAAATTGTAAACGTATATATTGTAAGATTGTAAAAGTGATAGTATAAAAAGTGATAATATCCTTTTTCTTCGAGTGCCATACACTTACAGAGTGCGTAGGCGATCAACTTAGCCGAAGCTAAGCTGACTTTACTAAGGACTTTACCTTAAGTGCGTCATTTTCAGTTCAATTCAGGTTAGTCTAGTTTCAGTTCAAATCTCCCCTACAATTTTTGCAAGCCTCTGTATTCATCGCCCTCTTTCAATCTTCTTCATCAATAAACGTCAAATTTTTGAGCTCCTCTGTATTCTCTAGATTAATCAAGCACTAATCCTAGTACACAGTCCCCCAAGACAGTAAAAAACCTTTTTTTTTAAATTGGTATAATTTATTTATTTAGTATTTACTATATAAGCAGTAGCTGAAATTAATTAATTATAAATTAAAATCAAGAAATATTCTCAAAAAAATCAGTCGAAGGAACAATTATTATGGCAAATACTTTCCTTAGCATTAGAGGTAAAGAAAAATTCTCACACGACGGTTACGTATACGTCTTTGATGCTATATCAAGTTCTGACGAATCCGTTAAATTTTGGCGTTGTGAAGAACGTGGTCGATGTAAAGCAAGAATTCACACACGAGAAGAAGAAGTTATTAAAACAATAAATGTACACTCACATGACGTATCCGCCGCACGAATAGAAGTTGGAATAATCCTAACTAATATTAAAGAGCGAGCCACAGAAACAATGGAGCAAACAAGCCAAGTAATAAATACATGTACAGCAATGCAACTCAAGCTTCGCAAGCTTCATTGCCCACTAGTAGTGCTTTAAAAAAAATTGTTCGACGACAACGTAGTCAAATAAATCAGCCACCTCCAAATCCTACAAGTATTGACGAATTGGTTATACCAGATGAGTATAAAACATACGAAACCGAGCCAGGAATATTTGAAAATTTTTTACTATACGAAGAAAGAAAAGATATATTGATTTTCGGCAGAGAAAACTAGCTTCCACACATTTTAACAGGTTGAAAGACAGGGCCGGCTTTAAAATTCTTTAAACACCAACATTTATTTTATAAGTCGAATTTTTTAAAATTTTTTGAAAATGAAGACGGCCAACGAGTTTGATAAGTTTGGGACTTCCTAAGTGCAAAACAAATATATCAACACAATAACAATAGATTGTAATGCACAAATCGTTCAGATTAAATAATACTTTCTTTAGAACTTGGAAAATTTGAAATTATCCACGGATGTTTCATGACGTCTTCTAAAGTAATTCGATTTTTTGATGATTTTTGTAATAACTTGGAAATCAAATCCTTTGCTCCCGATGGCACATTCGAAGGATATTTTATGGTAGTTTTACGAATTTTTGTGTAAGTTTCCTCATTGGAGTTACTTTCAAAAGGAGGGTAACCAACCAAAAACTCAAAACACAAAATTCCCAAACACCAATTATCAACATGCTGCGAGTACTGCTTTCCCTCGACCATTTCCGGTGGTAAATAATCCAAAGTTCCGCACACAGTTTGACGACTCGGCGACGGTGCATGAACAGACCAACCAAAATCAGCCAATTTAATGTCATCGGAAACGGAAAGCAGCAAATTTTCCGGTTTAATATCACGATGTATCACTTGCATGTTATGACAGTAATTTAAAGCATCCGCTACTTGATAGATATACTTGGCAGACGAGTGTTCATCAAAATGTCCACCAGGACTTTCCTTCAAATGTTTATATAATTCACCCTTGCTAGCAAATTTCAGAACTAAACAAATTCTATAATCATCGTGAAACCATGTCAATAACTCCAGGACATTTGGGTGCTTCAAATGCGATTGAATTTCAATTTCTCTTAAAACTTGCCTCTCAACGTGACCTTTGACAATCTCGAGTTTTTCTAATGTCTTAATAGCAACAAGGTAACCTGTTTTCCGTTCCCGTGCCATAAAAACACGTCCAAATCTTCCTCGTCCCAGACGACTCCCAAGTTCGAAATCTTCTAAACTCCATTTGTAATCTTTATTATCATAGGCCGGATGAGATATCATTTTGGTTAAAAATTCCTTGATACCTTCTTTATGTTCTTCTGGTACCGCCGAGCTCTGTGCGAATTTGGTAGCCTCCGCTGCCGCCTCGCTTCTCGATATAGGCATGCTACTTTTAAATTAATACAAAAATAAATAGGAATGATGAATTGCTGCAATCAAACAAAGAAAATATCCTTCGAATGTGCCATCGGGAGCAAAGGATTTGATTTCCAAGTTATTACAAAAATCATCAAAAAATCGAATTACTTTAGAAGACGTCATGAAACATCCGTGGATAATTTCAAACTTGCCAAGTTCTAAAGAAAGTATTATTTAATCTGAACGATTTGTGCATTACAATCTATTGTTATTGTGTTGATATATTTGTTTATGTTGTTCACTATAGGGTGGTTAGGAAGTCCCAAACTTATCGAACTTTTGGGAGCCTCCGCTGCCGCCTCGCTTCTCGATATAGGCATGCTACTTTTAAATTAATACAAAAATAAATAGGAATGATGAATTGCTGCAATCAAACAAAGAAAATATCCTTCGAATGTGCCATCGGGAGCAAAGGATTTGATTTCCAAGTTATTACAAAAATCATCAAAAAATCGAATTACTTTAGAAGACGTCATGAAACATCCGTGGATAATTTCAAACTTGCCAAGTTCTAAAGAAAGTATTATTTAATCTGAACGATTTGTGCATTACAATCTATTGTTATTGTGTTGATATATTTGTTTATGTTGTTCACTATAGGGTGGTTAGGGAAGTCCCAAACTTATCGAACTCGTTAGCCGTCTTCATTTTCCAAAACGCAGGTGTCCTAGAAATAAAATTTATTGCGATAAAAGAATAAGGTTGTTTGTAAACAACTATCGCAAAGGAAATAACGCTGCCGGTAATCTCGCAGCTGTTCAACGTAGATAAACCCGAACTCGAAGAATTCAATGCAAATGGTTTCTGTCTTAATCAAAAATAAATTTCGTAATTTATTTGAATAATTATTTAAATCAAACGCAGTCAAAGGCAAATTCAATATTTTGTCCGCCAATTTAATTTTAATTGTCAACGTAATGACAAAACAACCAAAAATTCGCAACCGAACAAATTTTAGTATTTGCGCAAATGCAACAACTCGGGTCAACAACCAGTTACAAATAATTATAATTTTAATAAAAAAACAATGCACACACCCGCTGCCGGATTCTGAAACAAGAATATCACCTCCAATGCATTCGACACGACCTCGGAGACCAGGACAGAAGGAGATCCAATTAAAATTTAAATTAAAAAAATTTAGAGATCTCGTCTTGTTCTTCCTTCCTATTAATATCTCAAGGGAGCACAATAGAAAAAAAAAGAGCTCCACGTTGGGCGCCAGTGATAACAAATTCGTTTGCTGAGAGAGCAAACGGTTTGTCGTCACAAAATTTATTTTGTGACAGCCCTTGATGGAAAGATAAGCTAACCATGATCTGTAGCAGAGAGCTATGGCCGTGGGTTGAATGTATTGTTGCTCCCTTTCAATGAAACCAAGAAGAACAAGAACCATGATCTTTAATACTCCTCTCGATAATTTACAAAAATTATTAACAATTAAACTGGCTCTCACGGATCGTGCGATCTAACTAACAACCGAATGACACAGTACGTTCTCAAAGTTATTACTGACAACGTTACTAAGGTAGCTGCTAAAAGTAATAATAAATGACTTACCTGTCTGATCAGACGAAGATAAGTTTACAGCTTGCTGACGACAGTGGTGACCTTTAACAGCTACTTGCACCCGTTTTTCCGGGGATTGAAACTCGCGTAAATCACTTGACGCACTGTCGCACTGGTTGAAGTAGTGACTAGTTGTGATTGATGGTGTTCCTATTCTTCCTCCAGCGAGCGGGGGTGTGTAGCGACGAATCGTCGTTGGATGAGTTGACTCAAACGATGGAAATGCTGAACCCGTCGAGTTGTTTCCCATTCGGCGGCTTATTATCAAATTCAAACCGATAGGAAAAACTAACCTTCCGTAGTAAACAATACTTGAATAAACCTTGACCTCGGTGCAAAATACGCATGTATCAAAAATGGCGTCGTTCTTATCAACGCGCGACAAAACAGCTGCTTGCAACGGCGCGCAGAAAACTATTTGCATTTGATACTTGAAAATTTTCCAAACTTTGAAAAATCCGCCCAAGGCGATGGAAAACAAACTCGCGTTTGAACCACTAAAATCCCACTACTGTAGTGAATGACTCTGCGATTATTAACGCGAAACCAAATTAAATCTAGCAACTCATAAAAATTGCCTTGCAATTTTTCAAAAACGTCCGCACTCGCTCAGATCTCAAGCTAGACTCCCCTCGCTTAGCCGCTTACGCCTGCGCCCGGACTATGTGATCGAGAAATATCGGCCCATATGCCAAATTATCTCAAAGTTAGGAGATAATTTTCTAAAATATTCTATTAGAATTCAATAATTTTAAAATAATTATTGCATATAGTCAAATCTTTAATAAATTTAATTTAGGCAGCGTTGAAAATATCAGATTTTCGTAACACACTGATGCAGAATTTTTATCACCTTTTCAGGTACATATAAATGTAATAGAAGAAATAACCCAGAAGTTTGCAGAATTCAACACACATATTGTCATGTTATCAACTTAAAACTAAGATAAATAACCTTAATAAAGTAAATTGCATCTTCCGGTTAAAAACCGCAGCTTCGATAGATAAAGTGTAACCTCGGATGGAACTTTTGTTGAACGGGTTGTTAATATTTGGCATGTAGCATTTATAGAAGGTTCATGGCATACCATTGAGCCATTTTGAACACAAAATTTCATTTCATAAGCTGGCCAGAGCAGTTAGCATTCTAAAAATTAAAATCTATCCTACGGGTAGCACAGATAAAAGTTGGAATTGTTTTGCATATCCAATAGCAGCGTCCGCATTTCTTGGCACTATTGTAAGTGAATCCAAAATCCAAAAGATTCAAATAAGGCTAAAATGAGCAAAAGAAAATTTCATCCTTCGGAAAATCTAAAAAAGAGAGATTTAGATAACATAAAAAATTGTAATTAGATCATAAGGCATACCAAAAGTTGAGGATTAATTTGTAGAACGATTTGCTATCCAAGTGAGGATGGTAGATGCAAAATTGAATCTTCTACATTGAAAAATGTGAAATTGTAACCTGCAAACATGTCAGATTTTTAATTTTAGTAATAGATTTGTTAATAGGATAAGGATTTAAGTGAGATTAGTATTGTAAGATGAGGAATTAAAAACTAAGTGTTACGCAAGTGGTTAGAATAGGCAAATTATGTGAAAATAAACATGGGATGCAAAGAAAGAATTCGTACTTTGACAGTCGATTGTAGAACGACCAGTGTAATTAGAATTTTTCTAACAATTTTGTGCGGGACGGTTTTGAAGACTTTAATTTTCGTGAAAGTTTAAAGAAGATCCGGTAGAAAAGTTCACCCAGCCAATTGGAATCGAGTTTTTGTTGGAAAAACCCAGAGGTAAAGTAGGAATTTTCAATTTAATATGCTTCGCGATGCGAAAAATACGATTAGTAGGTCCTTTTCACTTGCTGAGAGTACATGTGAAAATTTCGTTCCTGAAAAATATTTAAAATGAACGATAACCTACAAAATAATTTTGTCGACATGCAACATATAGCCATTAGTGACGGCATGGATATTTAACGTAACAAAAAGTGATTTTCAAGAAAATACAACGAAGAAAAAGTTAATAATAAGAAAATTTCGTATTTACCTGTGTAAATGTTACACGAAACCAAGACGATCTTGCATTTTTGGAACCACTGTCTGCGAAGAGGATCAATGACCTGGTATAACGGCTACTGTTTACATCGGTTAGTGTTTCTTTGATTTAAAACTCGTAACATGAACGATTTTCAACACTTTTAGTTTAATTAGTTTTAAGAAATTTTAATTTTAAGTAACCATTTGCTTGCTTAGTTTAATGAAACACGTTCGCACTATTACAAATAAGGTTAGAAAGTAAAGTTGTAACAAGAAGGAAGTTATGTTGGTGACATCTTTAGTCATTAAAAAAATTTTTATTCAAGTCAATACAGATTTCTATACAAAAGGCCAAGTTTTGCGGCAGTTTTATTTAAAAATTTATTCACAGTAACAGGAGTTTCATTACAAGATTGCAGCTGAGAGCCATTAAAGTAAGTACGTCACAGGTGGCGTTTTATCTATCTTTAGCAAACTTTACATGCAGTTACAGGTTAATTCATCAAACAATTATTTTGTAATTATCAATTATTTATTTCTGTCGAGGCGGATATTACAATATATAGAAATCTCATTAATACCGAACCTATGGATAAGCAAGAAAGGTAAATAAAAAAAATAGTTCGATCAATTTGTGTAAAATACAAATATTTTAGTTCCCGAGAGAGTGTGTTCTCAACGATAAACGTAAAAATACAGTTTCCAAGAATCTTGAGAAAACCAATAATCAATCGAACATCAATAATTCTGGTGTATAGTGTAATTTGACGAAAGAGAAGAAGAGCACCTCAGAGCTTAATCACAAGTACTTCAATTTTAACACCAGGAAAGAACTTTTTCCTGCGCGAAATCTGCAGGAGGAGCGAAGGCATGTCGGAAGACGGTTACCCGCTTCTGCAGTCCACAAAACGGAGTGGGGTTTTAGTCGGTAAGAGTCCGACACTACCACCCAACGTCATCTGGGTGGTGTCCATGAGGATTTTCCCACTCCCAGCGCTCGCAAAAAAAAAAAGTTGTGTCCTTGCAACTGTCAAGGTGGCGGCATAGAGTTGCTACTGCCTCCCGACAATGTTGCAGGTTTGTTTGTAACAAGTTCCAGTTAGCCAAGGAAGCCATTGGGCCTGCCTTGTGAGCCTACTGGTTTGTTTCGCTTCCGGGCGCCGCCTCCGGATTTGCATCCGTCTCCATGGGAGTGGCAGGGGCCGTTGGCGTCGTTGTAGTTGCCGAAGTGGGCAGGTCTTCCATCTTTTGCAACTTAACCTTGAGTGAGGTAAACTTATAGTTTAACCTCTCTCCTTTGGCTCTGATGGTGGCGCTGTCTTCTTGACCGGCACCGAAGACAAGAAGTTTGCCTTTCGGCTCGTCCTTGTCCGTGTCGAGAAAGACACACCATTCCTTTACTTTAGCCCATGTGTTTTGGGCAACGAGGCGCCTTATGACAGCCTCAGTGGGCTCTGGTTCCCCAGGAACCCAAAGGGTGACCTTGGTTAGCCTCGGTAGCTCGTCCACCTGGACTACGTCAAGTTTAGCTCCCTCCCATGGTGGTGGGAGGTTTGCTATAGTGGTTCGCAGCCATTCCAGCGAGCCCTGATCACTGCAGGTGATCCGAAGGATCTGCTCTGAGTGATCTAGCCCCCCGAATGTGGGTGCTGATCTTGCTTCATTTTCCGCTGCCATGATAAAGGTATCAAGGGCAGCGGTGAGGCTGGTTTCTACTTTTCCTGCCTGGGACTCATCGAGCTTGCCCAGGAGGTTCGAGCGATCAATTACTGCCACACGGAGGTGCCTTCCGGCCGCCTCCCTGTAGGACACATTGTCCGCTCTTTTCGTATTTTTAGTTTCCGGTCGTGTGGTCTTCGTCCTTTTCCCTTGATTGCTCGAGGGTGAGGGAAGGGAATCATGTGACCGGAGCCGTTTTTTGGTAGCCTCGTCTTTGGCTGGCTGCCTGGTTTTCTTGGCACCCCCTCGAGCGGGTGGTTGGGTAAACCTAACCCGCTCGTGTGCAGTAGTCGTAGGGCCTTGGTTCGAGGTGGAAGCGTTAGCTTCCAACGCTTGTCGGGCCCTTCTTCGCCTTTTGGCTTCTGCACCGCAGACTCGAGTCCTCCACTTGGGAGGTTCGGGATTTGCAGCGCTAAGAGACGGGGTATCCTGGTTGGACGCACCCGTCTGATTAGGAAGGGTATCCTCAAGGGACGCACCTTCCTGTGTGTGCGGGGTATCCTTGTCGGACGCACCCGCTACTATTATAGCTAATACTTCAGCTGGTTTTTTGGTTTTGTTTTTTTTTATTATGTATTAAATTTGTTTATTGTATTATGTTTTAAATTATGTACAACTTACACCCCTATTCTGTAAGCCGTTCGTTAAGCGGTTACCAATGGTAACCGCTGTTTAGCGTATTGAATCCTGCTTCGATGACAGCAGGATCATCCGTCACAGCCAGACAATCACTTACATCTAAGAAGCAGTTTTCCAAATCAGTTAATGGCTTTAAGGGTGGGCCGCCGCCTGTTCCTCGAGCGTGGATTATGATATTCCGAGATTTTTCGCAATCTGTCCAATCCGCAAATGTCTAAAATAAAGAGAGTGAGCAAAGTTAAAAATACTTTACATTCAAATGTAACTTAATTAAAAAAAAATTTAACATAATTTGAAAATTCACAAGAAATTTAACAACTTACCTTCTTCCATGCTTCTTTGTCGTTAATGGGACCATCACCACAAGAATTTAGTTCTCTTGTCAATTCCTCCCACGCATCAAACGTTCAAATGCTTTAAGTTATCATTACTTTCAATCAATTTATTAGGAATCCTCGCGCAGTCGCAATACATAGTTCTGTAACTGGTTGCGGCCGATAATCAAATCGTCTGTTGGAACAAACCTATAGTATTTACTGTAAAAATTTAAAAAATAAATAAAATTACATTTAGCCTTATTAACTTGTCAAAAACATGATTCTTTAACTAAACTTACATCGAAGATTTTACATTTAGAAGCTTCGTAAACCTTTGAAGCAGTGTTAGAACCTTTGAAGCAATAAGATCTAAGGCAAAAGAACGAAAAATATTTTCGACCGAATTGATGCCATCAAATCTCGACATAGGTCTGATACTGATCAAGACGGGTAGTGCTTTTGCCAGCACCAAAAGAATGTAATGGGTAATTATAAAACTGATAAATCTTTATTCATTCCAGTTAATGTGAATATAGTTTTAGATTATCCAAAATAGAAATTAAAATAATTCAAAGGCCAATGGTCAACAATGCAACAAATGATGGCCTATATATAGGTTGGTAGAAAAGTACTGAAAGCGACACCTATTAATTAAGCAGTAGAGGAATCAAAATTCATACGTCATTTTGATATTTGATCTTTCATATGGACCTACTAAAAATTTTATTTCGATCTGTCAATTCATTCATTGTTTACAAGCCATTTGAAGTCGACGTGTCGGTGTATTTTTTAACAATGGAAAAAACTGAGTATCGTGCAGTGATAAAATTCTTTGTTTTGGAAGGTTTATCAGCAACAGAAATTCATACAAAAATGGTGAGCGTGTTAAAAGAATCTGCTCCTTCATTTCCAACTGTACATCGATGGGTTTTAGAGTCTAAACGTGGTCGTGCAAGCGTTGAAGATGAACCACGTAGTGGACGACCAAAACTGCAACAACACCAGAAATCATTGAACAAGTACATAATATTGTTAGTGAAGATCCAAGTTTGACTAAGCGTGAAATTGCTAATACCATAGGCATCTCAGACGAACGAGTACTCTATATTTTACATAAAGAATTACGTATGAAAAAGCTGTTTGGAAAGTTAGTGCCGCATTCGTTAACAATTCAACAAAACTCACACGAAAGCAAATTTCTCAGCATCATTTGAATCTTTTAATAAGAATAAAATCGATTTTGTGCGTCGTTTTGTAACTATGGATGAGACTTGGATCTACCACCATGATCCTAAATTGAAACAAGAACGATTACAGTGGACTGAGGCTGGTTGTTCAGCTCCAAAACAGGTGAAGTCAGGACGATCAGCAAAAAGGTTATGGCATCAGTTTTTGGGATGCAAAAGGATTTTATTGATTGATTATCTTGAAAAAAGTAAAACAATTAACTCTGAATATTATTGTAACCTTTTGGATCAATTGAACGAACAAATTCGTGAAAAGAGACCCGGTTTGCAACATAAAAAAATCATCTTTCACCAAGACAACGCACCTGTCCACAAAAGTGTTTTAACAATGGCAAAATTCAATGAACTAAAGTACGAATTGCTTGAACATCCACCGTATTCGCCAGATTTGGCTCCTAGCGACTACTACTTCTTCAGAAACTTGAAACAATTCGTTCGTGGAAAGCGTTTTTCATAGAATGAAGAAGCTATTTCAGTCGTGGAACAGTATTTTGCAGAGCTTACAGAGATGGAATAAAATTATTGCAGGATCATTGGAATAAGTGTATTGAAGTTGAGGGAGATTATATTGAATAAAAAAACTAATTTCATTTAAAAGTTCACATTCTTTCATTTTTGCTTTCAATACTTTACAACCAACCTGTAAGTGCTTTAAAAAAGAAATACAGATGTAGTACTTGAGCCGGAGGACTCAATTACCTATTTTTGCAATTGGGCATATAAAATATTTTTTAATACAATATTAAGGATCTAATTAACAACTGGCCATATGTCCAAAATGCCACAAATTCACCGTTCGAATAATTCAACAAATCGATAATCCACCAACAGCACGTGAATAGAAAACCCCATCCACCATCAAGAAATCGTATACCAACAAGCGTCTTGCGAAATTAATCCGGTAATTTTGAATGTAATTTTTTTCTGACGGGTAATTAAGCATCAGTATTTTCAATACATGACCAACTCTCACTGCCGAACTAAAGGTTCGAATTCGCAATGATATTCGACCAATTCAACACAGTAAATTAAAGTAAATGCCATTTGTTCCCTCGTCTATCGAATGGAATGAAAGAAGGGCAACCTATTTTGTCATGGCGCCAAGACTAGATCCGTCCATGTGAAAATGTAAATGAGATTCATTCCATGCGGTTTATGCAAATTTCAGAATACATGACCACGAAGTTCTTGATGCCTGAATCGTCGCAACGAATTGCATTCCATAACTAAAAATATAAACATAACATGAGATTAAACGTATTTGTCGAATGTCAAATTTTCTAACAAATTGACGCCAATGTTTTTAGAAATTATGGTGCATTCCTCAAGTCTTTCCTAAGAGGTCGCTTTTACAATTTTGATCTCGCCTTCAATAGGTAACGTAAAGCCTTTTAACTCGTCGTTCCGGATTTCCCAAATTTTCATGCTTTCGGAATTTCCTACCTTCAGGGGAAACGGATTTAACTCAACCGCCCTCACTTCTGTGGGTCAAGACCTCGGACCCAAACAGTTGGATTTTTATATGGTATCATCGACATGCTTATCTTGCAAATTTTCAAAAATTCACCAACATGAATAATTTTGGAAAGTTTTTTAATCATTTGAACGAAATTGCATTCAGCGTAATAAAAAGCGCCCTCAACGGACGAGAGGTAAACCCGTCCATTGTGGGATGGATAAACTCTACTTTAAAAAATAGAAGAATCAAAGCCACTCTAGGACGATCGACCGTGGAGGTGTCTGCTGCAAGGGGAGTCCTCAAGACCCTCCAGGGTGCAATAGATTGGCGCCGAGGTGGGTTCCGGGACACTCAGGGATAGAGGGAAACGAGAAAGCAGACTCTGTTGCCAGGGAAGCTGCAGGTACTTGTCTGGTGGGTCCAGAACCGACTTGCGGAATTGCCTATAAGACCGCAAAAGGGGCGATCAAGGAAACACTAAACAAGCAGCACCTCACTTACTGGGGTAACATTCCGGGACTAAGACAGTCCCGCCTGTTTATTAGAGGCCCCCTTGGAGAAAAAAGGAGGCAGGAAATCCTAAAGCTAGACAGAACTCAGCTAAGGAGGATAGTAGGACTTTTCACAGGACACTGTTCTCTACAAAGACACCTCAACATCATGGGATTAGCTGAAAATCCTACCTGTAGGATGTGTGAGAAACAGGATGAAACTCCATTCCACCTACTATGCGAATGTCCAGCCCTCGCGACAAAAAGGCAAAGGCATTTCGGTAATTGCCAGCCGACAACCGAAGAGATTGCAGAAACTCCCATCAACATACCTTCAATAATAAACTTAAGAGTTTCAGTGCAGATGGGCCCAGAACCACACTCGTTCAGAATAATAATAATAAATGTTTAAAAACCAAAAGCTTGTTTGTTTGACAGTTTGTTCGCTATACACTTTGCGAATATTGAACCTCCAAATCTCCAGGACCAGATGAGATACCAGCAGAGCTATTCAAGTTAATACAAGAAGCAGAGATCCATGTACTGCTGAAGCTGTTGAACAAGATACACAAAAAACTTATTAACTTGTATTGATGACAAATCGACATTATTCAATCTGAAATAATGTGAATACGTAAATTCATTTAACAAAGAATCATCGAGCAACAAATTGTAACAATGTTGATTATTATAGGTTTAACTTCCATTAAAAATTTTAGTTCTTACAATATACATTTTATTTGATGAGAATTCCAAGAATGTTTATGATCGGGTGTTTAATGATCAAAATCGCACTCAACGATCAGAACGCAATCAAGAAATTTCTGTTAGCCCAATTCAAGCTGTCTTCACCGAAAAATTAATTCAGTAATTCTAAAATTAATAACTTTTCTGAGGCTATTTAAAGAGCCAAGTATATTTCAATACACAGATGAGCACCACTGACAAACTAAAAGTTCGAATTCAACACTGTAAATTAAAGAAAATGTCCGGTTCCTCTCGTCACCGAAGGAAGAGAAAGAAGAGCAACAAGCTTAATTTTTGTCATGGTCCAGGCAGTATCCGGATGTGAATCCGATAAAAACTTATGGCATATTATCCTACAAAATTATCCTTCACAGGTCAGGAGGAAACGTTACTCGTGTCCCTAGTAAAAAAAATACAGTAAGGTACTTGAGTGGAAGTTATCAGATACCACCACCAATAAAGAAAAAATTGAATGCTGAAGAAATATTGAAAAGCAATTCAATGCGGCTAGTGGAGAATGTTTCCGCAACGATAAAGTTAAAAAAAAAATATGACAATATAAAAAAGCGTGCCAAGAAGAAATTCGCCGACGAAAAGGCTTCTACTTTCGCAACTGGTGGTGGTCCTGCAAAAAAAATAAAAATTAACGACTTAGATTTCCAAATAAAGGAACTATTGGGGACTCGAATAGAGGGACATGACAGCCACTTTGACAGCGATGTTGCTTCAACTGCAATGGCAGAAACTCAGCCAGCAATTTTATTGTAATGTGTTGGGTTTGTACATAATATTGAATTTTCTGACGTGTGCATTTCAGGAATACTGATGAATACTACAATAATCACTCGCCAGAAGATATCAACATTACAATAGAAGAAATTGGTATGTATTTAAATCTTCGGCATTTTATCAACATTAGATTTTTGGCTTCGTACAGATTACAACAGTGATGGCAAAAATGACGATGATAAAAATATTAATAATGAGGAACCATCAGTTTCTAGCGGTAGGTTTACTAATTCTTGTTTTGTGTCACTCTGTGTAATTAATTGAATTTTAGATTGGTCAAAATATAATCCCAAAATGCTAAGGACAAAAACATCCAAAGCTCTAACTCGACAGAAAGATGGACGACCTGAGGGTAATTTTAATTATTTATGTTTTAAATAGGGTAAATGTAATATGTTTATATATACGCAGGAATATCAAAGCGCTATCTGAGCGATGTTGCTATTTCAAATAGAATACACCAGTGGGCAAAGGCTAAAGAAGCTATCGAGGTAGGTCGAAGAGAATTCGTCAAGCTCCAGGAAGATTTTAAATTGCAGGCTATGCGTGAAAAACATCAATTTGAATTGGAGCAAATGAAGAGAAAAGTGGACGCTGAATTAGCTCACATGCAAAGTAAAGCCGATCTTGAATTACTTCAAATGGAACGAGAGCACGAGGCTAGAATGGAAGTGATCCGGCGAACTAAATAAAATTTTTTATATTTTATTTATTTCCTTAATTATGTTATTATTTAAATAATTAATTGTTAAGTCGTAGAGTGAAATAAATAGATTATAAACACTGACTTTTATTTAAATTATTTACAATAAATTTCTAAAGTAATTATCTATTAATTGATGGCGAACTTCGTTAATAGCATTAGCATTATCCTGAAAATTACCAATCTCTACATTGTTGACATAATTAACAACTTGCTCTTCTTCATTATTAGGTGGTAATACAGTTAATAATTCCAAAAAATCCTCATCATCTGTTAAAACGCCAACTAATTCTTCCATTTTTTGTTACACTAAATTTTTATAACCCTACTTATATAATAAATACTGATATTTGACGCGAAAGCAGACGTCAAATAACTAAACTTCTGTTGAGCTCAGTTTGAGCTACCAACGCATGAGGGTTCAAGTAAGCTTCAAGTTGAGCTTGGTTTAAGTACTAAGCAGCTATTGTAAAACCCATTTTGTGAAAACTTCAAGCTCAAGGGAGGTTCAAAGTTGAGCTTAGCTTAAGTATATTTAAAACCGGCCATTCCCCAATGAAAACTATTGCTACATGGTGGTGGAGTACATGAGTGGAGGCACTCTCGCAATATTTTACAACGTATATCCATCCTATCCGAGCAAGATGCGTTGTACACAAGAATTAATTTTAGCGCTAGCATATAAACATTCAAAGGAATACCGTACAGAGACCTAAAGATACAAACACAATGATAGATGTGAGGTCATGATATAAAAATCAGTGATTTTGAGTTGAATGTTCTTAAAAGACCAGCTTACATATGAGTACTGTGGTACTATTCCTTGCATAGCTCCTGAGATCAGTAGCACAAAAAAAGGTTACAATACTATACTTCTTGCTGGATTTTCTTTTCTGTACCACTTTCAACATAATTGATTACTTCGCGACAGCTTTGCATTGTTAACTACAAAGTGGTTTGAGAAAATCGAAAAGTAACCTCGGATGATTAAAATAAAAAGTCAAACCACACAATACGCGACTAATTGATGAAAAGCAGGCAGAGACTTGATGATTGTAAAATCAAAAATTTAGAAATATCTTCAAAAATTAAGTCTTGAGAAAAAACTTTGACTTGTTCATGCAATTAATAAATTGTTGCAATTTGTGTAAATTATGTCGAATAAACAAATTTGTTTTAATTAAGTAATTATTTATTTTCTCCAGTCCTAAGTGTTCTCCGTTTTATTTTTCGATTTAATCGATACCATAGAAAACTTTTATTTTTAGTCGTAAAATTCAGTGAGAACTTAATGAAAAAAATCAAATACTTATCGTTGTTAGGCAAAGAACCTAAAGAGGAAATCATCAAAATCTGAAGATGAAATTTGTTCAATATATTTAGATTCGGTTAACACCAATCGAACGGGAAAATCAAACAGCTGCAATCACAAATTTTGTTACGAAGGCATAAAACCATGGACAAGAACGCAACAATATTGCCCCCTTAGAATTACACCAATAGCCAATCTACAATATATTTTACGGAGTTCTAGAAAATTTTGAATACTGATTCAAGAATCCGACAAAAAGCAGGTTACTGAATTACCAATGTTCTCCAATCCTCTGTTCTCCCTTTTATTTTCTGATTTCAACAATAGCATGGTAATTTTTGAATTTTAGCCGGAAAATTCAGTCGGAACCCTTTTAAATTGCAATCAATTTTGTTTTCTTTATTATAGCTATTGGAAAAATTCATAAATTTTAAATTAAAATGATGGTTACGTATACATTCATTAAACGAAAAAACCATCTGGGAATTAATCCCCACATTCTTCACCTTCCGTAGACGATAATATAGCCACATCTACAGTATTTCTGACGTAAAAGATTATGTGCACGGCAATACATACAAGTAATTAAAATTATTATCGCTAAATTTAAAATGTTTCCCGAAGACATGAAAATGTTTTGCAAATAGCCAAGCTTCTCGACAAAATTGTTCAACATAATATGATGGATTAATATTGCAGAATATCGATTATGTCAAAATTTGAGAATCAACGTAAGCAATTTCAATTCTAATTATTTATTTAACAACTCATTTGCTGATGGTTTCAACTTTCGAGTATTACAACTAATATTAATTATCTTTATTATCTTTAATTAATATTAGTTACTTTTAATTAAGTACCTTAAATTAAAAATTATATTGTTATAATAATTATACAATTGTATTATTTCTAGAAAAACATTTATTGAACTATTTTTCATATATCACTACATTTACTTATTGTTTTTTCTGAAAGATAGTGAATATTAATTAAATTAAAATTAATTCATTTTCCACAAAATCTCATTACTGCAACTTTGCAACTTGGATTTGTAAGCGACAGGACACCTTTAGATCAACAATAAAGGTTAATAAGCATAAATGAGATTATTCAGTAAAATTTATCAAAATACGAAGTTTTTCTTTTAAATACTAAACACCAAGTTGCATATGCATCGTTAACAACTTTTCTATATTTAAATTAAGATTTTTTTTATTTTCATAATGTAATTTAGAAATAAATATCAAATTAATAATTTAAAATTATAAAATTGTCTGCATCTTTAAATTCGAGCGAGTGTTACAAGGTGCAATTACAAATCTTTTGAAGGTAGTTTAGTCGAAACAGTTCCTGATGGTTTACATCCTTTAAATAAGAGTAAAAAAGTAAAGCAAAGATTTGGAACAACCACCGTGTTCTTTAAAAGTAAAGATGGTAAACTAATGGGATTAAAAAAAGGAGTAAGAAAAAGATGGGCAGAATACTTTCGAGAGCTACTAAATAGTTAAAACAGAACACCACGAGAAAGAGAGAGAAAACAGTTATATTTAGTAGAAAAAGAAGAGGAAAGTGTGATCAAAATAAAAGTCCTAACGGAAGAGGATATGTGAGATGTGATATGGAAATTGAAAAACAATAAAAGTGCAAGTGAGGATGGTACACAGGCGGAAAAATATTAAAATAAGGAGAAAAACTGCATGAAATGGTCATCGGTATCGTACAAAAGATATGGAAACAAGAAAGGATGCCCATATCCTGGAAGTTAGCACTGATTTGTCCTATCCACAAAAAAGGTGATAAAACGGAGTGTGGAAATTATAGTGTTTTGGATTGGGATTGCGTTACTGGATGTCGGCTACAAAATATTCGCCATATGCATAAAAAATAGACTCGGAGGATATGCAGACAAAATGATAGGCGAGTATCAATGTCGCTTCAGGCAAACTAGATCGGTAACAGACCAATTATTTGTTTTAAGAGATACAATGAATTAGTCATGAGTTTCGACTTGAAACGCACTTGGTATTCCTAGATTTTAAACAAGCAAACGACAGTGTTCAGAGAAAAGAAATATATAACATCATGATGGAAATCCTAGAAAATTGATAAAGCCAAAATGTTAAAGCTTGTTTTGCCATATTGTTTATCTAGTTTCACCGACCTTATCAACCATTGTTTGGTAAATTCGACTATACCTGAGCTATGGAAAAAATCAATTATTCTGCCAATTCCGAAAACTAGTTCTGCCTGCAGTTTTGACGAACTACGGCCAATAAGTATTCTTCCAACAATGTCCAAAGTACTGGAACACTTTATCCGCAAACAGTTACTAGCCCATATCGAGTCGAATCATGTGATACCAAACACTCAATCTGGTTTTCGCTCAAGATTTAGCACCTCAACTGCCTTATCCAAAGTGGGCTGTGATGTTCTTGCTAATATAGATGCTTCAAAAAAAACGCTGACCACTTTCCTGGACTACAGCAAGGCTTTCGATGTCATAAATCATGAACTGCTTAAAGCCAAGCTGTCTTACTATGGCTGTAGCAACTCGGCCCTAAGACTTCTAACGGAGTATCTTACAAACCGTTCACAAAAGGTTAAGTTAAATGGTAAAATATCCAATGAACTTAAAATCAAGTGTGGAGTTCCTCAGGGCAGCCTTCTTGGACCGTTACTATTTATAATTTTCACTGCAGATCTCCCGAATCTTTTGCCTGACTTTTGCAACATCCACATGTACGCTGATGACACACAGATATACATATATGGCTCACCACATAACATAAGCTATGTCATAAAGCAAATGAACGATAGCTTGGCATTGGTACAACGCTGGACCCTCAACAACGGGTTGGTTCTTAACCCCACCAAAACACTTTGTATGTTTGGGTAGTCCTCACCAATGCTTGGAAGCTGAAAAAGCCAAAACACAGATGTTCGTTTAAATGGTTGCGTAGTCAATTGGTGCACCCAAGTGAAAAACCTAGAGTCATATGGGATAACCACCTATCCTTCTCTGCTCATGTCAACAAGATTACCAGCACATGCTACTTCAAACTCAAGTCACTCTACAGATACAAGAACCTCTTGCCATCTCGGGTCAAATGGCGGTTGATAGAAAGCTTGGTGTTGTGTCACATCGACTATTGCATTACGGTGTATCATGGATGCCTAACTGATCAATTGAAAAACAAGCTTCAATTGTTACAGAATGTTTGCCTGCGCTTTGCCTTCGATATCGCTTACAGGGATCATGTGACACCACACTACTCTGCGTTAAGAATACCGAAATTGGACACTCGCTTCGAACTACTCCTTGCAGTATTGCTATTCAAGATCTACAAGTCTGGCCACCCAGGATACCTCAACGATTTCTTAATTCAGCGATCAAGCTGTCATAGCTTAAACTTACGTTCAAATGAAACTTTACTAGTTCCAAAGTATCGTACCGCAAAATTCAAGGGATCGTTTCAATATATAGCGTGCAAAACTTTCAACAAATATGTTGACATATTTGTTACATCTAAAAATATAAAATTGTTTAAAAATAAGATTGAAGAAAACTATCCCCAGGGTATAGGTGAAAAACAGCTTTGCTGACCCTTCATCCTCTTAGGTTATATTTTTAATATGTGTACTGTATATTATTTATATTACTTAATAAACTAAACTAAAGTCTATATACGCAATTTTAGAAAAAATAGTACATTTCTTTATTGCGCAATAAATTCATCTTGATTTGACATTGGTGCTACTAATATTCCTCGTTGATGGTCCCAAGACTGGCGTCGAGAATCATTTTTAACAACGAATATACAGAGGTAACCACGATAAAGATTTCAAGTATCTTAAAATAAAACGCAACAAAATTAGTGCCTCAAGTTGGAACCCCACGAGGAAAAATTCTTGGTTATGACCGAACTGTGAATGCTAGGTTTGCCACCACTATTCGACAATGACAATAACACAATGTTGTTGCAACAACAAAATCCAGTATTGCCACGTTGTTAAATACTGTATTTTAATGTTAACGTAATAGTAGAAGATCCGAACCTAAGTCGACCTTCACCGAGTTGATAATAGAGTGAAACCTATTTTATAATAAATTTAGTATATTAGAAAATATATTAAAATGGGTTGCCAAAAAAATCCTGGACAGGCTATTAATATTTTTAAAAATGTTTTTTTAAATTTAAAATTTTTTAACATCAAGATAATAAGAAAATTTTATTCTGACTTAAAGTACAAAACGTATAGAATGTGCAGCTTGACCGATCGAAACGAGACTTGTGGCATTCGAAAGAGTTCTACTCAACTTAGATTTGTCAATTTGTTTGTAAGATATTGTTGTTGAAAAGTTAAAAATAACAATAAAAAATCAAAACACTAACAATAACAGCAAGAAGAAAAAGAATGGCTATGACAAATAGTATGTTGACTAAAAGAATACAAAAGGAACTTAAAGATTTTTTTAGTATTGAAGAAGCTGTACAAGGTGTCATCAAATTGGAATTAGTTAACGATGATTGTAGTGAATTGAGAGGAGAAATTGCAGGTCCGCCCGATACTCCATACGCAGGAGGAAAATTTGTGTTAAAAATTAAAATACCCCCAAATTATCCTTTTGTTCCACCAATTATTCGGTTTTTGACTAAAATATGGCATCCTAATGTTTCATCCACCACCGGAGCTATTTGTTCAAGATCAAAAGCTGATCAATGGTCTCCAGTTATGACCTTTAGATGCATATTATTATCGATACAAGCTATGCTATCCACTGCTAAACCAGATGAACCTCAAGATGTCGTAGTGGCAAAACAATTTATAGAAAATCCAGGTATGTTTAGGTTAACCGCTCGTCATTGGACTAACGTTTATGCCGGAGGACCTACCAAATATCAAATACTTGATGATATGGTAAAACAATTGACAGATATGGGTTTAGATGAAATGCAATCTCGGGCAGCTTTGTCATCTTGGGGTTGGGACACGATAGGTGCATTAAACAAATTATTACTCAAGTAGTTTATTTGCAACAAAAATTATAACTTACAATTTTGGACACTATTTTTTGTACCTTTTCTTTTATAATAAAAAATTCTTAAATAATATTATATTATATATTTTTTTATTTTCATTGTTAAAATTTGGTCGACTTATGCGGCCTGCTCAATATTATTGTGAGATTATTAAATATTTTAGCGACGAACGTTCAAAAATAGAAATATAAATTGACGAAGGATGTTTTTCGTAATTTTGGGTTGGACTCCACTATGTTGATTTAATCAGTATTTTAAACAGAAATATTTTCGTTTCCTATTGGGTTTTAAATAATGTTAGTTGAAATTTTATTGAGAAGCCTTGTATATAGTCAAAAACATATAAATTCAAGTTAATTTTATCAGATTTGAAAATTATTTATATATTTTCTTTGTAAAATCAGTCACATCTGCAGTAGTATATTTGCAAAAACTGAAAATTTTGCAGAATTTCTCGTTTACGTAATATTTTAATAAACTTACTTTCACAATCGAAGTTTTACATTTTTTTTGCTTACAGGTCTTTATTTATAACAAATTTAAAAATAAATCGGTTATTTTTATAAAAAATATAGATTTTTACTTTATAAATTGTTTGTAATTGTAATTATATTGTCAATTTAGTTAGCTCCTCAAATGCTAGAACAAAAATTTTTCTAGAATTTTTTTACCATGCTAAATTTCAATTACCTGGTTTATTAATAAAAATAAATATTTTAGGCTTTCATAAAAACATTCTTTTATAATAATAAATGCCTAAATTTTGCCTTAGGGGGTAATAAAAATAAATAAAATCAGAGAGTATTAAATTATCTTTCAACATTTAGTTTTCTAAATTTTGGTGTTGGATTTTGACATTTACAAGGGAATGACAAATATATAAAAAAAGAAAGGTCGGTCGTGGTATCGCGGTTATTGAGGCCATATTCTGACATGGCGGAGAGGTTTTACGTGAATACGTCTTTTACCCGGTACATCCATTTTGCCCGGATTTACCGATTGGAGAAAAATTTCTGGTGACCATTGAACGACTTTAACATTGGTCGTGCATATTTTTTTACACACCTACACACACTTTTTGTTACATATTTATATTAAATTTATCAACATGCTACCGACTTTATTTAGTCCGGACATCCGGACACCACCCATCCGTTACACTTTTCGTTACATGTTTATATTAAATTTATCAACATGCTACCGACTTTATTTAGTCCGGACATCCGGACACCACCCTCCGTTACACTTTTCGTTACACGTTACCGATTTTAAAGACGTATTCACGTCAAAAATTTTTACGTTTTGTACTTGAAGTCAGAATAAAATTTTATTATTATCTTGATGTTACAAAATTTAATTAAAATCATTTTTAAAAAATATTAAAATAGCCTGTCCAGGATTTTTTGGCAACCCATTTTAATATATTTTCTAATATACTAAATTTATTATAAAATAGGTTTCACTCTATTATCAACTCGGTGAAGGTCGACTTAGGTTCGGATCTTACTTAGACTATAAGTATAACCTTAAAAAGCGCATCGAAATTCACACTCTAACCTGTTGGAATTTTGTGGGTTAAGATTTATACATAATATTTCGTTTTTTCGACGACAAAAAAAGTAATATATTCGTTTTTGTCACTGGTTTATAAAAGTTAAGTTGGTATCTGAAATATTACAAACTCTAATTTTACAAAATATGTCAAAACATAACCGCCAAAACCATCTTCGATTACAAACGAACGCTTTAGTTTGGAAACAGGTAGAACAGTTATGAACACACTGTACTTTTCCCAACGAGCGTTTTTATTTCTTACTACAGAAGTTCTGAACAGCTTTTTTCGTTTAACGAACAAACCTATTGCTTAAAATAATTTTTACACTTGTCATTGTAGTGTATGGGACACCCTGTATGTGTAATTAGATCCTTAGATTAGCTAATTACCAACTCAAGAGTCCCAATGAAATATCTATATAAAGAGAACAGTGAAGGATTAAGGCAGAAAGTAGTTGTATAGTTGTAATAAAGTAAGTTGTTGTGTACATTTTCGAATACTTAATAGTCATGCATATTGCTATGGTTCAAAGAACTTCGTCCTACCTTTATTTTAAAAAATTATCCTACAAATTTTGATAACTGCCTTTTTCATCGAGACTTACAGCATACATTTTTTCTTGATTTGCAACGGTTAACCTGATCACTCTGTACATATCTTTAGTTAAGTTAGAAACATAATTGGAAAACTGAAATTTGTTGAAATTATTGTACTTTTGAAACACTCGGTGTACATGCTGAATAATGTAATTAAATTTAACTGCTATTTCAATATCGATTAAATTTATTATAAGTTATAATCATGTTACTTTTAGAACACCCTCTATATAAGTTACCTTCAGATCTCCCTTTAGTTCGCAACCTTATTGTGGTAAGAAAGCTAGCGTGTTTCGGTGAAGCTGTAAGCCTGAACTCCAGAACGAGCGTTAGCGTGACCCCTTTTCGCCCACTGCCTTCTGCGTGGATCAGGATGCTAAAGACTGGTTAGAGAGCGTAGTGGTGGAAGGTGTATACTGGAAACTTGGCGTTATTCATACCAAGGATATCCCCAAACTGACTAAAGCAATAACGTGGATTTCAGGACCCCCTGGGGAATCGGAAAAAGTGTTGAAGAGGTTACCAGGACCCAGGGCTTAGAATAAATACCTGAAGTGTTCTGGCGAAGAAGGTCAACCAGGTGCTTCTTCAAGACATGAGTTATGGTGGATAGGAAGAGGAAGTAAGTGTAAATTCTAAATACAAGCATAGATGAGAGAATAAATTAAATATGTGTAAATTTTAAGGTAATTCCATCGTACACTGATGCAGTATTTTTACTTTTGGATATATATAACTGTAATAGAAGAAATAACCTAGAAGTTTGCAGACTCCAACATACATATATAGAAAACTCATTAATTCCGAACCTACGGGTAAGCAACGAAGAGGCAAATAAAAATAATTAGTTGGGTCGATTTGTGAAATATACAAATATTTTAATTCTTCATCCCGAATAACACCGCGTTGTATGTGTTAGCGAGTGCGCTAGATCACAGAGTTTCCCAGATAATTATCTCTTTCACGGTGGCATTTTTGACAAACACCGTCAAATTGGAAATGCTGGTCCACTCACATTGGGGTTTGCATTAGGAAGAGAAATTATACGAGCTTATATCGCTAACTACCAAGTATATTGAATGTTTAATTTTTACTTTACTTTTAATGTAATGTAACGATCAGAACGCAATCAAGAAATTTCTGTTAGCCCAATTCAAGCTATCTTCACGGAAAAAGTAATCCAGTAATTCTTGAATTAATATCATTTTTTTGGGGCTATTTAAAGAGCGCTGTATTTTTCAATACACAGACTAACCACCGCTACCGAACTACGGGTTCAAATTCGCAGACATTCGAAAAATTCAACACGGTAAATTAAAAAAATGTGTTATCCTCGTCACCGAAGGAATGGAAAGAAGGGCAACAAGCTTAATTTTTGTCATGGCCCAGGCAGTATCCGGATGTGAATCCGATAAAAATTTATGGCGTATTATCCTACAAAATAAGGCAACAAGATCACACCAGCCCAAGAACAAACTGTAAACAGAAATTGTAGAAAGTCAGTTTTCAACCTAAATAAGCTCACGTCTAAAAATGCTGCGGAAGCCGCACATCGTAGTTTGCAAAGCCAATTAGATCTAGTTTAATTTTTTTATAACCAGAAACGTCAATCGGTATCGTAATATTTATAAGTATGTAACATAATCATATTTCCGTTTCGTCCTGTATATTTGCAATTGCAGTTTTTTTAAAATTGAAAATTTACTGTTATTTATATTTAGTTTAGTCGAAACAGTTTCCGATGGTTTACATCTTTTAAATGAAAGAGTAAAAAAAGTAAAGCAAGGATTTTAAACAACCACCGTGTTCTTTACAAGTAAAGGAGGTAAACTAGTGGGATTAAAAGAAGCAGTAAGAGAAAGATGGGCAGAATACTTTCAAGAGGTAAAAAGCATCGCCCAGGAAAGAATAAACAACCAGCGTAGCAAAAGAAACCCACCCCTCGAAAAGGCTGCTAAGAAACGGCGGACGTCTCAATACCCTCAACTTTCACCATTGAGTAATCAGGAGAAGAGAGCGAGTCCTCAGAGCCGGGTGGAAACTGTCTTCTACAAAGAGGCTATTGAAAAGCATATCCGTGAAGTAGAGATAGATCGCTCGAATCCCTTGGCCTAACTAAATAAGTCCCAAGTGGCTGATATAAAAAAACGCCTCACTGCTGCTCTTGATGCCTCCATCATAGCAGCGGAAACCAGTACCCACTTTGGGTGATGAAAATTTCACGAGGAAGGACTTTTCAACAAGATAATGATCCAAAACATATTAACGATTATATGACTAACCTATTTTGTAAAATACATCAAATTCCGAAAGTGGGGCTGCTAGTCGCCCATCGGGTTCTGCCCCAGGTAGCGGATAGGGAAATGCCTCTTAAGTATTTAATTTAGTTTCTGAAGTATTTAATTGATACGTGGCCGCGTATAGTCACCCTGACAATATTAGCTTTAGTTTATAACAAAGTACATGTTGCATTTACATTTGTTTTAAATTGAAAATGCTGTTCCACCCTTATTGGGCTTTACATTAGGAAGAGAAATTGCACTAGCTTACACCACTAACTACCAAGTATATTAAATGTTTAATTTTTACTTTTAATGTTGACTTTATTTAAATATATTGTAATGTCAAAATTACATGATTTCCAAATTGGTCACTTGTGAACCGGAAAAGCCTAAAAAAGTATAATTTAGCAGTCAAATGAAAGCATAACTTACCAGGGATTATATTAGGCCAATTCCAGTAAACATTAATTAGTAAAAACAATTTATAAAATCAAAGGACAACCAAGATTGTAGTTTGGTTTGTTTCCGAAGAGCAATCGATGAACCCTCACATGATTTTTCATTGTTGGGAAGAACATAAAAATAAAAATTCAAGTGCGTTAGCCATAAGATGTAGTTAATAGTTGTTTTAATTTAGTTGTAAGTAAAAATTGGGTTCGAAAAACAATTAGTGCTTCATATTTGAGTGCAACAATATTTCAAGAAAAATAAAGTGCCGGGAAATTTGGTAAAATTAAAAAGTTAAGACATTTAATTCCGAGGGAGAACCAGTTGACCGTTATTTTTGCTGTACTAGTATTGGATGCCAATGTAGTGGCATGTTTTTTCGAGATCCAATAGAAAAGAACCGACAAAAAACCGCGAAAACTAGTAGTGTTGTTTGGTGCCGTTGTGTTCAAACAAGTTATAAAGCTTTCGCAAATCTTTTGATTTTCTTTGTCAACTTTTAACATCAAATTTATAGATCGTCATTGAAATTTTAAACCTTCGTTTACAAATTCCTTCCAATCTTACTAAGTTCTTGACTGGATCTACTTTCTAAGTACAACTGGTGCAAAAAATTAATGGAGAGGATGTCAACAAAGTGGACGTTTTGAAGCAAATAAAATCAAAATATTGAGTCACTTTATAATGAAAAAGGAATTTTAAATCCAATTAATCGTCCAATTGTTGTCGAGCACTTTTACGTATTAGTGTACAGAGTACATATGAGTGGAGGCACTCTCACGAATATTTTACAACGTACACCCATCCTATCCGAGCAACATGCGTTGTACACAATAATTAATTTTAGCACTAGCATATAAACATTCCAAAGGAATACCGTACAGAGACCTGAAAGATACAAACACAATGATAGATGTGAGAGGTCATGATATAAAAATCAGTGATTTTGAGTTGAATGTTCTTAAAAGACCAGATTAGATATGAATACTGTGGTACTATTCCTTGCATAGCTCCTGAGATCAGTAGCACAAAAAAAGGTTACAATACTATACTTCTTGCTGGATTTTCTTTTCTGTACCACTTTCAACATAATTGATTACTTCGCGACAGCTTTGCATTGTTAACTACAAAGTGGTTTGAGAAAATCGAAAAGTAACCTCGGATGATTAGAATAAAAGTCAAACCACAAAATACGCGACTATGAAAAGCAGGTAGAGACTTGATGATTGTAAAATCAAAATTTAGAAATATCTTCAAAAATTAAGTCTTGAGAAAAACTTTGACTTGTTCATGCAATTAATAAATTGTTGCAATTTGTGTAGATTATGTCGAATAAACAAATTTGTTTTAATTAAGTAATTATTTATTTTCTCCAGTCCTAAGTGTTCTCCGTTTTATTTTTCGATTTAATCGATACCATAGAAAACTTTTATTTTTAGTCGTAAAATTCAGTGAGAACTTAATGAAAAAATCAAATACTTATCGTTGTTAGGCAAAGAACCTAAAGATGAAATCATCAAAATCTGAAGATGAAATTTGTTCAATATATTTAGATTCGGTTAACACCAATCGAACGGGAAAATCAAACAGCTGCAATCACAAATTTTGTTACGAAGGCATAAAACCATGGACAAGAACGCAACAATATTGCCCCCCTTAGAATTACACCAATAGCCAATCTACAATATATTTTACGGAGTTCTAGAAAATTTTGAATACTGATTCAAGAATCCGACAAAAAGCAGGTTACTGAATTACCAATGTTCTCCAGTCCTCTGTTCTCCCTTTTATTTTCCGATTTCAACACTAGCATGGAAATTTTTTAATTTTAGTTGGAAAATTCAGTCGGAACACTTTTAAATTGCAATCAATTTTGTTTTCTTTATTATAGCTATTGGAAAAATTCATAAATTTTAAATTAAAATGATGGTTACATAATATACATTCATTAAACGAAGAAACCATCTGAGAATTAATCCCCACATTCTTCACCTTCGGTAGACGATAATATAGCCACATCTATATGATTCATGCCGTAACAAATTATGTGCATAGCAATACATATTAGTAATGATAATTAGTATCGCTAAATTTAAAATGGTTCGCGAAGACATGAAACTGTTTTGCGAATAGCCAAGCTTCTCATCAAAAAACAGAATATGATGGATTAATATTGCAGGATATCGATTATGTCAAAATTTGAGAATCAACGTAAGCAATTTCAATTCTAATTATTTATTTAACAACTCATTTGCTGATGGTTAGAACTTTCGAGTATTACTACTCATATTAATTATCTTTAATTAACATTAATTACTTTTAATTAAGGACCTTAAATTAAAAATTATATTGTTATAATAATTATACAATTGTATTATTTCTAGAAAAACATTTATTGAACTATTTTTCATATGATATCACTACATTTACTTATTGTTTTTTCTGAAAGATGGTGAATATTAGCTTTGTTTCATCGAGCATAATTTGAACAGTTCTAGAACTACCGAGTTTTAATTCAGAATTTTTCAAAGCGCACGCGTGAGCAATAACTGTTTTGAACTAGTAGTCAAAAAATAATCGTGATGAAACGCTTTCGGTACAGTTATAATTTTTCGAGATTGCTCGGACTCATTCGTGATTTAACGAATTATTTTATTAAAACCATAAATCCTAACCTAACTTGTTTACAAGCTGAAGCAACGGAATATCCAAAACAAAAAGCAATATTTACGTTGAAAAATGAGCGATTCAGATTTTAGTGATTTTAATGAAGAGTTTGACACTGCCTCTAGTGATGATGAAAGTGAAGAAATCATACTTGCACAATTTAATACAAAAGTTCGCAACGAAAATTTTTATGTATGTAAGTATTTTGTATTCTGTTTAAAAATAATATTTCTTGCGAATAATTTTTAGATGAAACTGTCTTACAATACGACGAAAAGACCTTTTTTGAGCACTTTCGGGTGACAAGACAACTGGCCACAGATATCGCAGAAAGATATCAATCTAGTGATTATTATAATAAACAATCGGAAGATTTGGAAAGATTGCAGCAGTTCATCAGGTGATGTTATTCATATTATTTGTATAATAAAACGTTATTTATAATTTTTACTTTTATTATAGATGTTGGTGTTTTGTGGTTTATCGGACATGAAAGTGTTGGTTTTCGTGATGTTTCAGATCGATTTAATATTGCAGAAGCTTCATTGCACCGGATAATAAAAAAAATTTCAGTTTTTAAGTAATTTGTCACCCGAGATTATTACGTGGCCAAACAATGTAGAAAAAGGAAATCGAAAGTTATTTTCGAAATAAAGGATTTTTGAACATCATAGGTGCAATTGATGGCTGCCATTGTAGATTAGATAAGCCACAATTAGATGCCGATTCCTATATAAATAGGAAAGGATATTATTCGGTTCAAGTAAGGATTTTGAATTAAAAATTTAATGAGATGTAAAAAATTTCTTTCTATTTCCAGATGCAAGTTGTAAGTGACCACACAAGGAAAATTAGAGATATATTTATTGGTTTTCCAGGATCGGTGCACGATAGTCGTGTTTTTAGAAATTCGCCATTATATAATAGCCTGGAGGAAAAATGCGGTCCATATTTTTTACTCGGAGACAGTGGTTATCCTTTAACAACAAAATTATTGACACCTTTTAAAGATAGAGGTCAACTTAATCACCATCAAATTAATTATAACCTACTGCTTGCTAAAAATCGTTATGTAGTTGAACATTGCTTTGGGATTTTAAAGCAAAATTTCGACAACTTTACCATGTGAAACTACGTAACATGGAATATATTGTACACTTTATAAGAGCAGCTTGTGTTCTTCATAATTTAGCGATAAATGATAATTTTGAATTAAATGAAGATGAATTCAATGAAAATGAATTAAACGTCGATGCAAATATGGGCCCTATTCAAGGTAATCAAGAAGACGGTGGGAGTGATGAAGAAGTTGAGAATCCAAATGCTGTAAACATTAGGAATGAAATAGCTTATAATCTACCAATACTCAATGATGTACAGTAAAATTAAAAACTTAAAAAAAAATTTTATATTTTATTTTTAAACTAAAAAAAATATCTTGAAAAAAACATAGATCGATTACTATTTTTTACTCTATTTTTCACAAACACATTTTGTTTTAACTTCTGCTCGAGAAGTGAATTCCTCTTCTTCATCAGTTCAATTTTCTCCTCTTCTTGCTGTAAGCGCCTTACTTGATAATCTTTACGATCTTCTCGTATTTGTTCTAAAACGGATTTTTTTCTTGAAATATTTTTTTTTCTGATTGCGGTGCCTTTTACGTCTTTTGACAATGTTGTCCTTTCAGCGGTTGACTGACCCGGTTGCTCTTTTTCAGAATCTTCATTAATGTCGGTAGGAATGGAAAGAGTATGGGAAGCTAATAAAATAACTGGATTAATAGATTTTTTTTTTCCTAAAACTCTTTCCATTTCCTCCGAATATTCAAATATTTTGCGCCCGCGACCTGTGGAAGTATTATTTTCAATGTATTTTTTATAATTCCGTTCTAAAACCTTCCATTTATTTTCACAGGCTTCTTTAGAATACGGACTACTTAGGGTTTCAGATAATTCGATGGCAATAAAATGCCACATTGCCTTAAAATTTCTCATTTTCAGAGTGCCCACTTGGCACCTGTATTTTTCATATAAATCTATTAATATTTTCGTGGCATTTACACTCCAAAAGGTTTGCGGTTTAACACAACCTTCTGAATTCTTAACAACTGAAAGTAAATACCTAATTTATACCACACACTTAAAGAAAGTACTAAACTTACCTTCAACTTGGTTCATTTTTAAAAAAGAACTTAGTAATTTAGTATAAAACCGTAATATAGGGAGACCGGGGATGGTTTGGACACGGGGATACAGTGGACACGTTTAAATTTCCCACCTAAATGAGAGCTGCGACGTTGTGATTTATTCTTGTTATCGTCAACACTAGAAACATTCAGTTCGCAAACGCACGTGGGCGCGGAGTGAGTTTTGTTGCTAGTAGCATTTTTATTTTTAGGCAGTTGTATGTAACTTTTTAAGGTAAGACTGTAACCGTTTATCTAAAATTTGTTATTGTAATAATTTTCTCTTTCGTTTCTATCGGTATCTATGATAGTTAAGATCATATGTTTGTGGTATTTAAAGAGCAACAACATGCGGTTAAAATTTTATAACTTAAAATCTGTTACAGGTCACCTTGGGGATAGAATGGACAAGCTGTCCATTCTATCCCCGACATTAATTATTAATTTTTTTTTGTTTATTATAGATGCCACGCCAGTTTAAGAGAAAAACTGATCGAGTTTTCCTTGAAGGTGATTTAAAACGTGCTGTGGAAGAGGTTCTCAATAATAGGAGAAGCTTAAGAGAGGCGGCTGCTTTATACAATGTAACAAAATCCAGGCTAGCTCTTTACGTAAAAAAAGCAAAGCAAGTGGGATTAGAAAATATGATGTTTAAGCCAAATTTTAAAAGTCGACAAGTTTTTACAGATGAAATGGAAAAAGCACTAGAGAAATATTTATTGCAGTGTCAAAAAATGTTTTATGGGGTCACTCCAAAAAAGCCAGAGAATTAGCTTACCAATATGATGAACAGAACCACTTAACATATCCTGAATCATGGAAGGAAAAACATCAAGCTGGTGAGGATTGGTTTTCTGGTTTCATGAAGCGACACTCCAGATTATCGATCAGAAAACCGGAAGCAACCTCTTTAGCAAGAATGACAGCTTTTAATAGAATGACCGTTAAAGAGTTTTCGACAAATTGGGAAAATATTAAAATCAGAAAACATTTCAAATAGCTTCATTCACTTACTCCCCAACGTAACTGCCGAATTTTCTTCGTTGATTTCTAAGTCACCGCAGTAGTTCCTTTATTTCTCCAGAACAAGTATGTCCATTTCGAAAGCTAACCAAGAAAGGAAGTTAGAAAAGGAGGTCGGAAGCGAGGAAAATGTATGATCGCGACGGATACTCCTGAAAAGGAAGAGGTGGAAGAAAAGAAAGAAAACGCATCGAAAAGAAAGTCAAAACAGTAAAGAAGAAAGTTTTAAAGAATCATCCGATGAAGAAGTTGAAGAAGTCGTTACAAGTTCTTTTCAATGGTTCAATGGATGAGAATCTGAAATGAGAGTTTGTACAATTTAGAAGGTGCTAGAGTGATTTAAGATTGTCAAAGTTCCGTCAAAAAGGAAATTCTCGATGAATTACTTGGCAAGGATTGAAAAAATTACAGGAGTTTTAAGTAATTTCAAAATTAATCTAAATTACGTTTCAGAATAAACAATCCTTTTTGTAAATGTCCAGCAAGTTATTCGATATTGCCAAGGGCGATTGAAGACACTGCCAAGATTCAAAAACATGTTTTATTTTAATACAGATCTCTCAAAATTATTCTCTACAATAAGATTTTAATATTATTTGAAATATAAATTACGATTAAGTTTATATAATTAAAGATTTTTACTGGTTATTGTAGTTTTTAATTGTAACTTAGTCCACTGTTTGCTACTGCCCAAAGTAACCCTGTAGGGGATAATTTGGACAGATGACTAGGTTGCTTTTGGTGCTAATTTCAAGAAACGGTTTAACTTAAACAATTTACCAAAATTAATTCTAAAAGCTAAATAACAACCCTTTATTACTGGTCTAGGACCAGACACAATAATTCACGAATGATTAGTTTCAGATTTAATTCAAAAAATTTTGTCCCAATACATTCGGTTCCACTTATTAAAAGGTAAAAGTCTTTCAAAACTTACTAACTTAAATAAAACACTTTTGCTTAAGCAGGAAACACTTAGGTAGTAAATTATAAAAACACAGTAAATGATATGAAGTTGCTTGTTTTCTTTCTTATCATCAACCCACAGCGTTTTATGCAATTTCTTGTAGTTATTAGCTAAAGGTGCATAATTATGATAGTAAATAAATTTTTTATTAGAAGTTACTTGGATAGATACGGTAATAATTCCCCATTGATTAGTAAGAAGGGCTTAAGTCAGAAAACATAGTTTTGCGTAACACGCAATTTAGATTGAAATTCAATTGGAAATAAGGTAATTTATTGACTTAATACTTTGAGACCACTCTATATCTCATTAATGACAGGAATTACACTTAAGTCCTTAGTACAAATCGAAAGAACATACAAAATGTACTTAATTTCAATAGCTAACAAAATTTTCCAATTTTTGGCTTAAGCCCTTCTTACTAATCACCGGAGAATTTCTTCTTGTGCATTTTTTGAAAAATTTACTTATTCAAATACGATGCTAAAATTCGTACGAGTTCGTCTTCAGTCGAGATATTATGGGCGGTCACCTTTTCAAGAACTTAGTAGTTCTTGCTCACGAGCAAGTACTGATTTGAACCGTTCAGAACGACTCTAGAACTCCCAAGAAGGGTGATGAAACAACGGACTAGTAGTTCATAGAATAAGTAGTTCTTCTTTTAACGTTTGATGAAACAGATTTTAGTTAAAGCGCATGCGTATAGCTCTAGAACTAACGAGAACTGCTTGATGAAACAAACCTATTAATTAAATTAAAATTAATTAATTCTCCACAAAATCTCATTACTGCAACTTTGCAACTTGGATTTGTAAGCGACAGGACACCTTTAGATCAACAAAAAAGGTTAATAAGCATAAATGAGATCATTTAGTAAAATTTATCAAAATACAAAGGTTTTCTTTTAAATACTTAACGCCAAATTGCATATGCATCGTTAACAACTTTCCTATATTTTTTTATTTTGATAATGTAATTTAGAAATAAATATCAAATTAATAATTGAGATTTATAAATTTGTCTGCATCTTGAAATTCGAGCGAGTGTTACAAGGTACAATTACAAATCTTTTGAAAGTAGTTTAGTCGAAACAGTTCCTGATGGTTTACATCCTTTAAATAAGAGTAAAAAAAGTAAAGCAAGGATTTCGAACAACTGCCGTGTTCTGTAAAAGTAAAGATGGTAAACTAATGGGATTAAAAAAAGGAGTAAGGGAAAGATGGGTAGAATACTTTCGAGAGCTACTAAATAGTTAAAACAGAACACCACGAGAAAGAGAGAGAAAACAGTTATATTTAGTAGAAAAAGAAGAGGAAAGTGTGATCAAATTAAAAGTACCAACGGAAGAGGAGATATGAGATGTGATATGGAAATTGAAAAACAATAAAAGTGCAGGTGAGGATGGTACACAGGCGGAAAAATATTAAAATAAGGAGAAAATGCATGAAATGGTCATCGGTATCGTACAAAAGATAAATGGAAACAAGAAAGGATGCCCATATCCTGGAAGTTAGCACTGATTTGTCCTATCCACAAAAAAGGTGATAAAACGGAGTGTGGAAATCATAGTTTTGGATTGGGATTGCGTTACTGGATGTCGGCTACAAAATACTCGCCATATGCATAAAAAAATAGACTCGGAGGATATGCAGACAAAATGATCGGCGAGTATCAATGTGGCTTCAGGCAAAGTAGATCGGTAACAGACCAATTATTTGTTTTAAGAGAGATACAAGGAATTAGTCATGAGTTTCGACTTGAAACGCACTTGATATTCCTAGATTTTAAACAAGCAAACGACAGTGTTCAGAGAAAAGAGATATATAACATCATGATGGAAATGGAAATCCCTAGAAAATTAGTAAAACTGACTGCACAGTAAACAGTTTCACTATCAAAACATTATCTGAAACATTTTCTGATGTTCTTTGCAATTATTTAAAACTCTCAGAAGCAGCAAATAAATGGTGTAAGATAATCAAGAAATTTCAGTTTTCCATGATTCCTTGATTGAAGAAATCGTGTATCGAAAGTCAATATAAGCAATTTTAGAAAAAAGAGTACATTTCTTTATTTCGCAATAAATTCATCTTGATTTGACATTGGTGCTACTAATATTCCTCGTTGATGGTCCAAAGACTGATATCGAGAATCTTTTTTTAACAACGAATATACAGAGGTAACCACGATAAAGATTTCAAGTATCTTAAAATAGTTTGGACCCCACGAGAAAAAATTCTTGGTTATGACCGAACTGTGAATGCTAGGTTTGCCACCACTATTCGACAATGACAATAACACAATGTTGTTGCAACAACAAGATCAAGTATTGCCACGTTGTTAAATACTGTATTTTGATGTTAACGTAAGTATAACCTTAAAAGATGCATCGAAATTAATTCTCTAACCTGTTGGAATTTTGTGGGTTAAGATTTATACACAATATTTCGTTCTTTCAATTTTTCTATCACAAAAAAAGTAATATATGTTTTTGTCACTTGTTTATAAAAGTTATGTTGATATCTAAGATATTACAAACTCTAATTTTACATAATACGTATGTAAAAAATAACCACCAAAACCCTTCGTTTACAAACGAACAACAATAGATAAAAGAATAAATTAAATATGTAAATTTTTAAATAGGTATGTGTAATTCATCGTACACTGATGCAGTATTTTTATCACCTTTTCTGGTACATATAAATGGAATAAAAGAAATAACTCAGAAGTTTGCAAAATTCAACACATATATAGAAATCTCATTAATACCGAACCTGTGTAAGCAAGAAAGGTAAATAAAAATAATTAGTTCGATCGATTTGCGTAAAATACAAATATTTTAGTTCCTGAGGGAGAGTGATCTCAACGATAAACGTAAAAATACAGTTGCCAAGAATTTTGAGAAAACCAATAATAATCAATCGAACATCAATAATTCTGGTGTACAGTGTAATTTGACCGAGTGTGTTTATATTATTAAATCCTTACCTGCTTTTGGAGGCCTACCTCACTTACACCTGTTGGAATTTTGCGGGTTAAAATTTATAAGATTCCTTTCTCTACAGAACCACCATAATACAAACGACGTAGCAACTAAAACAATTGACAAACAAGAAACTTTTCTGTAAAATAAAATATTCTAAAAGATTGTTGTGTTAATATACATATTTTTTAATATTTCATAAATAACCGCTAATAACCAGCCGGCACAGGCGCGTTACAATTACATTTTATAAAATGGCTACTTCTCTCAGTAATAAATTTGTTGGGAGTGTTTTTATTCTATAAAAATCTATACATATATTTTTTTCTTCAAGTATAATTCAGACATGTATTTCACAAAATCTCAGCCTCAACTGCACCAGGACCAATTAAATAATTTCAATTGGTATTTTATAAAAACAAAACTATATAAAAAAATATACTACGATGCTACTTAGTAAAAGTCCGTCAGATCTTGAGACTGCTAATATCCTGACCACTCTCTAGGTTCAAAACAGAACAGACGAGGTAAAAATGAAGATTTGCGCAGTACTGCAGGAGACCGCTTTGTTACAAATTGTCAGTTGTACAGTATAAAGCAACAATGTAAAACAAGAAGACAGATGGAACAACATGGAGAGAAAGGCGCTGTATGGGGCTAAAGTAGTGACTGAATTTAATTTCACATCTGGAAATTATTCTCGAACGAGCAGAACGTTGCGTGCCAAATACGACACTATGAAAAAAATAACAAAAACAACAGTTCTTATAAAAAGAGAACTTAACAAGACTGGTGGTGGAGTGGGAGACTGCCCCAAGTTGGGACCCCACGAGGAAAAAATCTTGGCTATGACTGAACTGTCAATACTAGGTTTACCACCACTATTCGACAATGACAATAACACAATGTTGTTTCAACAAGGTCGAGTATTGTCACATTGTTAAATACTGTATTTTGATGTTAACGTAAGTATAACGCACTCTACCACAAAAGTAATATATTCGTTTTGTCACTGGTTTATAAACGTTAAGTTGGTATCTGAAATATTACAAACTCTAATTTTACAAAACATGTCAAAACATAACCGCCAAAACCATCTTCGATTACAAACGAACGCTTTAGTTTGGAAACAGGTAGAACAGTTATGAACACACTGTACTTTTCCCAACGAGCGTTTTATTTCTTACTACAGAAGTTCTGAACAGCTTTTTTTGTTTAACGAACTGCTATTGCTTAAAATAATTTTTACACTTGTCATTGTAGTGTATGGGACACCCTGTATGTGTAATTGGATCCTTAGATTAGCTAATTACCAACTCAAGAGTCCCAATGAAATATCTATATAAAGAGAACAGTGAAGGATTAAGGCAGAAAGTAGTTGTAATAAAGTAAGTTGTTGTGTACATTTTCAAATACTTAATAGTCATGCATATTGCTATGGTTCAAAGAACTTTGTCCTACCTTTATTTTAAAAAATTATCCTACAAATTTTGATAACTGCCTTTTTCATCGAGACTTACAGCATACATTTTTTCTTGATTTACAACGGTCAACCTGATCACTCTGTACATATCTTCAGTTAAGTTAGAAACATAATTGGAAAACTAAAATTTGTTGAAATTATTGTACTTTTGAAACACTCTGTGTACATATTGAATAATGTAATTAAATTAAACTGTTATTTCAATATCGATTAAATTATTATAAGTTATAATCATGTTACTTTTAGAACACCCTCTATATAAGTTACCTTCAGATCTCCCTTAAGTTCGCAACCTTTTGTGGTAAAAGTCTAGCGTGTTTCGGTGAAGCTGTAAGCGTGAACCTCAGAACGAGCGTTGGTGTGACCCTCGTCGCCCATTGCCTTTGCGTGGATCAAGATGCTAAAGACTGGTTGGAGGCCGTAGTGGCGGAAGGTGTATACTGGAAACTTGGCGTTATCCATATCAAGGATATCCCCAAACCGACTAAGGCATTAACGTGGATTTCAGGACCCCCTGGGGAATCGGAAAAAGTGTTGAAGAGGTTACCAGAACCCAAGGCTTAGAACAAATACCTGAAGTGTTTTGGCTGAAGGTCAACCAGGTGCTTCTTCAAGACATGAGTTATGGTGAATAGGAAGAGGAAGTAAGTGTGAATTCCTAAATACATACATAGATAAGAGAATAAATTAAATATGTGTAAATTTTAAGGTAATTCCATCGTACACTGATGCAGTATTTTTATCAAATTTTCGGATATATATAACTGTAATAGAAGAAATAACCTAGAAGTTTGCAGACTCCAACATACATATATAAAAAACTCATTAATTCCGAACCTACGGGTAAGCAAGGAAGAGGCAAATAAAAATAATTAGTTGGGTCGATTTGTGTAATATACAAATATTTTAATTCTTCATCCCGAATAACACCGCGTTGTATGTGTTAGCGAGTGCGCTAGATCACAGAGTTTCCCAGATAATTATCTCTTTCACGGTGGCATTTTTGACAAACACCGTCAAATTGGAAATGCTGGTCCACTCACATTGGGGTTTGCATTAGGAAGAGAAATTATACGAGCTTATATCGCTAACTACCAAGTATATTGAATGTTTAATTTTTACTTTACTTTTAATGTAATGTAACGATCAGAACGCAATCAAGAAATTTCTGTTAGCCCAATTCAAGTTATCTTCACCGAAAAAGTAATCCAGTAATTCTTGAATTAATAACATTTTTTTGGGGCTATTTAAAGAGCGCTGTATTTTTCAATACACAGACTAACCACCACTACCGAACTACAGGTTCAAATTCGCAGACATTCGAAAAATTCAACACGGTAAATTAAAAATGTGTTATCCTCGTCACCGAAGGAATGGAAAGAAGGGCAACAAGCTTAATTTTTGTCATGGCCCAGGCAGTATCCGGATGTGAATCCGATAAAAATTTATGGCGTATTATCCTACAAAATAAGGCAACAAGATCACACCAGCCCAAGAACAAACTGTAAACAGAAATTGTAGAAAGTCAGTTTTCAACCTAAATAAGCTCACGTCTAAAAATACTGCGGAAGCCGCACATCGTAGTTTGCAAAGCCAATTAGATCTAGTTTAATTTTTTATAACCAGAAACGTCAATCGGTAAGCAAGGAAGAGGTAAAAAAAATAATTAGTTCGATCGATTTGTGTAAAATACAGATATTTTAGTTCTTCATCCCGAACAACACCAACACCTAAGTGTTCACGAGTGCGCTAGAGCACAGAGTTTCCCAGATAATTATCTCTTTCACAGTGGCATTTTTGACAAACACCGTCAAATTGAAAATGCTGTTCCACCATTATTGGGCTTTACATTAGGAAGAGAAATTGCACTAGCTTACACCACTAACTACCAAGTATATTAAATGTTTAATTTTTACTTTTAATGTTGACTTTATTTAAATATATTGTAATGTCAATATTACATAATTTCATAATTGGTCACTTGTGCACCGGAAAAGCCTAAAAATTTAATTTTGCAGTCAAATGAAAGCATACCCTAGCAGGGATTGTATTAGGCCAATTCCAGTAAACATTAATTAGTAAAACAATTTATAACATCAAACGACAACCAAAATTGTAGTTTGGTTTGTTTCCGAAGAGCAATCGATGAACCTTCGCATGATTTTTCATTGTTCGGAAAAATATAAAATAAAAATTTAGTGTGTTAGCTATAAGATGTAGTTAATAGTTTAGTTTTGATTTAGTTGTAAGTAAAATTGGGTTCGAAAAACAATTAGTGCTTCATATTTGAGTGCAACAATATTTCAAGAAAAATAAAGCGCCAGGACTCGAAATAAACAATATTTCGACGTATTTATGCTGGACTCAAAATAAAGAAACAATTTAAACAATTAAATAAATGAAGTTTGGTAAAATTAAAAAGTTAAGACATTTCATTCCGCGGGAGAACCAGTTGACCGTTATTTTTGCTGTACTAGTATTGGATGCCAATGTAGTGGCATGTTTTTCGAGATCCAATAGAAAAGAACCGACAAAAGCCGCGAAAACTAGTAGTGTGTTTGGTGCTGTTGTGCTCAAACGAGTTATAAAACTTTCGTAAATCTTTTGATTTTCTTTGTCAACTTTAACATCAAATTTATAGATCGTCATTGAAATTTTAAACCTTCGTTTACAAATTCCTTCCAATCTTACTAAGTTCTTGACTGGATCTACTTTCTAAGTACATCTGGTGCAAAAATTAATGGAGAGGATGTCAACAAAGTGGACGTTTTGAAGCAAATAAAATCAAAATATTGAGTCACTTAATAGTAGAAAAGGAATTTTAAATCCAATTGTTGTTGAGCACCTTTAGATATTCCCCAATGAAAACTATTGCTACATGGTGATGGAGTACATGAGTGGAGGCACTCTCGCGAATATTTTACAATGTACACCCATCCTATCCGAGCAACATGCGTTGTACACAAGAATTAATTTTAGCGCTAGCATATAAACATTCCAAAGGAATACCTTAAGAGACCTGAAAGATACAAACACAATGATAGATGTGAGAGGTCATGATATAAAAATCAGTGATTTTGAGTTGAATGTTCTTAAAAGACCAGATTAGATATGAATACTGTGGTACTATTCCTTGCATAGCTCCTGAGATCAGTAGCACAAAAAAAGGTTACAATACTAAAATTCTTGCTGGAGTTTCTTTTCTGTACCACTTTCAAAATAATTGATTACTTCGTGACAGCTTTGCATTGTTAACTACAAAGTGATTTGAGAAAATCGAAAGGTAACCTCGGATGATTAGAATAAAAAGTCAAACCACAAAATACGCGACTAGTTGATGAAAAGCAGGCAGAGACTTGATGATTGTAAAATCAAAAATTTAGAAATATCTTCAAAAATTAAGTCTTGAGAAAAAACTTTGACTTGTTCATGCAATTAATAAATTGTTGCAATTTGTGTAGATTATGTCGAATAAACAAATTTGTTTTAATTAAGTAATTATTTATTTTCTCCAGTCCTAAGTGTTCTCCATTTTATTTTTCGATTTAATCGATACCATAGAAAACTTTTATTTTTAGTCGTAAAATTCAGTGAGAACTTAATGAAAAAATCAAATACTTATCGTTGTTAGGCAAAGAACCTAAAGATGAAATCATCAAAATGTGAAAAGATGAAATTTGTTCAATATATTTAGATTCGGCTAACACCAATCGAACGGGAAAATCAAACAGCTGCAATCACAAATTTTGTTACGAAGGCATAAAACCATGGACAAGAACGCAACAATATTGTCCCCTTAGAATTACACCAATAGCCAATCTACAATATATTTTACGGAGTTCTAGAAAATTTTGAATACTGATTCAAGAATCCGACAAAAAGCAGGTTACTGAATTACCAATGTTCTCCAGTCCTCTGTTCTCCTTTTATTTTCCGATTTCAACACTAGCATGGAAATTTTTTAATTTTAGTTGGAAAATTCAGTCGGAACCCTTTTAAATTGCAATCAATTTTGTTTTTTTTATTATAGCTATTAGAAAAATTCATAAATTTTAAATTAAAATGATGGTTACGTATACATTCATTAAACGAAAAAACCATCTGGGAATTAATCCCCACATTCTTCACCTTCCGTAGACGATAATATAGCCACATCTACAGTATTTCTGACGTAAAAGATTATGTGCATGGCAATACATACAAGTAATGAAAATTATAATTGCTAAATTTAAAATGTTGTAAATGTTGCAAATATTGCAGGATATAGATTACGGCAAAATTTCTATTCTAATTATTTAAAATTATGTTAATTTTTATGCAGTTCATTCAGTAATATATAATTATTCAAATTCAACTTTCTCGAAATTGACCAAGAGGCATAACTTTATATTAAATAACTAACCAAATAGGAAATAATTTATGAAAAGAAAAATAATTTATAAGTACAAAAAATTTAAACAAAAAACATTGGGCGCCCTTTTATTATATACGTATTAATAGCTAAGAGTTGTTGTTCTTCCGTCAAATTGTTAATGTTTAATTTTATATCTTCAGTGTAAGCCGTAACCAGGAAGGTGGCTAAATCGGCATAGTAATTTGGTACTGAATAACTTACAGATCATAAAATAAATTGCTCCTGATATTGAGTCTATGGCGAATTTAAAATTAATCAACGAAGGTGAATTATTTTATTAAATGCATTAAGCCCGTACATTGAACCAGGAATATGATCGACAGCATGAGAATGGTATAAAACAATATTCTATATCACTCTGCAAATTATGAAGTTGTCACGAATCATAGAAATGGAAAAATAGTCGTTTAACAAACACTATAGGTGCCAACCACTTGAACAATCTGAGAGACACATATATCTTAAGTAACAATTTTTTCAATTAACTAGAAACGAACTTTTTATGAAATATAATGTACATTGTAGGTTACCAGCTTCGATCATCGCTGTTAATGCCATTCGCAAACCCTCAACCAAATTCTCCCGAAGAATTATATAACGGAGCATTTGTGAGAGTTCGTGTGGAAAGATACATCGGTTTATTCAAAGGTAGGTTTCGATATTATAATAGTTAAAAATATTACTGGATGTTATAAACAAAATTAGTTGTACATGTTTATTCAAAATGTGTGTGCAGCTACAATCGTGACAGATCAATCAACCACTACAGCGCACAATCTACCTTGTAAATTTTTATAATTGCACTATTTTTAGCATTTAATTATCTGCAGTTTATATTTGTTAAATACTACAAATATTTTAACCCCCTCACCTATGAGCGTATGGATTAACGATATTCCTTTAAAATTAATAAAAATAAAATGTAAACCATATGTATTTTGCTAATGTAAACCAAAATAATATAAAATGCATGAAACTGGAAGAAAAACTTTCATTCCAAAATTTTTTTGGAAAATTTAAATCCACAAGAGGATCACACCGACATTTACAATAAATTACTTTACTTGGAATAATTTTCTTAAAGTATCAAATATTTTGAATTTTTCTCCAATCAGCAGAATTAGTAATCGATGGGACATGTTTCGAAGTTCGGCAAAAAAGGTTAACAAGCACAAATTAGATTATTTAGTAAAATTTACAAAATACAAAGTTTTTCTTTTGAATAGCACAAACTTGTATATGCTTCGTTAATAATTTTTCCATAGTATTTAAATCCAGAAATTATATTGTTTGCTAATTTAATTAAGAAATAATTATCAAATTATTAATTTAATTTTATAAATTTGTCTGCACTTGAAATTCAAGTGAATGTTACAAGGTGCAATTACAAATCTTTTGATGGTAGTTTGGTGGAAACAGTTCCCAATGCTTTACAACGTTTAAATATTGATTACCTTTGCTTAATTTCTCCCAAGGAAGATAATGATTATAGATTATAGTATTAAAAGTTAAAAGGAACAAATTATTTTGTTTAAATTAGGCTTGTGATTACCATTGCTATGTTGGCAATGTGGACTGGGTGATATCACAGAAATATTTAATTTGATAATGGCATATTGTGGCTTATATGGTAACTATACATATGGTTTAATACAAAATGATAAACACCATGAAATTAAATACTCTTCAAGTTAAGAACACAAAATGTACAATTATTTTTAAAATAATTAAAAATATTTAACAATTCATTTTTAGAAATAAAATTTTGTTCAACGTTGATTTTATGAAATAAGTTACATATCAAATCAATAAATAAAAATCAAAATTCACTTACCTATGTGTTTTCCCTTTATCGTCAGCAATCGTTTCTTCAATATTTCTTTTTCTGTTCTCGACCTTCAATACACTTTTACGGAATACGTTCCACATCGTCTTCGTTACAATCTATAAAATGGTAGAATTAATTTCAAATTAATTAAAAAATTTAACAATTCAGTTTTAGAAATAGAAATGTTTGTTCAATATTGATTTTATGAAATAAGTTACTTATCAAATCAATAATAATTAAAATACACTTACCTATGTGTTTTCCCTTGATCGTCAGCAACTGTTCCTCGAAGATTTCTTGTTCTGTACCCGACTTTCAATACACTTTCATGGAATTTGTTCCACATTGTTTTCATTACGATCTACAAATGGTAAAATTATTATTAAAATAATTAAAACACTTTCAACGATTAATTTTAGAAATAGAAATGTTTGTTCAACAATGATTTTATGAAATAAAATACTAATCAAATCAATAAATAGAAATGAAAATACACTTACCTGAATTTGCCCTTATCGTCAGCAATCATTCCATCGAGATTTCTTTTTTTGTTCTCGAACTTTGATCCACTTTTATGGAATATGTTCCTCCACATTGTCTTTGTTACATTCTACAAAATAGTAGAATAATTTTTAAAATAATTAAAAAAATTTAAAGATTCATTTTTAGAAATGAAAATGTTTGTTCAACAATGATATTATGAAATAAAATACTAATCAAATCAATAAATAGAAATCAAAAGACAATTACCTATGTATTTGCCCTTGATCGTCAGCAATCGTTCCTTGAAGATTTCTTCTTTTGTACTGGACTTTCAATACACTTTCGTGGAATTTGTTCCACTTGTTCTTCGTTACGATCTACAAATGGTAGAAATATTTTAAAATAATTAAAACACTTTCAACGATTAATTTTAGAAATAGAAATGTTTGTTCAACAATGATTTTATGAAATAAAATATTTATCAAATCAATAATTGGAAATTAAAATGCACTTACTCACACATTTGCTCTTTATCCTCAGCAATCGTTCCATCCAGATTCCTTTTCTGTTTTTGACTGCATAATACACTTTCATGGAATATGTTCCACATTTTCTTTGTTAGATTTACTCTAATTTATATTATTTTCGCTACGAAACACGAAAATAACTTGAAACCATTTTGTTTGTCACATTTACAAAAGGTATAATTGTAACCAAGCGACGCCGGGCTCTACATTATCGACAAAATTTTAATGTAGCCAGAGGCGTACTAAAAAGTAATTCTTTGCAAATATTGATCTTAATATATTTTTATAAAAACTAAATCACATCGTTAAAGTTCAACCATTGTAGCTTTAAAAAATCAGTAGATAAAAGCATAAGTTATAATAACTTAATATACGGGGTGCGGCAAAATAACTTGTTCCTTTTCACACGTATACAATACTTTCAAGGTTTTTTTACTGTACCGACATGCTTTCTCATATAATTTGTAAACAAACGGCAAAAAATTGCAACCTTGGATTTTTGTTTGGAGGGGAGCAGAATCGGTCGTGCACATCACCCTGGCCTCAGCCATGATCTTCCACAACATTACCAATTTCTGGGTATTGGGACCTTAGCAACCACTTAAGAATCCCAAACTTGAAAATACACTTTTTCCTCTAGAAATGGCTTTACCAAACAAAAGAACAGAAAAATACAAGCTCTTTAAGTTAAGGATCAATGTTGTCAAACTTGTAATAAGGCCACGAGTTAACTCCGACTTACCGCAAGCGCTCCCTGCTATCTGCCTGGTTAACATCCCCAATTTTTCCAGTAGGACCGGTCTAAGATATTTTAACGAGTAAAGCGTTTTGAATATGTATCTTCCCCACAGCTTTTGAAACAAACCGATTTTAATTTAATCTTTTTCAAAATTTGTGAACCGACCGCAAATTTTATATTTTTTAGCTCTAATTAGATCCTCATCTTTCATAAACCGCTTTAAAAATGGTAAAAATTCAGATTCAGGATTTTTAACTGTCACCCAATAATTTTTAATTTTTTTACACGATTAAAAACAAAAAATTACTTTTCGTTTATGGAAAATCGTTGAGTGAAATGAATTTATACTTAAATCAAGCTTAATATAAATTGATAAGAAGCTTGAACAAGCATTATACAAGCTGATAAAGTCAGTTTGACGTAAGCTGGTCAAAACAAGCATAATTCAAGTTCGTCGCTAAATAAGCAAAGTTGGAATCAAAATTGATACAAACTTTACAGCACAATTGATAAATCAAGCTTGATACAAGTTGAACGAACAAGCTGGAATCAAGCTTGACCAGTGTAAAATAGCAAACTTGATTTCAGCTGGATTCAAGCTTGGCGACTTAACGTAACAAGCTGGAAGTAAACTTGCACCGCTGTCAGAGGAAGCTTGATTTCACCTTGTTTCAAGCAAGTTTTGCTATCTGGGATGATTAATCTGATTATTACTCTACAAAGTTACTTTTGTACCATCCTGTATTTAGTTTATACAAATATGGCTACAGTATTGTTATAGGTAAAACAAATGCATTTTTACGTAAATTACTTTTAGAAAAATATTTTTAAGATATAATGTACATCAATCCGATTTCAATAAGAAATCTGGTTTTTCTTGCCGCGCCTTGTATATCAAATATGCGAAAAATTAAATTACATCTACACCACTGTCCGTGTCCTTCAATGTGACAGACAAATTTTTATTTGACATTGACATATAAAGTGAATTAAAATAACGCAGGAAATCGGAAAAATAGAAATATAGAACACATCTTTGAAGGAAAACATATTCAATTGAAGTAAACTATACGACAAATTAAAGTTAGTGCCGATGGGCCCATGGTTACAAAATCAACTTCAAAATTAGGTAATTAGGTTTGGGTATGTAAATAATTTTCTTATTTGATTTGGAAAGTAATTTTTCATTTTTATACCAGATCGGTGGATTGAAAAAGTTTATGGAAACCAATCGATTTGTTAAACAATTTTACTGTGTTGCGAGATTGATAAAACATGACTATCTTCACCGATATCAGTACAACATGGAGTAACGTGGAGTATCAGGAAAAGAAAATGTGAAATGCATTTTTTTGGTTGAAGTCAACTACACACGTTTAAGCAGTATAGTTGGTTACAAGCCTGAAACTCAAAATTTATATGAGTAAGTAGTAATTTATTGTTTTATTATTTAATTTGAAAAGTAATTTTACCTACATAACAAATCTATACCTTGAAAGAGTTTTTGAAGACCAATCAAGTTCTTTATGCATTTTTATTATTTGCATAATTAAAAAGAACATTTTGTGCCGATCGATTTACCGACCGATTTAATTCCATTTAGATTTTATTATTTCCTTGGTAAAAATTGAAAGTTAATAAATAAAAATATCCAAATTTCAGGTGTAGATTATAATGACCTTCACTTACAATAAATTAAATAAAGTGCTTGCAAGAAGGTTTTCCATATTTAATCTTAGGCTTGTTCTTGAAAAATTAAATTTGCAATTCAATTTATATTAATTTATTTCCAAGATATTGTTCGTCCCAGCTACCACTTGACCAGCAGTATAGCGTAAAGTATACACCGACCAACTGGAAAGCAGGAGACCGTGGTTTATGTTATGATCGCGTCAGCTACACTGCTGTGATCAATGGCCCGATATCAATCTTTGGACTGTGGGGAAGACAACGGAAAACCACAGCATTAATTATATTTCCTAGTAAAGTCAACTTGGCTTCGGCTAAGTTGATCGCCTACGCACTATGAAGTGTATGGCACTTGAAGAAGAAGAAAATAGTTCTTCCAAAAAGTAGCAGCTGATTTTAAAGCCCTACCATCCTTGTATTGTAATAATTAAAAAATTTCTATTATATTTTATTAACTTTAAAGTGGGTAAAATTACATAAAGTTTCATTTTCAGATGAAAGTTCTTGTTGTTTGTAAATTTTTTGAATTTTGATGAAATTTAAATGCTTTAACCTGTCATTTATGAGTGTGAAGTCTCCAAGAAAGTATTGAAAACGTCTTGATACCTTTTTATTAACCACTGGTTTCTCTAGAAGTTCTTTCAATATCTTTTAATGTTTCGTGTCTCTTGGGCGTCCAAGATATTATTTTGAATCGTGAATTAACAGCTGATGCATCGAAGTTGGCATGTAATATCAGGAGTACATTTCGACGAACACCGAACAACATAAAATAGCCTGTAAAATTATTTAATTAGGTTTTCGTGTTATACAACCATGTTATTGTTGCAGATTCATTGCACTTGCTAGTCTCTGAACCATCAACGAGCAATATGTCGAGTTACAGAATATCGGTATTATTAATCTCAAAAACTGTAAGCTTTGTTAATTTTTAACTTACAAATTTAATAACAAAAATGTTTTTATAGTACCATAGTCGAGATGAAGAGATCAAAATTACCTTATCGCAGAGGAAGAGTTCATAAAGATGACCTCAAATCCAATTGGTTTTCGTTCAAGTCAAGTTAACAATGATACACCAAATATTTTCCCCGTTAATTCCGAAGAAGCTACATGCCGCTTCGCAGCAAATGACGATAACCAGAATCGGGACGATGTAAGTTATTTAGAGCTTAAAAAATTTTCTTATAAAATTTAAATTTTTGATTTGTAGAGTAATTATCAAACTTATAATCCACTTCTAGCGAGTGCTCATAAGAATAATATAAAAGGAAATTACTGCAACGGCTCAAGCATACTTAGTGGAAATGAAAATGTCAAAATTACCTTATTCCAAAGGGAGAGTTCATTAAGATGGGTTCAAATCCCCAAGTGGTGCTCGTCCCAGTGCAGTTAAAGATGAATTGCCAAGTATTTTCTATATTATTCCTAACGAACCTACTTCATACCAAATGACGACAACGAAAATTATAATAATGTAAGTTATTTGGAGCAAAAAAAAATTTTTTCTTGTAAAAATTAAATGTTTGATTCAAAATTTTTAAAATTAAAAGGTTAAATATACAATAAAACGAAACATTATTTGTAAGCTTTCAGCAATGGTTACTGCTGTCATCAGACGTTTTATTGTTCATTTAACTTTAAAAATTTGAATCAAATATTTTCATTAAAAATTAAATGTTTGATTTTTACAGTAATTATCCAACCCATAATTCCCTCTTAGCGACCGCTGATAAAAACATTATAAGAGAGAACGACTACCAATGCCGAAACAAGGAAGAGTAAAATATGTACCTACAGGAAGTTTGAAACAGCAAAATTTGCAAAGATAAGAGTAAGTAACTGAAATTGCAATTTATACATAAATTTTTTGAATTGAGTTTATTTAGAAATTTTATATTAATTCACTAGTATTTTTCATTTTAGGTAATCAGTTAAAGTTACGATGCTGATATTGAGCATCACCAAGAGGAGAACCAACAAGAGGATCTAGTTTTTGAGATTGAAGAAGAAAACTGGGAGAATTGTCTGTCCAGTGAACTAGAACTTCAAAATAAAGTGTAGAGACAGCAGTGAAGAAACTTCAACAGAGTTTTCGTGGTCTAGGCGTTTCTCTGAGAATAATTTTTACATCATCTAACAATGGAACCATAGACTCAGCATCACATAGAAGTTTTGTCTCCTTTGAAATATTGGTCGCAGAATACTTGGGCAATCTCTCTGATGGAAGAAGAGCTTCGATTAAGAGAGAATTCGGAAAAATAATGTGGAAACATCGATGACAATAATTCCACTCATAGATAAGAAGTCATAGTATTCCACTATCATGTGGTACAATGTCAAATATATGTAACGTCATCCTTATATAGTCAAAAGAAGTTAACTGTCCAGGACCTAACAGGCCAAGACTTTTATCAATATTTCAAGAACTTACGACAAATGTAGCATAGCAAAAACCAGCTGTTGTGTGGCACAATCGTGGTGTACAAGAGCGCCGAAAAGATTTTGATAGAGCAACTGCTGAAATTTAAAACAAACGAAATTCACGTTCTTTTCGAAAAGATGATCGATTTGAGGTCGAACACTAAAAGGCTGATTGCTGAAGAAAATTGGCAAACACATAGGTAAGGGTATTTTGATTTCTACTTATCGGTTTGATAAATAACTTATTTCATAAAATCAGTATTGAACAAACATTTCTATTTTGTGAATTTGTTAAATTTTTTTTAATTATTTTGAAATTAATTCTACCATTTTATAGATCGTAACGAAGACGATGTGGAACGTATTCCACGAAAGTGTATTGAAAGTCGAGAACAGAAAAAGAAATATTGAAGGAACGATTGCTGACGATAAAGGGAAAACACATAGGTAAGTGAATTTTGATTTTTATTTATTGATTTGATATGTAACTTATTTCATAAAATCAACGTTGAACAATAGTATATTATACACCAAGGTAGTGAAGCATAGTGTTATAACCCTAGCGCCAGATTAAATCCCAAGGTGCGTAGCACCGCGGATTTAAGCGCGCGGTTATAACACGCTTCACTACCGTGGTTTATATACAATTTTTCCACTACTAGGATTGTTTACTCTTATAATAATAATTGTTAATGAATAAAGTAAATCGTTTTAATTATTTATTTCAAATTATAAAACAAATGATAGTTTTTGTTTTGATGTTGACACTTGCTTGAAAATGTTTAATTAATTTTGACATAAAGGTTACATTAAATATTTTGATATTTGTAAGTTTTGCGAGTATATAGTTGACGAAAACTATTTTGTCAATAAGTGTACTATTTGTAACGATAATTGATTGTAATAATTATTAATAATCGATTTATAAAGTTTCTAGTCATAATTAGCTGTCATAATTAATTCGTTTTCTCATTTCGCCTAATTGCTAAACGTCACAAAATTCCAATTTAATCAACATTTTAAATATCAAATTAATCTTATTTATAGACCGATTTTAATTATTTAAACACTATTGATAGAATTTCTTGGTTATGCTAATTCGTTTTACACATAAATTTTCTTTCAAAATGGCCCGAAGTTTCCGGACTACGCATTTATGTTCATTATTAACTACTAGTGAATAATAAAATATTATTCACCTCAGGTGACAGAAGGCGTGGTTCACAGTTCGATAACTTACGTTGAAATGATAGTGTTTATGGCTAGTAGTGGAAAAACATTTTTATTTCTAAAAATGAATCGTTAAATATTTTTAATTATTTTAAAAATAATTGTATCATTTTGTGTTCTTTTTTTGAAGAGTATTTAATTTCATGGAGTTTATCATTTTGCAATAAACAATATGTATAGTTATCGTGTAAGGCACAATATGCCATTATCAATTTTAATATTTCTGTGGTATTTCCGAGTCCACATTGCCAAAACAGCAATGGTTATCACAAACATAATTTAAACAAATGACATTGTTCCGTTTAACTTTGAATTGATGCTAGAATCCATAATCATTTCTTTCTTGGGAGAAATTAGGCTATGGTAATCGATATTTAAAGGTTGTAAAGCATCGGGAACTGCTTTGACTAAACTACCATCAAAAGATTTTTAATTGCGCCTTGTAACACTCACTCGAATTTCAAGATGCACACAAATTTATAAAATTAAATTATTAATTTGATATTTATTTCTAAATTAAATTAGCGAAAAAAATCATTTCTGGATTTAAATATAAAAAGTCGTTAACGATGAATATGCAATTTTTGGTACTATTTAACAGAAACACTTTGCATTTTGATAAATTTTACTAAATTACCTCATTTATACTTATTAACTTGTTTTGTTGATCTTTGAAAAGTGTCCTGTCGCTTACAAATCCTGTCGATTGGGGGAAAATTCAAAATATTTGGTGTTTTAACAAAAGTATTCCGAATAAAATAATTTATTGTAAATGTCACTGCGATCCTTCTGTGGATTTAAATTTTACAAAAATATTTGAAATGAAAGTTTTTCTTCCAGTTTCACGCATTTTATATTATTTTGGTTTACAATAGCAAAATACATATTGGGTTACTTTTTATTTTTATTAATTTTAAAGAAATTTTGTTAATTCATACCCTTACGAGGGAGGGTGATAAAATATTTGTGGTATTTAACAAATATGAACTACAAATAATTAAATGCTAAAAATAATTGGTTTAATAGTGCAATTATAAAATTTACGACTTCACTGTATGGGACGGTAGATTATGCGCTGTGGTGTAGTGGTTGAACGATTGATCTGTCACAATTGTGGTTGGGGGTGGGGAAGCACACACCTTTTAAATAAACATGCACAATTAATTTTGTTTATAACACCCAGTAATACTTTTAACTATTATATCGATGTATCTTTCCACGTAAACTCTCACAAATGCTCTGTTATATAATTCTTCGGGAGAATTTGGTTGAGGGTTTGCGAATGGCTTTAACAGCGATGGTTGAAGCTGGTAACTACCGTCACCTACAATATACATTATATTTAATAAAAAGTTGATTTCTAGTTAATTCAAAATATTGTTACCTAAGATAATTATATGTGTCTCTCCAATTGTTGAAATAGTTGGCATGCATAGTGTTCGCTAAACGACTTTTATTCCATATATGTATATATGAATCGTGACAACTTCCGGGATATCTAGAGCACACTAATAATTTGCAGATTGGATTGGCATACCTAGTAATATAGAAAATTGTTTTATACATGATTTTACTGTATCGCTTACAACATTATTACAATTTGCATTTTAATGCTGTGATAAGATTTTCAGTTCACGTATACATACTTGTTCTCGTTCGCTAGCTACAGCCGTCAATCAAAGCTATAACATTGGGCGTTCCGTGATTTACAAATCTAGAACAAACCGAATACAATTTGTAAATAATGACAAAATATAATTATTTACCTACCCAATTTTTAATTCATTTTTGTGGACCTCATTCCGAGGGAAGCAGACCTAAATATAATAAATTTTTTTTTTAATTGAATCAATGTATCATTAATAATAAATAATAATAAGTCGGCACTCCATTCCTCACGGAATATCGCCACGTCGTTAGACGTTTTTCAATCCATTTTTTAGGGTGGATTAATCCCTATCTTTCATTTTTCAGTTCTTCACACTTTCTTTATATTTTTCTGTGCGCTTTCGTTTCTTCTACGATCTTTTTCCATTTCTTTCTATCCAAAGCAGTCTTTCTCCAGCTTCTTATTCCCATCAACCTTAGGTCATTAAAAATCTCTTCCTCCCATCTCACCCTTGGTCTCCCTCTCGGTCTTTCGACGCTCGGTCCCCCACCTCATAGCACTCCTAACTGCACTATCTTCTTGCATTCTAATAACGTGTCCAAACCACCCCAATCGCAACGCCTTGATGTGTCTCACAATTGTTTTCCCCTGCAGTTCTGTTTCTATCTCTTCATTTGTTCTTATTCTAAACTGTTCTTCACCAACTCTGACTAGTCCCATAATCTTCCTTATTATTTTTCTTTCAAAAACCCGTAGTTTCTCTTCCTCTTTTTTCGTTAAGCACATTATTTCCATACCGTATGTCACCACCGGTCTGATTAGGGTTCTGTAAATTTTCATCTTTGTTCCTTTTTTAATTGTTTGCTCATTATTAATTTCTTATTAGAGTAGAAAGCTCTGTTCCCGGCCATTATTCTGTCCTTAATTACTTCTTCTCTCTCATTTGCATTGTTGATTTGCATTCCTAGGTATTTGAAAGTTTTTACTTCCTCAAAAGTATAGTCCAATATCTTTACTTTATTCGTCATTCTATTTTTGCCCCTATTGCATCTCATTACTTTCGTCTTTGATTCATTTATTTCTAGTCCTGCTATTTTTGCTTCTTCCTTTATCTTGATAAACGTTTCGACCATTGCGTTGTGTGTTCTTGTAATTATCACAATGTCATCGGCGTAAGCGACTATTTGCACCTCTTTATTTACAATGGTTCCACTGCATTTGGCTCTTCTTACTATATCCTCTAGTACTACATTGAATAACGTGGCCGACAGCGCATCACCCTGTCTCACTCCAGCGTTTATGTTGAATTCTTCAGTATTACCGTTTCTTGTTGCTACTACCGCTGCCGAATTATTGAGTGACATATGTATCAGACCTATGAGTTTTATAGGCACCTTCATTTCTCTCAATATCCTGATCACGTTACCTCTGTTGACTCTGTCGAAGGCTTGCTTAAAATCAACAAACAGCATCTCAATTCCGATGTCATGCTCATAACATTTTTCCATAATTTGGCTAACTATAAATAATGCATCTGTTGTTGATTTGCCCGGTCTAAAACCTTGTTGATAATCTCCTATTTCTTTGTTTACGTGTTCTTGCAGTCTTGAATGTATTATTTTCGATAAAACTTTATATGCGTTATTCAACAAAGATATTCCCCTGTAATTACTGCATTCTCTTAGGTCTCCTTTTTTATGGATTGGGATTATCTTTGCCACGTTCCATTCTTTTGGCATTCTTTCTTCTCTCCATATTACCAGAATCAGTTCATACACTCTTCTCTTCATAGTTTCATCTCCCATTCTCATAAGTTCGGGAAATTTTTGGAGTCCAGCCCTGGGGTCTTTTTGTTCTTCATCGACACTAAAACTTTATGGAATTCCTCAAAATCTGGTTCTTTCATTGCTTCTTCATGATTTGAGCTTGATGTTCCATCATTTAATGTGTCTTCTTCTGTCTCCTCAGTGAGCAGTTCTTTAAAATACTCTCTCCATCTGTTCTTGATCTCCGCTTCCTCATACTGCGTATTTCCTTTTTTGTCATTTATTCCTCTTGCTTCTGTTTTGTTGCTAACTCTCTGTTGTTTTATTTTCTTATAAAATTCACCGGGGTTTCTATGGGTTTCCTCTATATCAGTCATCATTTTTTCTATCCATCCTTGCTTCTTTTTTTTACACAATTTAACAGTCTGCCTTCTCTTTTTTTTGAGTTTTCTTTATCTTCTGCTTTCTGCGAGCTCATCCATTTTAATCTTGCTTCTCGTTTGATCTCTATCATAGCTTCACACTCTTCGTCAAACCATTCTTTTTTTATGCTCTTTTCCACTTGGCCTACTGTTTTTTCTGCTGCGTTCAGTATACTACTCTTAATGCTCATCCATTCTTCCTCCACGTTCTTGGTTTGTTGCTTATTTTTTATTTCTTCTTGTAGTGCTTGAGCATATTTCTCTCTTTGTTTTTCATCTTTTAATTTTTCTACTGCAAATCTGTTGATTTTTGTTCTTTCATCCCATGTCTTTTTTTTGGACCCCTCCCATTTTGACTTTCATTATTACGATATTGTGGTCTGTGTCCACCGCAGTTCCTCTATATGATCTTGCATCATTCACTTTAAAAGATCTTCTCTTTGCAACCAATATATGATCAATTTGGTTTCCTTTGTCACTTCCAGGCCTCAACCAAGTCTCTTTATGTTTGTTCTTATGCTTGTAGTTTGTTGTTACTATTTCTTAGTTACATACTGTGGTCAGATTACACAGTCTTTCTCCATTTTCGTTCAAATGGGCTGTAAGTTTTATGGTGTTTAATTTCTTTTCGTAGTTGTTCTTGGATAGTGGAGTGTCAATTAATCTGTCAATATAATATTTAAATGCCGCAGTTTTTGGGTGTATGTTTGTGCGGAATCAGATGGAATAAGTGTCCCGCAATGGGTTGGTTTTCTATAGATGTTCCATTCAATTTTTCCTTCATTCCACGATATGTTATATTCAAGAAAGTTAATTTCTTTGTTAGTTGGGTTTTCCAGTGTAAAATTTATATTGGGGTGGATATTATTTATGTGATTAAGAAACATCTCTATTTCGTCTTCTGTGCCATTCCAAAGGCAGAGGACATCGTCGACGTACCTGGTCCAGCCTCTTATTTTATTGGATAAAGGTGTTAGCATAATTTCTTGTTCAAGTTTATCCATAAAGAATTCGGCCATAATGGTGGAGATTGGTGATCCCATGGGGAGGCCGTCTGCCATTCTATAGTTTTCTTGGTTGAAGTTGAAGAAGTTTTGGAGTGTAATGACCTTTATTAGTTCGGTGAGGTCATTTGCTTCTTCTTTTTAATGCCTTTACTAGTGAGGAATTCGTTGATAATTAGGGTTGTTTCTGCTGTTGGTATGTTGGTGAACAGGTTAACTACGTCGAAAGACACAAGTTTCCTCCAGGCTCTCATTTGTATTTCTTTGTTTCTTCAATAATGCTCTTTGTGTTATTGATGCTGTATTTGGCCCTGAAGCAGAATTATTTGGTAAGTATGGAATTAAGTAACTTTGCCAGCGTGCAGGAGGGGGTGTTGCGATTAGTAATGATGGGTCTGATGGGGTGGCCCTCCTTGTGTAACTTTGGCATGGTAACCAGTTCAGGCATTCTAGGGTTTTTTGGTATTAAATTGTGAATGTTGGGAAAGTATGTTTTTATTATTTTAGGTGTTTGTTACAGTATTATTTTGTCGGCGCACACACTTGTAACAAAAGTCTAAAAGTGCCGGACTAAGCTCCGCCGCGAAGGTCGGGGTTAGACGAAAATTAATTTTGAAATTCGTGCGCCAAAGGGGTCGAAATCGTGGTGGTCGACGACACGGGAAAAGAAAGGGCGCCACTGGCACGTCCCAGGGTTAAAGTTGTTAAACAATTCTGTGCACCAGACCAGAATCACCCTTAAAAATGAAATACTTAAAATTGTCCACCTGCGTCTTACCTTGGTAGAGCGTAATTCTTTCGCGTAGCTTCACAAACTAGGATCTGTAAAAGAGCATAAAAGAAAGCAAACACAGGTTTGGTAAAATAACAATATAATGTTGGCAAAACATAAACACAACAACAACAACAGGTTGTAACATTCACAATACATAAAATCAAGTTGATGGTGGAGTGCACTCGCCCTAATATTTAAACTTATCTAAAATAAAACTTATTTAAGGTATTGACAGTAAACAGGTGATTACTAATCACAACAAATGTTAATGTTTTTGGAAACTTAAGGTCATTTAAAATATTGACAGTAAACATATGATCACAAACCACAACAAATGTTCATGCTTTTGGCCGACGACCTCAGATGGCGTTCGTGGTCACTTTTATAATTAAATGACGGAAGGTGTATCAAAATTTGACCGAAAAAATGGCGGCGTAACACTTTGAAAATATAACGGCGATCATTGCACTTCGCTGCACTGAAGTTGTGAGATTAATCGATATTAAATAACTAACCTTAATTATTGCGATCCAGCTGTTGCGATCGAATTAGCTCTACCCTGGCGACTGTGGTGGTAGTCAGCTGTGATGACTTTGGACGGGGTCAACGACTTGTTGAACGGAAAAGGTGATAAAGTGCTCCGGTTCTGGGCGCGATGAAGAGATGAATTTTCCCCAACAGAGGGTTTGTTCCCAAGCATGGAACGACAAAGAACGATTGATGTGCAACGTAAATCTTCCCCAAAATGTGGGTAAACAGGTGTATTAGCATAACACCCACGGTAATTAAATAAAACGACACTAAAACTTGTTGGCACTCGTTTCTTACAAACAAAATAACTTCATCGGTCAGAACTACCAAAAACTAACAAGTCAGCCGTCTCAAAATCTACGAGCTTACTCGTTGGTGGTTGAAGTCGACTCTCATGTTTTTCGAGAGAAGGGATAGCATTCGCACGCTCGTGGCCGTTCGGGTGGCAGGTAAAGCCTGCAGCTGTAAACGAACAACGTTCAGCTTGCACGAAATTGTCAAGGCTGTCTGGAAAACGGCACGTGGCTAGATAAGACTTCAAATATGAACGCAAAACTTTCTACAGAATTAAAATTGAACGACCATGAAATTTAAAATATTCAACCGACATGAAGCTAACTAACGGAATTAATCTGAAATTTAAAACTTCTTGAGTTTTTAACTAAATTTTCATTAGGGACACCGTGCATTACCATGAGGAAATGAAATCACGTGACATGTTGCTTCATTTTATTTTGAGAATCAACAACAGCTGATGCTCCAAACACCCCATACATCTGACACGTAAGTGCAATACCACCCTACAACCCCAAGGTGTTTGACATCTAATTTTTATTTTGTATTATTTTGTATTTTAGATGGCCTGATGATGACCTGTTAAAGGGTCGAAACCGGTAGCCAAAGTTAATAAACGATTTTCTGCAAGAAGTGCAACAGTGCATTTATTTTATCTCGAAAGATTACCCAGTACTTGCAACCCCACTCTAAATATTTAATAAACAATAATAATTTTATTTTTGTGCTTTAGCCAAAGCAAATAGTAAATTACATTCAGCCAAATGTAAGGTGAATATAAAAGATATTTAATTTTGCTGATGTTTTGCCGAGTACCTTTGATAACGTCGATTACCTGCAGTTCTAAAAATTTTTTGAATCGTTCTGTTGAAAAGTAATTTTGGCTTGCTGTTTTAATTCTGCAACATTTTTTCCCAACTTTTAGTTTTTACTCAAAATGAAAATAAAATTTTGAGTTTCAATTTTTTTGTTTGTTTTTTTGACAGATCCGTTGCCAGTAAATTTTATGAATATTTCTTTTGGCTATGAACATCATGGTCCTGCGCGCGACTGAAAAGTCTGTAAAAATGCATAGGCGCGCCGTTTTGATTTTGAGGAACCTCTTTCGAGCAATATCGTGGTTTTTGAATTGAATTTCATTCTTTGAATTAGATTATAATTTAGGTGTGCCAAAGAAAGGGCAATGGCGAAACGCCTTTGCACGAATATTGCATAATGGAAATACTTAAGTTACAATTGTGTCTTTAAAGCAGAGTTGATCCAAACTCACAATATTTTGCAAGCCGGACTCCGTTGGTAAGTGGATCTTATAAATATTGGAATATTAGATCGGTGTTTTTCAGTTATTGTTGAATTTACATCTTTTGATTTTTATTATCTTTGAGCCAGGTTTGAGTGGCTCTAGCCTTAAGGGTCGTTGCGGAATCCTTCTAAAAAGTTCACGGCTGATTTTGACAGAGATTAGGTTTACAACGACTTTCGGAATGCTGTTTTGATAAGCTTTCGCCTTTGTCGCAAAAATGCATATTTTAACCCACGAAATCAGTTTTGAAGTTTCATTAGATGACTGTACATAAAAAGCCTATCATTCTGCCTATCAATTTTTTTATTTGAAATCTTCGTGTTTTACAATCTATCTGGTGAGACAATAAGTAAACGGCATGGCACTGAATTAAATGAAATAGGAGATTGCCCAGTGGCAGGCTCCCTTTCCATTTTAACACCCGGGAAGTGTTATCTTGGTCTAATAGTAGGTACCATGTATTTGATCTTATTGAAGTTCACATTTTAACCTCACTTTCTGACGAGTCGAAAATTTGTCTGCGATTTGCTATTGATCTTCGATATTTTGGCGGGTAACACTTACACTGACTACAGTTCAGGTAATTTAATTTCACTTGAAAACAAATTTTCAAGCCTGAAAGTGTCTAAAGCATCGTTGACCAAGCGATTTTTAAACAGAATTTTTCGTTGTCAGTATATAGATATTTAAAAGAAATTTCTGTTAACCCAATCCAAGCTGTCTTCACCGAAAAATTAATTCTGTAATTCTTAGGATAATAACTTTTTCTAGGGCTATTTTAAGGGCCAAGTCTATTACAATACACAGATTTACTACCACTGACAAATAATTCCATTAAAGAGTATTTACTGTTGCTGTCACTCTTGACTCTGTACTGTTGACTCTTCCAATGTTTCGGCAATACGTATGAGGTATATGCATATACCTTCATATATGAAGACGGTCGCGGCCTAGCGCTTAAGCGCGTCAACTGCTAGAGTAAGATCCCCGGTTCAAATCCGAACGGAGTGAGAATTTTCTGACCGTCTTCCCTTCCGACATAGCTGTGTGTAAATCTTCTTATGATAAATAGGACAAAATGTATTTTGCTATTTCTACTGGTAAATTTCCAATAATATCAATTTTTTGAATGTCGCTTCTTCGTAACTCCTTTCTCCTGCTATCTTAGTATCTGTGCAGGTCGCCGATTATCCGCATTTTCCAAGCCAGACTCCTATTTTGGTAATCATTATTGTTTTACTGACCTTTAGACTGACGGGAGCGCGCCCGCAATAAGGGCAGAGTTGAAAAATTGCTGGATCCGCCGACGCGGGATCCTCGGCAAGGTCTTCAGTGTCATCCCGTCCGGGTCCCCAGCGCTTGGCTTTGAAGATGCCAGCGTACCTTCAATTTCGCCCGGCGTTATTACCGTCCAGAGATCTGGGGAAACTTTTCCCGATTTTGATGATCGTCTCATCATCCCTGGGCGAGGGAGATCCGAAAAGGTCTTTGAGCCTTCGCTCGAAAAGTTCGAACGGGGGTTGCGTGGGTTTATGCAGAAGTTGTTTTCCGGAGAGAATGTAGTCGGCCAAGCGTCGACGATTCTCCCGGAACATGGTCTGAGATACTTTATAAAGTGCCGCGCGACCTTTCGGCGGTATCTGGTTTTAAGACGATCCTCTCCCCTTCCTTCTGCCCCTTTTCGCGTCTTGGGAGGCACGCTACCCTTTCAGTTAGCGCCTCTATCAGGACCGCCTTGTTATTAGACGTAGTCTGAGAGACGGCCTGGAACACCGCCTCATCCGCGTCGCTCCATTCGTTATACAGAGCCACCACCCCCCCGAACGACGGGGTTCCCGGACAGTATCGGATCGCTGATGACCCTGGAGGGAAGGAGGTGCTACACTTGCCCGGTGAGCAGAGGTCAATAGTAGTCGGGGAATCGGCCAACCGCTCAGGGGTACTTCTGGATAGTGCCACGGACACACCCGACTCGCTCGCGGGGAAGAATCGGCTTTGAACCGCCGGGCTGGAGCTTTCACTCCCTACTCTTCGAGCAACTCGCCGGGGAACGCCCGTCTGGCGCCGGCATCTTTTTTTCACGACCGACCTATCCTCTGTTACAAATTGCTTGCGCTGGCGTAACGCGTACCTCTGTTCCGTCGGTCTCGAGCTTCCCGGCGTGGTAACCGATCCATTCAATTCCTCGGGAGACACCACCGCGTTGGTCTCGATAACTTCCCCTGCTGGAAGTTCTGACCTCATTTCGGAAATTCTCCTGTCCTCCATGATCTTCACAACGACGTCCACCGCCGAAGGCCCGCAGCTCTGCAACCAGTTCTTTGTAATTCGGCCGCATCCTGAGCGATTTAATCGCTTCCTGGGTCCTGCCACCCATTTCACTTACCAAAAATAAATTAATGAATTCTCCACCGCATCCCGCTTCGGTTCTCGCCATGGGAATCAAGTCTTGGTCTGTCCAAGCACCGGAAGCTCTAATCAGATTCTCCGCCTGGTCTTCCAGGTCATCATTATATTCGACGGGGTGCGTAAGGCGCATATGCTGTCGCATACCGGGGGGTACGTGTTGAATGTGCGCTCGCAAGCAGGACACGCTTTCTCAAGGGGTGGGGCTTCCCCCCGGAAGAATATCCGCCTCAGGTGCTGCTTAAAGAATAACCTTGGTTGCAATATAGGGCCGGCGGCTACCCGGAGAAAAACTTCCGGGTGACGGAACAAATAAAACTACACAACCGCAGGCTGTCTTACTTTGCGAGGGAGTGAAAGCTCGAACCTGGTGAAAATACGCGGTCGGATGGAGACGCTGGCCCAAGGTATCTTTTTTTTTTTTGTGCGTAGGAAGGGGGAAAATCCTTATGGATTCCATAGACCCGTGTCTATGGGTATGTCAGCCTCTTACTGACTAAAAACCCCCTCCCTTGATGGAGTGACGCACCATTCACGGGTGCACGCGGAATCGTTCTTCGCCTTGCATCCGGAATCGAAGTAGTTTCTTCGTTTCGGTTTTCACCCTTTCGGGACTTTTTTCTTCTTTACGGTGTGGCAGCCTGACGCTGCCGTTCGTCTTCTTCTTTGATGGACAATATTTCCACAATCATGTTCTGCAGCATATCCCATTTTTCTTGAGATTCCAGCATGATGTTCACCATGGTTCGTGGCGTAAGCGCAGTCACTGTTTCGATAGATTCGCGGTTTTGGGACCATTTGGGGCAGAAGAAGATGGTGTGTCCCGGCGTATCGGGTGCTTCGTTACAGTAGTGACGATTGGGGGATGGCGCCTTCCCTATTTTGACCAGATAGGCGTTAAAGCACCCGTGTCCCGTTAGAGCTTGTGTAAGATGGAAACAAAGCTCTCCGTGCTCCCGCAGAAACCATTCGGAGATGTTCGGAATCAAGCTCTGGGTCCAACGTCCCTTCTCCGACACCTCCCACCTTCCTTGCCAAGCTGTTATGATGGCTTCTCTGTTGTTTCTGGCTTCCGTCGGCTCTACATAATTCCTGCCCTTTCCGCCACTAAGAGATCTATTGGTGGCATTCCCGCCAGGACTAATATGGCGCTCTCCGAAACTGTTCTGTAGGCACAGCAAACTCTGAGAGCCATCTTCCGCTGAACCTTTAGAAGGGTGTTTTTGTATTTTGCCACTTTCATGGCTTCTAACCATATGGGCGCCCCGTAAAGTATGATCGAGTGTACTATCGATGCCAGGACCCTGCGTTTGGTGGTGTTTGGGCCCTGGATATTAGGCATTAGTCTCAAGAGGGCCGTATAGCTCCTCTCCGCCTTTTGCACTACTCGGTTGATGTGGGCTGAGAATTTCAGGCTCTTGTCGAAAGTTACTCCGAGGATCGTAACGGATTTACTCGGAGCAACTAAATATTGCCCCACTCTGATGGACGGGTATTTAACCACCCTCCTTCCGGTCATCATCAGAGCCTCGCATTTTTCCGGGACCAGAGTCAGGCCCCGCTCTTCAATCCAGTCTTTAATTTTCTGTATTGCGACGTTCGTTTTTTCCTCCAAGTCTTCCACGGTCCTTGTCGTGACCGTGACGTCGTCCGCAAAGCCTACCAGTTCTACTCCTTCGGGCATTTCGATATCGAAAATTCCATCGTACATGGCGTTCCATAGAGTTGGCCCCAATACTGATCCTTGTGGGACCCCGCTGGTCACTCTCAATACTATGTTATATTGCTCCTCTTCAACAATTAGTGTCCTCGCGGTCAGGTAGCTCTTGATAATGTTGCAAAGGCTGGGCGTAATGCCTTTTGCTTCTAGGGCGTCTACAATGTGTCTCCATCCCGCGGTGTTGAAGGCATTTCTGATGTCTAACGTGACCAACAAGGTCAACTTGCGGGTTCGCCATGTACCTTCGCGGGCTCTTTTTACCCCGTCAACTAATGTCTTTAGGGCGTCTATTGTTAATTTGCCCTTTCTAAACCCAAACTGACTATCGCTCAGCTGTAGTTCTCTTTGAGTCTTCTGAGAATTAGCTTTTCGCTTTGCGGTGTATTCAAGAGGCATATCGGTCTGTATGATGACGGGAGGTCGAGGGTTTCTGCCCCTTCCGCAGTAGCACCAATTTTGCCTCTTTCAGGACTTTGGGAAAATGTCCTCTTGCGCACTTGTTTATTACTGTCAGGATTGGACTCTTTAGGACTTCTGCTGGAATACAGTCCGGGCCCGGCGCCTTTCCGTTACTCATTTCCTTGGCAGCCTCCTGGAGCTCTTCGATAGTAAACGGCTCAGTGTCTGCGGCATGACGCTCCCACTCCTGAGTATCGTGGGTGGGAAAAAGCACCTCGAGAATGGTTTTATTCTGGTTTCCGTCATGCCGGGAATGGGCTGACTTCCCATCTTAGACTCAAATATCAAATATCGACGAAACACAGCCGCGTATCGCCGGTGCAATTAGCAACGAGGTACATACTCCCGTTCCCAGGGCTGCCACGTGAGGCTTGCTCACAACCTTCCAGGGCAAATTCCATAGAAAAGGAGCAAAATAAAACGTGTCGATGTCTTACTCGCTAGGAGCATGTTTGTCTTAACAGAGCTTATGCCACTATCTTGGCGTCAACCCGCTTCTTTATCGTTTTCAGAACTACTCGACACGCTGTTTCGCAATCGTCTAGGAATCTACACCGAACCGGAAACCCAAGAGAGTCATAGTTACTTCCGCCGTTTACCCGTGCTGGAAATTGTGCCTCTGCAGTGGAAGGTGGCTCAAATAATCCTTATCCATAAGACAGGGAAACCACCTGAAAAGACAAAATCTTATCGTCCCATTAGCTTGCTGCCACTTTTCTAAAATATTTTAAAAATTGCTACTGCAAAGATTATACCCGTATTTGCAGAGAGAAAAGGTAATCCCAAGACACCAGTTTGGTTTCAAGAAACAGCATGGCACCATCGAGCAGGTACACCGAGTCGTAAACAATATAAATCAAGACCTCGAGGAAAAAAGATTTTGTACCATTGCCTTCTTAGACATTACACAGGCATTTGATAAAGTATAGCATCTGGGATTGCTTTATAAAATAAGACTGAAACTAAAATTAAACCAAAGCATTGCGATGGCCCATGCGGGTGTTGACGCAATGTAATTTCTGCCCAGTGCTCTGAATGTCAACGTGAAGAAATTTAAGCAAGCACGGGTAAACGGCGGGAGTAACTATGACTCTCTTGGGTTTCCGGTTCGGTGTAGATTCCCTAGACGATTGCGAAACAGCTTGTCGAGTAGTTCTGAAAACGATAAAGAAGCGGGTTGACGCCAAGATAGTGGCATAAGCTCTGTTAAGACAAACCAGCTTCTAGCGAGTAAGACATCGACACGTTTTATTTTGCTCCTTTTTCTCTGGAATTTGCCCCGGGCAAGTTGTGTGCAAGCCTCCACGTGGCAGCCCTGAAAACGGGAGTGTGTACCCCGTTGCTAATTGCACCAGCGATACGCAGCTGTGGTTCGTCGATATTTGGTTCCCTAGGACGAGAGGTATTCTATCACCATCTAACATACCTTGGGACAGCGTTTTCACCCGACCGCGTATTTTCACCAGGTTCGAGCTTTCACTCCCTCCCTCGCGGAGTGAAGCTCGAGACCGACGGAACACCGGTACGCGTTACGCCAGCGAAAGCAATCTGTAACAGAGGATAGGTCGGTCGGACAACCTGCGGTTGTCTAGTTGCCGGCCCCATATTGCAACCGAGGTTATTCTTTAAGCAGCATCTGAGGCGGAGATTCTCCCGGGGGGAAGCCCTCACCCCCCTGAGAAAGCGTGTCCTGCTTGCGAGCGCGCATTCGCGTATGCGACAGCATATGCGCCTTACGCACCCCGTCGAATACAATGCTGACCTGGAAGACCAGGCGGAGAATCTGATTAGAGCTTCCGGTGCTTGGACGGACCAATACTTGATCCGCATGGCGAGGACCGAAGCGGGCTTCGGTGGAGAATTCATTAATTTATTTTTGGTAAGTGAAATGGGTGGCAGGACCCAGGAAGCGATTAAATCGCTCAGGATGCGGCCGAATTACAAAGAACCGGTTGCAGAGCTGCGGGCCTCCGGCGGTGGACGTCGTTAAGAAGATCATGGAGGACAGGAGAATTTCCGAAATGAGGTCAGAACTTCCAGCAGGGAAAGTTATCGAGACCAACGCGGTGGTGTCTCCCGAGGAATTGAGTGGATCGGTTACCACGCCGGGAAGCTCGAGACCGACGGAACACCGGTACGCGTTACGCCAGCGAAAGCAATCTGTAACAGAGGATAGGTCGGTCGTGAAAGAAGGATGCCGGCGCCGGACGAGCATTCCCCGGCGAGTTGTCCGAGAGAGGACCGAAAGGTAGGGACTGAAAGCTCCAGCCCGGCGGTCCAAAGTCGATTCTTCCCCGCGAGCGAGTCAGGTGCGTCCGCGGCACTATCCGGAAGTACCCCTGAGCGGTCGGCCGATTCCCCGACTATTATTGTCCTCTGTTCACCGGGCAAGTGTAGCACCTAATTCCCCTCCAGGTTCATCAGCGATCCGATCCTGTCCGGGGACCCCGTCGTTCGGGGGGTCGCGGCTCTGTATGACGAATAGAACGGATGAAGCGACGCGGATGAGGCGCTGTTCCAGGCCGTCTCTCAGACTACGTCTAATAACAAGGCGGTCCTGATTGAGACGCTAACTGAAAGGGTAGCGTGCCTCCCAAGACGCGAAAAGGGGCAGAAGGAAGGGGAGACCAGAGAGAGAAAATCGTCTCAAAACCAGATACCGCCGAAAGGTCGCGCGGCACTTTATAAGGTCTCTCAGGCCATATTCCGGGAGAATCGTCGACGCTTGGCCGACTGCATTCTCTCCGGAAAACAACTTCTGCATAAACCCATGGCAACCCCCGTCCGAACTTTTCGAGCGAGGGCCGAAAAACCTTTTCGGATCTCCCTCGCTCAGGGATGATGAAGCGATCATCAAAATCGGGAAAAGTTTCCCCAGATCTCTGGACGGTAATAACGCCAATTAAAAGCACGCTGGTATTTTCAAAGCCAAGCGCTGCGGGCTCGGACGGGATGACACTGAAGACCTTGCCGAGGATCCCGCATCGGCGGATCCAGCTATTTTTCAACTCTGCCCTTATTGCGGGCGCGCTCCCCGTCAGTCTACAGGTCAGTAAAACAATAATGATTACCAAAATAGGAGTCTGGCTTGGAAAATGCGGATAATCGGCGACCTGCACAGATACTAAGATAGCAGGAGAAAGGAGTCACGAAGAAGCGACATTCAAAAAAATTGATATTATTGGAAATTTACCAGTAGAAATAGCAAAATACATTTTGTCCTATTTATCATAAGAAGATTTACACACAGCTATGTCGGGAGGGAAGACGGTCAGAAAATTCTCACTCCGTTCGGATTTGAACCGGGGATCTTACTCTAGCAGTTGACGCGCTTAAGCGCTAGGCCGCGACCGTCTTCATATATGAAGGTATATGCATATACCTCATACGTATTGCCAAAACATTGGAAGAGTCAACAGTACAGAGTCAAGAGTGACAGCAACAGTAAATACTCTTTAATGGAATTATTTGTCAGTGGTAGTAAATCTGTGTATTGTAATAGACTTGGCCTTTAAAATAGCCCTAGAAAAAGTTATTATCCTAAGAATTACAGAATTAATTTTTCGGTGAAGACAGCTTGGATTGGGTTAACAGAAATTTCTTTTAAATATATACTGACAACGAAAAATTCTGTTTAAAAATCGCTTGGTCAACGATGCTTTAGACACTTTCAGGCTTGAAAATTTGTTTTCAAGTGAAGTTAAATTACCTGAACTGTAGTCAGTGTAAGTGTTACCCGCCAAAATATCGAAGATCAATAGCAAATCGCAGACAAATTTTCGACTCGTCAGAAAGTGAGGTTAAAATGTGAACTTCAATAAGATCAAATACATGGTACCTACTATTAGACCAAGATAACACTTCCCGGGTGTTAAAATGGAAAGGGAGCCTGCCACTGGGCAATCTCCTATTTCATTTAATTCAGTGCCATGCCGTTTACTTATTGTCTCACCAGATAGATTGTAAAACACGAAGATTTCAAATAAAAAAAAATTTTGATAGGCAGAATGATAGGTTTTTATACGAGACACTTCCACGACAGAGTATTTACCAAATTTAAAATTGGAAATTGAGGCAGATTATTGAGCAAATTATTGTTTGCGTTGCTGTCTACCGATTGATGATCGTTTCTGCTAATTGGAATATATTATAATCTTTGGTTATAATGTCAATGTGCGGAGTATGCAAAAAGGCGACAACAAGATACGAAGACTGTATTCAGTGTAAGTTGAAAGAATGCAAGGCGACCTACCACATAGAGTGCATAGGAATGCCCATAGATCAATTAAATATCCGAAACAAAAGTGGAGAAATGGACCAATGGACTTGTTATAAATGTGAGGGATCTGACATAACCTCAAACAGAAGCACCTCACAGGTTACTTCTATTGCTATCGATCAACAGCAGAAAGGCCCACAATCCCAAACCCAACCACTAACGATCCCTGAGATCGAACAAGCAAGTGAACAAAACAACCTTGCTCCTCCCATGTTTACCGAGCAAAGTGCAGAGCAATATGCAGAGAGAAATTCAAAAACAAGCTGAAGAACTTGCCCAAGAAATTATTAATAGATACGAGTACAAGAAAGAAAATAGCGAATGGAAAACAGTTACCAATTCCCGCAAAAAAAAACGTAGTTCCCCAGATCCACCCAGAAACGTTCGACAAAGAACACTGAAGGAGTTTACAAGGGCAGTCAATCCTACTAACAAATTCCAAATACTAGAAACCCTAAATGAACCCGAGGATGAACTATAATCGAAAGAGATAATCTACCCTATAATATAAAAGGTAAGGGTTTTTATGCAACGGTAAAATGCAACGCGCAGATACAACGCGCAGATTTTATATCTACCCTATAATATAAAAAGGTAAGGGTTTTTATGCAACGGTAAAATGCAACGCGCAGATACAACGCGCAGATTTTATATTATGTATAATATATAATATATAAAAACGCGTTTTTATAAAGGCATACAACGGAAGATAATATAAACCAGGTTTGCGGCAACTGATCATATTTATGTTAGAGGTAGCGATATCATACCGATCTCTTAATCATTATGTAATCTTATGTAAACCGATTATCCGATGTATTATCCGATTATCCCGATGTATTATCCGATGAGCCGATTCATTAAATGCATATATAAAAGAAATGGTATGGAGAGAAACGTACATAATATATAGAACTAGATGACAGAAACAGATAACAATTATATAGAAGGATCGAAAAAGCTTTGAAAGAAGTCGAGTAAAAAATAACAAAAAAGAAAAATAATTAATACTATTATCCGAATCTGTACAACGATCCTGTACAAGACTTAATCACAGCACTTGACACCGGCGAACAATACTTCGCTTTTTTCTATATTGGTATTTTGTTTCTTTATTTTTTGTTTAATTAATAAAGAAATTTCAAAAGGTGGCATGGATGGCGACATCTGCGGTGAAAGTCAGTAGTAGGTGATGTTTGCTGAATATGGTTGATTTATGATTCAACAAATGTCGTAAGGAAAGAAGTTTTATAACTTGAAGGATTTTTCAATTATATACAATTACAAGCGGGCAAAACGTGAGCGGTTCAAACGAAATTGGCCGCGAAGCAGGTTGGGCGTGCCAGGGCGAAGCCCCTAGTTATAAATAAAAACACAAATAAATCTAATACAATAAAGCCACCTCCTATTTTTTTAGCAGAAATTAAAGATGTGGAAGGACTGATCGCATTACTCCAATCGAAAGTTGAAATCAAAGATAAATACAAGTTTAAAATGCTGCCACGAGGAGAAATCAAGGTGATGACCGACGACGAAGCATCCTGGATTAATAAATTATTTTTCAGAAATATTCAGTGATTTTCGCAAAAAGAGAAAAACATGTTTGTCCGGGTGGGTCGCGCTAAATGCTCGCTTCTAAATATCAATGATATTTTAGACAAACTAGGGCGTTGCTTATATTTTACAAGACTTGATCTGGCAGCAGGATACCATCAGGTAGAGATGGACTAACAAGACTCACCCGAAACTGCCTTTAACACTCAACGAGGCCACTATGAATTTTTACGAATGCCCTTTGGTCTTAAAACGGCACCTGCGACTTTTCAATGTGTATTAGACAACATAACAAAAGGCATTCAAAATGAAAAATGTCTCGTATATCTGGATGACGTAATTGTGTTTTCCACGTCGTTCCTAAAACTCATTCAAATTTCAAAGTTAAATTGGATAAAATGTTCATTCTGCTCTCTGAAGATGGGTTTGTTGAGGACGTATACCCTCTCCGAAAGCGTGTCAAATATCCCCATTTGTTAAGCTTTAACAACAGATGTTGATTTTATTTAAAAGGGATAAAATTAAAAATACAAATTCATAGTTTGTCCTACATTATATTTTAATAGTAGATGATAGATTTGTATCAAATTGGACCAAGATAAGTTGAACAGTGACCAAAACACTTGCCACCTAGAAACAAAAGTAAGTGTTAAGAAAAATTAAGCTTTAGAACTTACAGAATATCAGTTACTTCAAGCATTTCTACAATTTTGCCACAAATTACCTACATTTAAAAACACACTCCTGGTTACTTTAAATAATCCACCACCACCATATATTCCAATATCTTGGGCAGCCATTTGTTTTAATAATCTATCAACCTAAAAATGATAAACAAAGGTTTTATTATTTTGTTTTTTGGTACGTAACTAATTGACCTCGTGAGACATATTTCTTGTCGGGACGGATGAAACGCAGGTTATGGGCTCCACGCTTTCTTCATGCACCCACGAAGCGTAGTAACAAATCGCGATGAAATGAAACAAATCGAATATTAAAAAGTACAAAAAATATATTGTTTCAAATTTTGTTCGTGCTCTAGAATGAGAAAGCTTATCATTAATGATTAGGTGCAATTGTTTGGTGGCTTACGTGAAACATTCGTAAATAGCTACGGACAGAACATAGGTATCTCCAAAAAATGAAAGTAAAACAACTGCTGAAATGGAGTCGTTTAAGGTTTTGCTTAACAGGTGCAACATGTTGTAATGCTTCCTTATATCTCTCCATTCGAGTTCGGTTAAAGTCTGAAAGAATTTCCAAAACTGAAAAATTGCAAGAAGATTAAATTTTATACAAACGTAGTCGTTGTCAGTCATTAACACAGGGGGACCGACAGCGTTACGTGCCCTACGAAGCCGTAAGATTTTAACTCGGTACCTTAACATTTACAATTGCTTTTCTTAACCAGGAAGACATGGCCGTCATCGTTTTTACCAATTGCAATTTCTGAGCAATGGAACAAGCGGTTGATTAGGTTTCGAAAGTTTTAGCCTAATGGATTATGATAAATTTTGTGTGTCGCCCTCTTACCTCGTAATTAAGCACTTTATTGCTAATTTGCCGAAATCTTTCCGCTAGAGCTGCCGATAAAAGTATTACCATGAGATCGGAAAATTGCCAAACGAAGGTAATTGTCCATCCCATAATCTGCAAGAGAGTTTTCAAAATTATTGCCAGAATGACAATTATGTATCTACTTTTACTTCCACAAGTAATCCTTTCCATAGTGCGTACTCAAAAGTTTTGAAGAACGGTTCATATAAAGCGGTAAAATAGCTTCTGACGGTGTCCTTTATTCCGTAAGTTTTGGAGATGGCCACTTTTGTAACACCGTACGCCATAAAGACATAGTCAACTTTAAAAATAACATTTCTGAGAATATTCTTTACTTACTAAAGCCGACAATGAGAAATATTATGGGCAAAATTTTGAACTTCCATTTCAGACTTGGAAGGGGACCATAAGGTGCCATTTTCATTTCCATGTCGCTCCATTCCTGCAGCAAGTGAGGCCATTTACGTCCCAAATTAAGAAATGTTATTAATACAGCACAAGCATTAAATGCCCACACGACCTCAACTGAAAGGAAATGAGAAAACATGAGAAGTTTCTAAAATGGAACGTTAATCAAGACTCATCGATGAATAGGTAAAATATAATTAAAAATTCTTCAAATATTTATAAAACCTTCAGTTTGGTTTAATATTTTACTTGTGCTGCAAGACTTACTGAAGCTGAAGAAGCTGCTCCCATTGCAAATAGCATGAAATGCTATAACAATCGAGTACAGAAATAATAAAAACGTGATAATTAGCACATGTACGGTCCTGAAGGAAAACCATTGGAATTTTAAACTTTTAACATCCTTGCTGATACCGTTGACTGGTAAAATGGCAAAACATTGCGCGACGATTAAAATAGTTTTCATCAGCTCTTGCAAAGAAAACTCTTGGAATTTATTTTGCACACCCACAGCCAAAATTTTGTTTCCAGTTTTTCGTTGTTTTATAAAAGGTAATATTTGGGATGTCATATTTTTCGTTTCACCTTTTAATGAAGGAGAAACTCAAATAGTGAAACTAGGTGAATTAGTAAACATTTCAATGAGTATGCTACCTAGCAATTTTTATGTCGTGCTAAGCATGATTATATGATTTGAAAGTAGATTGGATTGAATTGGTACTAAGTGCACAATAATATTTACAAAACGATTAATTAATCGATATGCATAAAAAGTTGTTTTGCAAAACTATTTTGAAAGATTTATGGAATTGATATTATTTTAATTATAGCTTTTGAAATGCAATATTTATTTTCGCTCTCGCATAAAAGCATTTTTTTCAGTTTTATCATTACCATAACCCCTTATGGTCTAGAATCACTAATTTCGAGTTATAAATTAAATTAAGTAAAAATTTTTAAAAATTCAGGATTTATTTTTTTTACTTTTTTGCGATCCCCGTATCTCTTAAATAAAACGTCTTAGAAAAAACTAATGCCTTAAACTGGATAGGGAATTTAATGGGCTACAACTTTGGTTAAATACATTTTTTTGGGAAACCAACCGTTTTCACAGAAATCCTGAAAATAATAAGCAAGGTGTAATTATAAAAAATGATGTCAAGTAATAATTTATTTCGAAATTACAAAAATTTAAGAAACGTAAATAAAATTATTATTTGTTGAATAAAATATTTTTAAAGGTTTCAAGATTAATGAAATTTGAAAAAAAAATATTATTTTTTACAATTTTTATGAAATTTGAAAATTTTCCAATTTCATTTTACTCTAGGACGATGAAAAGGTAATCTTGTGTTTTTTGAAATATGTACCATTATTTTTTGAATAATTATAATTATAATAATAATATAAGTATGAAGTGGTTTCGTCTTTTAAAGATATCATCAGCTAAACTATCCCTAAATGAATTAAATGGATTAAAATCCATTAAAATTTAAATTAAAAAATATTGGAAAATTTATTATAATAAAATTAATTGACATGCGTTTTGACAAACCTATATTGACATACTAGATTCTACAATTAAATATGACTAACAAGGGAGACCGAAACTTTCCTCACTGAATTGATCCATTTTCGTTGTGCGTGTAGGTCTTGTATTGAACTTCAACAGGTACAAGTATAAGGGGACGCTTCTTTGCCAATTTCGAGAAAATTGAATTTAAATAATTATATATTACTGATGAACTGCATAAAATTAATATAATTTAGTAAGTTGTTAATGGAATTGCATAAGATTGTAAAACAATAAAAACATGCGAAGGGTACTGGGATTGCATCCAGCTCCTGCCAATTTTTATATTTATTTCATTATTAATTCCCCAGTATAATTTATGAGATTGTTCTCAAGGAAACCAAAGCGCTATAATAAATCCTACTTATAATCTGTAAACATTGCATGTTTTGCCTTTCAACAGTGAGGCACTGGAGGGTGTTCCACACCCCCAGACCCCGGTTTGTGCAGTTTATTTTTATTAGTAATAAATTGAAGACATTAGCATAACCGATCTAGAAAAATCTCTAGAAGTACTAATTAATCCTAACTTTAACAAGTCACACTCAAGTAACTAATATTCCAATTAGCCCAAATTATAAATCTAAGTTGTCGCAACTGGGGGTCTGGGGGTGGAGCACCCCCAGGTACACTCAAACTGTGATAGATAAATTTGCAAACCTGTGGTTATCAGTATTAAGCGATAATGGTGAAAGTTTTAGCACAAAAATATAAACCAGTGACCAAGAATCGGGGGATTATGAATTTCCCCAGTATAATGTCATCGTTCTCAAGAAAACCAAAGCGATATAATAAACTATACTCATAATCTGTAAATATTGAATGTTTTACCTTTCAGCAGTGAGACACTGGAGGTGTTCCACACCCCAGACCCCCGGTTTATGCAGTTATTTTTATTAGGAATAAATTGAAGATATCAGCATAATCGATGTAGAAAAATCCCAAAATACTAATTAATCCTAACTTTAATAAGTCACACTCAAGTAACTAATATCTCAATAAGCCAAAGTTGTTGAGACCGGGGTGTGGAGCACCCCCAGGTACACTAAAACTGTGATAGATAAATTTGCAAATTTATAGTTATCAGTATTAAGCGATAATGGTGAAAGTTTTAGCACAAAAATATAAACCAGTGACCAAGAATCGGGGGATTATAAATTCCCCAGTATAATGTCATCGTTCTCAAGAAAATCAAAGCGTTATAATAAACCATACTCATAATCTGTAAATATTGAATGTTTTACCTTTCAGCAGTGAGGCACTGGAGGGTGTTCCACACCCCAGACCCCCGGTTTATGCAGTTATTTTTTTTTAGGAATATATTGAAGATATCGGCATAACCGATCTAGAAAAATATCTAGAAATACTAATTAATCCTAACTTTAACAAGTCACACTCAAGTAACTAATATTACAATTAGCCCAAATTATAAATCAAAATTGTCGCGACCGGGGGTCTGGTGGGTGCTCCACACTCCCAGGTACACTCAAACTGTGATAGATAAATTTTGCGGTATTGCGGACAATATGCGCATGGCTCAAGGGCGGGACTAGCAATTGTCCCAGAAAAACAGAGGCGGTTTTGGTTTGCGGAGAAGACACCACTCACCGATTCACATCCAGGTGGAGGGCACGACGATCAGCCCCTCCGATGCGGTGAGGATTCTGGGAGTCGACATAGACCGTAGTCTTTCGTTTCGTGCACACATCCTCCAAGGTGCACATAGGGAACTGAAAGCGGCGACGGCAATCTCCCGACTTCTCCCCAACCTTGGCGGCCCATCCGAGCCAAAGCGGCGTGTCCTGGCCTCCGTGGCGGAGTCCATAATGTTGTACGGGCTCCCATATGGCGGAGGATCTGCGGAGCCACTCCAGCTACGCCGTTGAGTTTCTGCGGGTACAGAGGAGGATGGCGCTCAGGATTGTGAGAGCGTACAGAACGACGTCTACGGACGCCCTTCTCGTCCTGGCATCGCTGGTCTCCGCGGACCTACTCGCCATCGAGCGTAAGCGCAAGTTCGACAAGGTTCCGCTCACTATCTCGGAGCTGCGACTCGCTGCGTGCATGGCAGAGGAGATGAGACGAGTGCTCAAAGGGCCGGTGGACACACCGGCTTATCCCGAATTTGGAGGTGTGGTACAATAGAGCCCATGGAACGACCACGTACGAGATCACTTAGCTCCTCACCGGGCATGGGTGTTTCGAGGAGTACCTGTGTCGATTCAAAAAGCGGAGTTCAACAGCTGCCCCTACTGCGGCATCTCATAGCGGCAATGCTTGTAAGTCCCAATAACTGGACCGCGATAGAGGCTATGGCAAAGAAGATAGTTGCGGTCAAGGAAATGGAGCAGCGCCGGGCACAAACCAGAGCGGAGGATTAAGGGCATGGAGCGTACGGAAGGAATGCGTCAGCGAATCCCGGCACTTCAACGGGAGTGGGGTTTTAGTCAGTAAAATTCTGACACTACAACCCACAACATCTGGGTGGTGTCTTTTGAAGATTTCCCTACTCTTAATGGAGTACGGAAGGAATCCGTACTCCATAATACATCCGAAGGGTGTTCCATACCCCAGACCCCCGGTTTGTGCAGTTTATTTTTATTAGGAATAAATTGAAGATATCAGCATAACCGATCTAGAAAAATCTCTAGAAATACTAATTAATCCTAACTTTAAAAGTCACACTCAAGTAACTATTGTTTTATTTTTTACAATCTTACGCAATTCCATTAACAACTTAATTTTTGTTAATTTTTATGCAGTTTATCAGTAATATATAATTATTCAAATCGAATTTCTCAAAATTGCCAAAGAAGCGTGCCCTTATACTTACACCTGTTGAAGTCCAATAGAAGACCTACACGCACAGAGAAAATAAATCAATTCAGTGAGGGAAGTTGCCTGTCTCCCTTGTTAGGTACCCTTAGTTTTCTTTATTCTGTAAAGTCAATAGCAATTGCTAAGCTAGCAATTAGCAGTAAGTCTAATTAGCAGTAAGTCTAATAAAACCGTTCATAGCACTGATAAACTTAGCAAATTTGCCAGTTTAACAATTCTTATCGATCTTTACAAAATAAGAAAACTTGCTAAATCTGTCAAATGTCATTTAAACATCATTTTAGCAACATTACTTATAGGCAATGCCGTCGTGAATAGCACTGATTATGGCTCCCAAGAAAATGATAGATATTAGAAATAATGGTGTAAAGACGCTTAATTGTTGGTAATCTGAAATGTATGTTTTATATTTTTAAGGCACGTAAAGATGGTGGTCCTCTCACAAGGTGCTAGCAACATCTTTGAGGCATTAAATGCCGAAGTATCCTCTTGAGGGAACGACGACGTAACTTATATCATTGCAAATGAAACCCTGAAATATACATTATCAAAAGCTATAATCCTCTCTAGCGACCGCTTATAAGAACATACCGTGAGGATATTACTACAACAGCCGAAACAAGAAACAGAAAAATATGTGCAGGAAGTTTCAAACAGAAAGATTAGCAAAGATAAAAGTAAGTAAACCAGAACTTTTATACGAAAGATTTTTACACACACACAATTTTACCACTTCACTACAGGGCACTTGTATAATATTTATATTATTGTTCATGATGACAATTCAGTAACATAGGAGGACTACCGGCTTTACGTGTGTTTCAAAGCACGGAGACGGTCACAACAAAGTCAGCCTCTGTCCAGATTCGAATTGGGCGCCTGCCTTAGCTTCCTTTTTTTTTATCATTCCCTCCCATCAAGATGCTAACAACATCTTAAAAAGGTAAAAAATGTCCAATATATTTTCTTGTAATTATAATGTGCTTCTCACCGTTCAGAGCCAGCGTTAAACTGTAAACTGTACTGAATACCATACATTATCGCTTATATATTTGGAATAGTAACGTAAAGAAGGCATTGGATAAGGGATAAAATTAAAAACACAAATTTAAAGTTTTGAACTGCTTTTTTCATTATATTTTAATAGAAGATGACAGATTTGTATCAAATTGGACCAAGATAAGTTGAACAGTGAGTAAAATACTTGCTACCTAGAACCAATAGTAATGCCCGGTTTCACAAACATTTAAACTGCGATTTCGGCTTAAATAATTTAATCGCAGTTTAAACGTTTGTGAAACCGGGCATAAGTGTTACGAAAAAAATAAGGTTTTGAATTTGCAGATTATCAGCTACTTCAAACACTTCTACTACTTTTCTATAAATTACCTACATTTAAAAACACACTCCTGGTTACTTTAAATAATCCACCACCATATATTCCAATATCTCGGGCAGCCATTTGTTTTAACAGCCTATCAACCTACAAATGAACAAAATTTTATTATTTCGTTTTTTCGTACGTAAGTTTTTGACCTCGTGAGACATATTTTTTGTCGGAACGGCGGAAACGCAGGTTATGGGCTCCACGCTTTCTTCATGCACCCACGAAGCGTAGTAACAAATCGCGATGAAGTGAAACAAATCGAATATAAAAACGTACAAAAAATATATTGTTTCAAATTTCGTTTCTGCTCTGGAATGGGAAAACTTACTCTTAATGATTACGTGCAATTGTTTGGTGCCTTACGTGAAACATTCGTAAATAGCTACGGCCAGAATATAGATATCACCAGAAAATGAAAGTAAAACAATTGCCGAAATGGAGTCGTTTAAGGTTTTGCTTAACAGGTGCAACATGTTGTAATGCTTCCGTATATCTCTCCATTGGACTTCGGTTAAAGTCTGAAAAAAGTTACAAAATTGAAGAACAGAAAAATTACAAGACGAATAAATTTTGAACAAACGTCAAACCCCGGAGACCGACGGTTTTACGTGCCTTACTTATCATTTGCATTAACTAGCAGGCCCTGACCGTCATCCTTACCAATTGCAATTTTTGAGCAAGGGAACAAGGGGATGACTAGATTTCGAAAATTTAAGTTCAATTGGGTCAAGAGAAACTTTGTGTCTCACCCCCTCACCTCGTAATTAATCACTTTCTTGCTTATTTGCCGAAACCTTTCCGCTAAAGCTGCCGATAAAAGTATTACCATGAGATCAGAAAATTGCCAAACGATAGAAATGGGTAACCCTATGACCTGCAGCAGAGTTTTCAAAAAAATTACCACAGTAAAAATTTTGCAATTTTACTTCAACAAGTAATCCTTTCCATAGCGCATACTCGAAAGTATCGAAAACCGGTTCGTATAAAGCGGTAAAAAAGTTTCTGACGGTGTCCTTTATCCCTTGGGTTTCAGAGATGGCCATTTTTGTGGTACCGTACGCCTTAACGGCATAGTTAACTACAAAAGTAACATTTCTTAACTTTTCATTAAATATGCATTACTTACTAATGCCTGTAATGACAAATATTATGGACAAAATTTTGAACTTCCATTTTAGACTTGGAATGGGACCATAAGATGCCATTTTCATTTCCATATCGCTCCATTCTTGAAGCAAGTGAGGCCATTTACATCCTAAATTGAGAAATATTATCAATCCAGCACATGCATGAAATGCCCACACAACTTCAACTAAAAAGGAATGAGAAAATATTAGGTTTTTGGGGATAGGACGTTAACCAGGACAAAAACCTCGAGTTTTGGTTAACGCTCTACTAACGGTTTTTCTTGTGCTGTAAGACTTACCGAAACTGAAGAAGCTGCTCCCATTGGAAATAGCATAAAATGCGAGAAAAATCGAGTACAGAAAAAGTGTAAACGTGCTAATTAGTGCGTGTACGGTCCTGAAGGAAAACCATTGGAATTTCAAACTTTTAACATCCTTGCTGATACCGTTGACTGGTAAAATGGCAAAACATTGCCCAACGATCAGAATATTTTTCATTAGCTGTTGCAAAGAAAATTCTTGGAATTTATCTTGGACACCCACAGGCAAAATTTTGTTTTCAACTTTTCGTTGTTTTACAAAAGATAATATTTTGGATATCATTTTTTTTTTTTCACCTTTTGATCTAGAAGAAAATCAAATAATGAAACTAGGTGAATTATTAAACATTCAATGAGTATTCCTCATGCCAATTTGTATGTCGTGCACAGCACGATTATATGACTTGAACGTAGATTGGATTGAATTGTTAAGTGCACAATAATATGTACATAACCATTAATTAATCGATATGCATCAAAAATTGTTTACAAACAATTGAAATGCTTTTACTTCTGTGAAATTTTTTTTTTCATTTCATTTTCTATTTATTTTTTAATTGTAAATGTTTATTAACTTTTGTGAAATTATAGGATGTTAAATAAAATATTTAAAAAATCACAAGTTTAATGAAATTTGAAAATGTTACAACTTACATTTTAGTCTAGGACCCCGTTGCGCATAAGTGGTTTCTTCTTTTCTTGACGAGTTCTTGTCTTGACGAGACAGAGTGTCCCCGTGACCGTGGAGAACCTTTGAGGTGGTGATAAAGGACACTTTTCAAGACAAATTTTCAAATAAAGTTTTTGTACAAGTCAAAACCCTTGGGGTGCCCCTCTTTAAAGCGGATTTTGAATTCTTTCCTTCAAACGGCTATATCGCTCTAACTATTGATTTTTAGTATTAATAGATTAGTAATTTTTAAAGGCAATTTACTTATCTACAAATTAGTTTATAACTCTCTATTGTCTAGAATGAACGGATTTTGAGTTATGAATAAAATTAAGAGAAGAAATGTCAATGTTTTATTTTTCTGTTTTGTTGCAAACCCTGTATCTTGTAAACTAAACTGCTTACAAATTAGTGATGGCCCTAATTCGGATAGCAAATTTTAACGGGCTATAACTTTACTCTACTAAATGTTTTAGAAACCAATCCACTTCAAAAACCCCAGAATAATGTATAAACTCGGTACAAAAAGTGTAATACTCATACAGGGTCTCTCCGTGTACATGGTAAACCTTTGAGGTTGTGATAGAATACACTTTTCTAAAATACATTGTTAAATAAAATTTTTCCTAGTTCAAACCATTGGGAGGTACCCCTCTTTAAAGCAATTGTTTGTCGTTGTTCATTATTTTGGGATTTTTATAAAATGGGTTAATTTTCCAAAAATGTAGCTTTAAGGAAATAGTTTTGTTTAAAAGATACAGGATTCGCAAGAAAATCGAAAAACAAAACTTTCAATTTTTAACACTTCATCTCCTAATTTAATTCATAACTTAAAATTTGTTGATTCTAGAGGATATTATAAACGAGTTTGTCGATAAATAAATGATCTATTAAAATTACTAATCCATTAGTACCATAAAATCAATGGTTATGGTGCTATGGCCGTTTGAAGGCAGAAATTCAAAAATTGCTGTAAATGGGTGTACCCAAGGGTTTCGGCTTGGACAAAATTTTTTCTGAAAATTTGTCTTAGAAAAGTGTCCTTTACACAACCTGAAAAATTTACCGTAGACATGAAAACACCCTGTATGACTATTAAATTTTTGTACCGACCTTGTTGATTATTTTGGGATTTCCTGTGAAATAAGTTGGGGTGACAGTTAAGAATTCTGAATATGGATTTTACCATTTTTAAAGCGGTTTATGAAAGATGAGGGTCTAATTAGCGTATAAAAAATAAAATTTGTGGTCGGTTCACATTTTGAAAATAACGGCTTTAAAATTAATTTGGAATGCAATTTTGTCATTGGCTCTTTTGAACTGCAACCCCGCCCACCGAAATTAAAATAGGTTGTAGGGACAGTAAAGATACCAGAATCTAAATTTTACAACGAATTATGAAGGACAAGGGTCTAATTAAAACCGCTATAAAATCTCAAAACCGCTTGTAGCGACCGGAGCGGAGCGGAAACTGCGCTTTATTTACTAAAAACATTACCCAAGATGGTGCAACTCGGAAAATGTGGATGTTGACGCGATGGATATCAGGGAGCGATTGGTATCTCCCAAGTACTAGACGCTGTCAACCCAGGCACAGCACACGTACCGTCAACACAATGTTTTCCATAGTAAGCGTTTTATTACGCAATAATTCACTTACATGTATTTCTTATGAGAAAATTGTAATTTTCAAATTTAAATTGTTTAAATTATTAAAATTAAATTTAAAAAAAGAGCTTGTATTTTCTCTTCTTTGGTGTGAGCCAGAATGGTAAAGCCATTTTATAAGAAAAGTGTACTTTTGAGTTCGGGATTTTAATTCTGGGCCAACTTGTTTATTTAATAATTTAAATATTTTTGGGTTAGTAATTTAATTGGTTTGGTTTAATATTTCAATTGTTTCGGTTCAAGAATTCAATTATCCTATATTCAACAATCCAACTGTTTTAATTATTTAATAGTTCAACAATATAATTATTTTTAGTTTAATAATAATAGTTCCATTGCTATTTTGTTTAACAAGTAACTGTCTTTTAATAAATTCAACTGTTTTTTTAACAAATTACACTGTTCAGTTGCTGTTTCCTTCAAATAATTCAACTGGTTGTTGCTAAAATTTAGTTATTTTCTTTTTTAATTTAATGTTTTAGTTTCGTAATTCAATTGTTTTTGATTCCACAATTCAATTAGCCTTGATTTAATAATTACATATTTTGTGATTCAACAATTCAACTGTTACTTTAACAATGCAATAGGATTTTTAATAATTGAACTGTTTTAACAAGAAAGCTAGAACCTTGTCCAAAAATGCAACTGTTTTATTAAATAATTCAACTGTTTTGTTCAAAAATTTAACTGGTTTGTTTAAAACTTTAATTATTTTAATTTTGGTATAATAATAATTGATTCATGTAAGGATAAATCTCGTGGGGTAGTTCAACTTAACATGCGGGTCAAGATCTGGACGTATATTGTCACCTAAGTTTGCTTACTTCACAAATCGGATAATTTTCACAGAGTTTTGCTCGGCGCCACTTTATTTTACAATAAAGATTTGATATCACAAAAAACAAAGGCATTTTAACTAGGTTAACGGGTTGTCTGTTCAGCCTTTCCGCCCACTTCTGAACATCAGCCTCTTTCTAAAAGAAAGGTTTAAGCATTAAGACCCCACGGCTGTTTAATCCGGATTGGGGAATGTGTCTGTAACTCTTTTTATTGTTGATTAACATTAAGATTTAGAGTTCATTATATTTTGGGTTTAAATTGGTTCATGGAAACTATTTTTCTTTATTTTCAAGAAAAATATTTTTATAAATTCCGTTCTTAAATATTTCAAAAATTAATGGGAAAAGGCTCACTTCTGTCCATCACGATTGTTACATACAATAAACATTCGATTCGGTCGATTTCGGTCCTTTATACCAAATTTCCAAAAATATTTTTTACAAAATTTTCACTTAAAATTAAATTTTAAAATTTAAATAAAACTAAATACGTCTCTGAACAAAGCAAATAGAATTAATTAATATTAAAAGAATAAATTTCAGAAAAAGTTTGATTTGAAAAGGTAAATTAAATTAAATTTATTTAAAATAGTTGTTGGTGACAGTTCGAATTCCCGTATCGGGATTTTTATCATTTTTAAAGTGGATTATGAAAGATGAGGGTCTAATTAGCGCATAAAAAAAATAAAAGTTGCGGTCGGTTCACAAATTTTGGAAAAAACGGCTTTACAATTTCATTTTAAATGCAATTTTGTCATTGGCTCTTTTGAACTGTAACCCCGACTACCGAGATTAAAATAGGTTATGCGGACAGTAAATATACCAGAATCTCGTTTTTTACAACGAATTATGATGGAGGAGGGTCTAATTAACTAATAAAAAAATTTAATTTGTAATGGTACAACAAATTTCGGATAAAATTTACTTTTTGTGTGAATCCGGCTCTTGACGTAGTTGCGTTTATCCGCGGGGTTGACTACTGAACAAAAATGTGTACCCCAAATTTGCATTTAGTAGAAATTGCAAAACTTTGCAAAATTTTGAAAAAATTACAAAAATTTGCAAATAATTTCAAAATTTACAGATATTTGCAAACGATTTCAGACATTTGCACAAATTTACAGTCATTTGCAAAAATTTACACAGATATTTGCAAACAAATTCAGATATTTACAGTCATTTGCAAAGATTAAGAGCGTTTACAAAATTACTTTTGGAAAAAGTAAAAATTGCATTTGGAAAAATTTACACTAATTTGCAAAATTTTCACACATTTGCAAAATTTGTAAACATTGGCAAAATTTGCAAACAATTGCAAAAATTTTTTCTCACAAATTTACAAACAAATTCAGATATTTACAGTCATTTGCAAAGATTTACAGGCATTTGCAGGCATTTACAAAATTTACAGGCATTTGCAAAAAATTTACACACATTTGCAAAATTTCCAAAATTTACACAAGTATTTGCAAAACAATTTCAGACATTTGCAAAGATTTACAGTCATTTGCAATAATTTGCAGTTTTTGCAAAGATTTACAGGCATTTGGAGGCATTTACAAAAATTTACAGGCATTTACGAAAAATTTACACATTTGCAAAATTTCCAAAATTTAGACAAGTATTTGCAAAACAATTTCAGACATTTGCAAAGATTTTCAGTCATTTGCAAAATTTGCATTCTTTTGCAAAGATTTACAGACATTTGCAAATATTTACACACATTTGAAAAATTTGCAAACATTTCTTAAATTTACAATATTTGCAAAAATTTACACAGATATTTGCAAAAATTTCAGACATTTACAGTCATTTGCAAAGATTTACAGGCATTTACAAAAATTTACAGGCATTTGCATAAATTTACACACATTTGCAAAAATTTACACACATTTGCAAACAATTGTAAAATTTACACATGTATTTGCAAAACAATTTCAGACATCTGCAAAGATTTACAGTCATTTGCAAAATTTACACATTTGCAAAATTTGCAAACATTTGCCAAATCTGCAAACATTTGCAGAAATTTGCACACATGCAGAAATTTGCAAAACAATTGCAAATCGTTTACAAAATTATGTACACCAAATATAGCAGGTGGTCAACCCCTCGCGTTTATCAAAACCGCTTGTAGCGCCCGGAGCGAAGCGCATTTCTGGTTGCCATTTTGTCTTGGTCCTTTGCTTGGAAGCCGAACTGTGACACTTTTAACGACTCCACCGACAAGGGGGTGGTCACGGGAGAGCTATTTGCCGATCGGAACGTGTTTAGTCTCGCGTCGATTTTACTTTGCTTCGTCTGAACCTGTAAGTGGGGTCCAGTCTTTTTTTTCTTTTTCTATTGTCTTTTTGCCGCATCTGGCTTTTTGGTTTCACTTTTTCTTTGTGTCTGCAGTAGCTGTTTGGAGCGGCCCGGCCTGGGAGTCCACCGGGCTCGCTGGATAACGGTCGGAGGGAACCCACTCTATCACTTTTTTTTCCGATCGGTACTAGGATATCCCTCCCCTTCACCGTAAACTCTAATTCCTGGTTTGTGTCTGTCATGTTTTTCTTTTACCTTGGAAATTGTTTAAGAGGCTTTCTGCCTCTGGCATTGCTTCACTCTCGGGCGCCATGCAGCCATCGGCATAATTCCCTTCACCTTGGCTTTGGAAGGGGGACACCTGCAGGCGAAGCTCCGAGCACTACAAGCGGTTTTGATAAACGCCTTACTTACTAAAACATCCCCAAGACGATCCAACTCAAGAAAATGTCGAAAGTCAGAGACCAACTAACTCGCTCCTAACGCTGCTCAAGCTAGCCCCGCCCAATGGTTGATTCGTGCATATCAAAGTACACGCACCGTTAATACAATGCATAAATTATTGCATCTTTTCAAAATTAAATTGTGGCTTTATGACAAGTCCGAGAACATTGAACCTCACCTTAAAGAGCGCGTATTTATTGTTCTTTCGTTTGGTAAAGCCATTTCTATAGGAAAAAGTGTATTTTCGAACTCTTACCCAGCTGTTTATTCAACTCGAGGTCGTTGAACTTTTATTTAAAGTGAAGTAAACAGTTTTCTAAGCTCAGCTCATTGCAATGTTTGTAAAGTTTACTTGAAGTACAAATCAGATTATTAAATTAATTGATACAATTAATTTTATAAAAATGTTTAGCTAAATTTAATAATCAAATCAAGAATTATACATTATTAACGACATTACAAAAGTAAAGGGTTTTCCAAAAGGGCGCTCGAATTTTAAAATTGAATAAAACAAGTTATGTGTGAGGTATGACCAAAATTTATTTTTTGTTTGAAAGGGCATTTGACCCCATTAAGTATGGAAGATAACATCGTTCAAATGGCCGCCGCGACTTCGCTTGATAGCGCGCATCCGAGAGGTCCAATTTTCGATAACTCTTGCGCACATGTCGGGCTGAATCTCGTTGATGGCTTGGGGTATGTTGGCTTTCAGGGCAGCGGTGGCTTGCGGCTTATTGACATAGACTTGCGACTTAAGGAAACCCCACAAGAACCCCACCGTTCATCCAGAAATGCACTTAGTCGCTAAAGATGATTTTACGGCCAAAATCGGGGTCTGCTTCCAACTGCTCAAGAGCCCAATCAGCAAACACACGGCGCTGTCTATGGTCGTTAATCTTGAACCCTGGGTCAGTTGGATCTTGTACGGGTGCAGGCTCAAGTCTCGATGCAGAATTCGCCAAGTTGAAGTCTACGAGAGGCTGAATCAACTACCTCGGGTTCTCGCGCACACTCGCGAACAGCGGTGATATTCTCGGCAGACCTTGCGTTCCGATGACATTTCGGTGTTGGCTGGTTGTTTACTGAACCAGTCGACTCGAATTTGTCCACCAATCGGCGGATAGTCAACTCGGAAGGCCGACTATCGCGACCGTAAAATGGACGAAGTGCGTTGATCGAACTGATGACCCATTTTCGTAAAACAATTTAATAATTTGCACGTATTGCTCGACACTCAAACTTGCCATGGTAATTTGGGGTGATAGACTGAATAAATGACAGCATGTTTCACAGCTCTACCTTAAACAACATGACCGCCATCTACCGGCAAACATCGAACGTCCCTATTGGAAAACCCTTTATATAGAAGAATACATACCTGGCGTTTAAGATGTTTACAAATTCATTCTGAATGTCACGTGGTCACTTTTACACGAGAAATTTTCTACTATAAATGTATCACTCACCGCAGCTTTACGTTCATCAACAAATTAAAAGAAATATAAAGTGGGCGAAAGACAAATTAAAAAATAAAAATTACAAATAATAAAAAAACGGTTAAATTATAAAACTAACATTTATTTAACAAAATACATTTTTTATTACAAAGACATTTTTTTATATTTATAAACTAGGTAGAAATTTTGCATGATAGTAAATAAGTTTATGTGCATTGGTTTTTTTAAAGGTAAAATTTCGTTTCATGTACAGGGTGAATTTAAAATTGATGTACATTTATGTTTTCATCGCTTTATGCACTTTTGCAAAATTTATTTTTATGTGGAATAAATTTACATTTCATACTACCAATCGAATTAAAATTATTTTACAACTGGAAAAATTTGAATTAGTACGGAAACACTCGGTAAGATAGTTTACTGATGAAAAATAAGTTTGTTTAAAAAAAATATTTTATTTAAAGAAATATTTTTCAAAAATATCATAGGAGTACATAGGTTCAAACAGTATACTCGGTACCATGCATTTGGAATAGTAACGATGAGGAAATAATATTGGGTGTAAAACCAGATGATTAGTTTTGTTAAAAGAGATAAAATTAAAAATGCAAATTCATAGTTTTGGACTTATTTCTTCTTTATATTTTAATAGAAGATGACAGATTTGTATGAAACTGGACCAAGATAAGTTGAACAGTAACCAAAATACTTGCTACCTACAAACAAAAGTAAGTGTTAAAAATACAATAACCTTTAGAACTTGCAGATTATCAGTTCCTTCAAGCATTTTTGCCATTTTCCACAAATTACCTACATTTAAAAACACACTCCTGGTTACTTTAAATAATCCACCGCCATATATTCCAATATCTCGGGCAGCCATTTGGTTCAACAATCTATCAACCTACAAATGATGAACAAAATTTTATTATTTCATTTTTTGTACGTAAGTTTTTGACCTCGTGAGACATATTTTTTGTCGGGACGGAGGAGACGCAGATTATGGGCTCCACGCTTTCTTCATGCACCCACGAAGCGTAGTAACAAATCGCGATGAAATGAAGCAAATCGAATATTAAAACGTACACACAATATATTGTTTCAAATTTCGTTCGTGGTCTGCAATGGGAAAAGCTTACTCTCAACGATTACGTGCAATTCTTTGGTGCCTTACGTGAAACATTCGTACAAAACTACGGCCAGAATATAGATATCACCAAAAAATGAAAGTAAAACAACTGCCGAAATGGAGTCGTTTAAGGTTTTACTTAACAGGTGCAACATGTTGTAATGCTTCCGTATATCTCTCCATTCGAGTTCGGTTAAAGTCTGAAAGAATTTCCAAAACTGAAAAATTGCAAGAAGATTAAATTTTATACAAACGTAGTTGTTGTTAGTCATTAACACAGGGGACCGACGGCGTTACGTGCCCTACGAAGCCCTGAGATTTTAACCCGGTACCTTAACATTTAAAATTGCTTTTCTTAACCAGGAAGACATGGCCGTCATCGTTTTTACCAATTGCAATTTCTGAGCAATGGAACAAGCGGTTGATTAGGTTTCGAAAGTTTTAGTCTAATAGATTATGATAAATTTTGTGCGTCGCCCTCTTACCTCGTATTTAAGCACTTTATTGCTAATTTGCCGAAATCTTTCCGCTAGAGCTGCCGATAAAAGTATTACCATGAGATCGGAAAATTGCCAAACGAAGGTAATTGTCCATCCCATAATCTGCAAGAAAGTTTTCAAAATTATTGCCACAATAACAATTATGAAATTTTTACTTCGACAAGTAATCCTTTCCATAGTGCGTACTCAAAAGTATTGAAGAACGGTTCGTATAAAGCGGTAAAATAGTTTCTGACGGCGTCTTTTATCCCTTGGGATTCAGAAATGGCCGCTTGTGTGGTACCGTACACCATAATGACATAGTTAACTAGAAAATAACATTTCTTAACTGTTTTGAGAATATCCTTTACTTACCAATGCCTGCAATGAGAAATATTATGGGCAAAATTTTGAACTTCCGTTTTAGACTTGGAAGGGGACCATAAGGTTCCATTTTCATTTCCATGTCGCTCCATTCCTGAAGCAAGTGAGGCCATTTACTTCCTAAATTGAGAAATATTAACAATGCAGCAACAGCATGAAATGCCCACACAACTTCAACTGAAAAGGAATGAGAAAACATTAGATTTTTCAGTGATGGGATCTTAACTGAGACCCGGCCATAAATAGATAAAATATAAATAGTACAAGTTTCTTCAAAAAAAAAAATAACTATAAAACCTTTAGTTTGGGTTAACGTTTTATTGCCAGTTTTTTTTTGTTCTGCAAGACTTACTGAAGCTGAATAAGTTGCTCCCATTGGAAACAGCATAATATGCCGTAAAAATCGAGTACAGTAATAATAACAGCGTGATAATTAGTGCGTGTACGGTCCTGAAGGAAAACCATTGGAATTTCAAACTTTTAACATCCTTGCTGATACCGTTGACTGGTAAAATGGCAAAACATTGCCCAACGATTAAAATATTTTTCATCAGCTGTTGCAAAGAAAACTCTTCGAATTTATTTTGCACACCCACAGCCAAAATTTTGTTTCCAGCCTTTCGTTGTTTTACAAAAGATAATATTTTGGATATCATTTTTTTTTTTTCACCTTTTGATCAAGGAGAAATTCAAATAATGAAACTAGGTGAATTTGTAAACATTTCAATGAGTAACATAATTCGTATGTCGTGCTCAGCATGATTATACGATTTGAAAGTAGATTGGATTTAATTGGTAAAAACACGATGATAATATTTACAAAACCATTAAGAAATCGATAGGCATAAAAAGTTGTTTACAAAACTATTTTTAAAGGTGTTTATGAATCGATAGTCTTTTAATTGTTGGTTTTGTGCAATATTAATTTTTCATGTCCAAAAATTTTCATGTTGGTGTATTTGTGAGTGCGTAGTTAAATTTTATGTGCGCTATAGAAATTTTAAATTAAGAACCGATATTGGTTCGTGGAAACCATATTTTATTTTTTTAGATTTCAATTTTACAAATTAAAAGGTTAAATAAGCAATAAAACAAAATATTATTCGTAAGCTTTCAGCAATGGTTACTGCCGTCATCAGACAATTATCAAACGTCAAATATTAATTTCAAAGGTTAATAATTTACCGGGTGTTTATTTTAAAACTTCCAGCTATTAATATCTCAAAAACCAAAAGTCAGATGAAAAAATGTTTCGAACAAAAGTTGTATGATAGCGAAGGAGACAGAATATGGCATAATTGTTTTCTTAATTTATTGACCTTTTCAAGGTCATTTGAAGGTCAACTTTGTTATTTTAAATGGCACCTTAATTTTTTTAGCAGATTCATATTTTGCATAAAAAAATAAACAACTTTTGTAGTATTTTTAGATTTTCGAGTAAGATGCGTTGAAACAAAATAAAAACATTATTATCAACTAACCATTGTTAATCAAAATTTAATATTTACATGTTTTAGAAGGCTATTTATTAGTATTAAACAGTAGAAAAATGTTTGTAAGCGAGTGTTTTCATAACAAGTTTTCAAAATGTTCCCCATTTACAGCTAAACAATGATACAGCCTTTGTTGAAACTCGTTTCTAACATTTTCAAAAGTTTCTTTCGTAATATTTTTGCAAGCCACTGTGATTCGAAATTTTAACTCTTCAATATTAGCTGGTATTGTATCATAAATTACAGATTTTAAATGTCCCCATAAAAGAAATCAAGAGGAGTTAAGTCAGGGGACCTAGCTGGCCATTCTATCGGTCCTCGTCTGCCGATCCACTGCCCTGGAAATTTATCATCTAACCAGTTTCGAACAGGAATAGTATAGTGAGGAGGTGCGCCATCTTGTTGAAAATGCAAAACAGTTTCATCGAGCTCCAGGTGTCCTTCTTCGTCACTTTGACTTTCTAACGCATCAACTATTAAAGGATAGATTGTATCTTCAAGCATTTCTAGATATTTTGACCTGTTAAATTTCCATCAATAAATAATGGTCCAATAATTGTATCACCAAGTATACCAGCCCACACGTTTACCTTCTGCGGCCACTGTGTATGTCCATCAGTAAACACATGAGGATTTTCATCACACCAATATCGACAGTTGTGTTTATTGACAAATCCATTTAAAAAAGGTTGACTCATCAGAAAAACAAGTCGATTTCAATAAATGTGGATGTGTAGTTAATAATTGAAGCATTTCTTCACTAAACTCCACTCGTCTGTCTGGATCATCCTCGGTCAAAGTTTGATGAATCTGCATTTTATATGGGTGAAATTTATGCAATTTTAGCGCCTTATGAACAGTGCCCACTGATAGACCACTAATAGCAGAAACTTCACGCACCGAACTATTAGGATTTGAAGCATAATGGCCTATAACTTCAATTTGAGCTAAGTCATCCAATATTCTAGTAGAATTCTTGCGTGTTTTATTTTGACGGATCCTGTTTCCCGAAATTTTGAAACAAGGTCTATAACATACCTATGAGAGACATTTCTACCAGGTTGTCTCGCGTTATAAGATTCTGCAGTTCTTGCAGCATTTTCATTTTGAGCTCCGTACAAGAAAATTAATTCGATTCTTTCTTCTACAGTATAAACCATTTTAATGATCTAATTGCGAACTTTTATCAGATCTAAAGCGAACGGGAAAAATAAAACTCACTGAAAATCACAAAACTAACAATAGTTGAAGAAACTAATGTCAATTTATTTGTTTTGACAGTGTTTTGTTTTCATTGTCCTAAAATTATTCAAGTTGAATAATAACAAAAGCAATAACAGCCTTCTAACTTTTAAAAAAATAAATTTCGATATAATCAGCTGCAGTTTATTAAAATGTTTTATTTTGTTTCAACGCATCTTACTCGAAAATCCTAATGTGGGATAAAAAATTTTCCAACAAAAGTTGTTTATTTTTTCATGCAAAATATGAATCTGCTTAAAAAAATTAAGGTGCCATTTAAAAAACAAAGTTGACCTTCAAATGACCTTGAAAAGGTCAATAAATTAAGAAAACAATTATGCCATATTTTGTCCCCTCGCTATCATACAACTTTCGTTCGAAACATTTTTCATCTGACTTTTGGTTTTTGATATATTAATTGCTGGAAGTTTTAAAATGATCACCCGGTATATTATTAACCTTTGAAATTAATATTTGATTCAAAATTTTTAAAATTTGAGCTCTTAAAAACTTAAAAAGCTCACAAATAATGTTTCGTTTTATTGTTCATTTAATTTTATAATTTAAAAAATTTGAATCAAATATATTATTTTTATTCTCAAAAGAGAAAAATTATATTCAACTGCTTTCTTTAATATTTCAAAAACTAATAGCAATTCCAACACCTAATTTAGTATTTTCTATTCTTATATTATATACTATTTTATGAGTTTACAAACATTTAAACTGCGATTTCGGCTTATATTTAGGCTTAAATATTAAAAGCTTAAATAAATTAATCGCAGTTTAAACGTTTGTGAAACCGGGCATTAGAGCTGATTAAATTTTGGTTGAAATTGGTGTGAGAGTTAATCAACCCTGATTGCGATTTTCACCATTTATTTTAAATAATGAAAGACAATATTGCAATCGAGGGGTTGACCACCTGGTATATTTGGTGTACATAATTTTGTAAATGATTTGCAATTGTTTGCAAATTTCTGCAATTGTTTGCAAATTTCTGCAAATGTTTGCAAATTTTGCAAATGTGTGTAAATTTTGTAAATGCCTGTAAATCTTTGCAAATGGCTGTAAATGTCTGACATTATTTGCAAATGTCTGTGTAAATGTTTTCAAATGTTGCAAATTTTGAAAATGTTTGCAAAATTTGCAAATGCCTATAAATCTTTGCAAATGACTGCAAATTACTGTAAATTTTGCAAATGTTTGAAATTGTTTTGCAAATACCTGTGTAAATTTTTGCAAATTTTGCAAATGTGTTAATTTTTGCAAATGTGTGTAATTTTTGCAAATGTGTAAATTTTGCAAATGACTGTAAATTTTGCAAATGACTGTAAAGTCTGACATTGTTTGCAAATATCTGTGTAAATTTTGCAAATTTTGCAAATGTGTGTAAATTTTGCCAATGCCTGTAAATCTTTGCAAATAACTGCAAATTTTACAAATGACTGTAAATTTTGCAAATGTTTGAAATTGTTTTGCAAATACATTTTAAATTTTGAAATTTTTGCAAATTTTGCAATTTTTGCAAGTTTTGCAATTTCTTGTAAATGCAAATTTGGTGTACACATTTTTGGTCATTGGTCAACCTCCCGGATAAATGCAACTACGTCACGAGTCGGATTCACACAAAAGTGAATTTTGTGTAAATTGTGTAAAAATTGTGTAAATTTTGCAAATGCCTGTAAATCTTTGAATTGTCTGAAATTGTTTTGCAAATATCTGTGTAAATTTTGCAAATGTTGCAAATGTTTGCAAATGTGTGCAAATTTTTGCAAATGTGTGTAAATTTTGCAATTGCCTGTAAATTTTGCAAATGACTGTAAATCTTTACAAATGTTTGAATCTGTGTAAATTTTTGCAAATGTTTGCAAATTTTGAAGTTTTTGCAAATTTTGAAATTATTTGCAAATTTTGAAATTATTTGCAATTTTATGCAATTTCTTGCAAATGCAAATTTGGTATACACATTTTGGTCAGGTCAACCCCCGAGGCAAATAAATAAACTAAAATTTACTGTTGGAGCACAAATTTTGGAAAACAAGGCAATAAAGAAATGCGATCACTTTATTGGTGCCTTCATTTCTGTTTTACTCGGCCCTCCACAATTAATCCCGCCGATCACAATTTAAAAATTAAATTTTAGTGAATTTTATATTTAAAATGTATGTCCGAGGTTGACCACCTGGTATATTTGATGTACATAATTTTGTAAATGATTTGCATTGTTTGCAAATTCTAGAAATGTTTGCAAATTTTGCAAATATGTGTAAATTTTGCAAATGACTGTAAATTTGTGAAAATGCCGGCAAATACTTGTAAATCTTTGCAAATGGCTGTAATTGTCTGAAATTGTTTGTAAATATATGTGAAATTTTGCAAATGTTGCAAATTTTGCAAATGTGTAAATTTTGCAAATGTTTAAAATTGTTTTGCAAATACCTGTGTAAATTTTTGAAATTATTTGCAAATTTTGCAAGTTTTTGCTAGTTTTTGCAATTTCTTGTAAATGCAAATTTGGTAATAAAGACAATAAAGGTAAACAAGGCAATAAAGAAATGCGATCACTTTATTGGTGCCTCATTCCTGTTTTACTCGGCCCTCCGCAATTAATCCTGCCTATCACAATTTAAAAATTAAATTTTAGTGGACTTTGGGAGCGGTTAAGATTCCCGAGCGCAATTTTACCATTTTTGAAGTGGATTATGAAAGATGAGGCTCTAATTAGCGTATAAAAAAATAAAATTTGCGGTCGGTTCAACAATTTTGAAAAAATTGCTTTAAAGTTAATTTGGAATGCAATTTTATCATTGGCTCTTTTGAACTTTAACCCCGCCCCAAAATTGAAAGAGGATGTGGCGACAGTAAATATACCAGAATCTCGGTTTTCACGACGAATTATGATAGATAATGGTGTAATTAGCTAATAAAAAATTAAAGTTGTGATCGGACAACAAATTTTCGAAAAAATCACTTTTGTGTGAATTCATTTCTGAGGTGGTTGCACTGTCAAACTACTCTCCGCACCGCCCTCCGGGGCTCGTGCGGGCTCCGAGCGGTTTTGACACGTGCTGAACTCATTAAAACATCCCTTAAGCGGCTCCAACTCGAAAATTTTGAAAGTTGACGCGACGGATCCCGGAGAGCGACTGTTATCTCCCCACCACTAGTCACTGTCGACCCAGGCACAGCACACGTACCGCCAACAGAATGAATGATACCTTTTCATTTTAATACACTTACATGTATTTCTTATGGGAAAATTGCAATTTTCAAAATTAAATTGTGGCCTTATTACAACTCCGACAAGATTGATCCTCACCTTAAAGAGCTTGTATTTTTGTGTTCTTTCGTTTGGTATAGCCATTTCTATAGGGAAAGTGTATTTACGATTCCGGGTATTTTAACTCTAGCCGTGGACTTTATATTTAAAATGTATGTGCCGAGGTTAACGCGCCTACGGCGGCACCTCTAGTTATAGAACTAAGCCGGCCCACTAAAATGCAGAATATTTTAGTAGTACGCAATACTTTGATTGCATGTGTCTCTTATAAAACATTCGTGCACTTCAAACTTAAAATTTGATTTAATTTAGAACCGAGACGGTCATTGGATCAACTGTTAACGTAAAGCGCCCAGTTGGAATCCGGGCAAATGCTCACTTTGTATGGCCGTTTCCGTGCTTTAGAAGGCACGTAAAGATGGTGATCCTCCTATGGTAATGAATTTCCATAATTAATAATATAAAATACGCAACTGGCTTATATCAGGCCAGCCTGGCAAGCAATTTCAAAAGTAAAACAAATAATCTGCTCAGAATACTAACAGTAGCTTCTGAACTTCGTCGAGGTTACTGTTGGATATTACAGAACCTAGTCCTAAATTAATATTTTTAAACCTACCAAACTCATCCTCACCTTAAAGTTTTATTTTAATGCACACTTTTGTTTAGTAAATCTATTTTTATAGGAAAAGTGTGCGTCGTGAGTTGGGGTTAGTTATCTCACCGAAATTGCTTTACGGCAATTTTTTACTGTATAACATTGTTATCTTTTGTTTAACATTTCAAAACTAACAGAAATATTAAAACTTCTTCTTCTTTAATTAGGTATTGCCTGTCTTTCCAAGTGCGTCCTCATCTTGGTGGTGATTCAATCGACGATGACACCCAACTTTCTGGCCATCTCTTTGGCGGTCAACCGGGAGGTCTTCTTCAGGTGGGTCTACCATCTCTTACTATTTTTGGAAGGCATTTATCTCCCATTCTATCTATATGCGCGTTTCATTCCTTGCGGCGGGTCTTTGTGAATTTTACGATATCTTGCATGCCGCATTGTGTCGAATTTCTCGACTCAGAACCCTGTTCAAAAGTGTTTTGCCAGTTATTGTTCTGAGCGTTCTCATTTCAGTTGTTCTCATCTTTTGCTTTGTTTTGATGTTTCCGCTCTTGTCTCAGCTGCGTATTTTGGTCTTGATTGACATATTTATTTTGCCAGAACACGTCACGAAGACACTCGTCATCACTGCTCCTTCCCAGGTAGCACGTAAGCATGTCACATCATTGTTTTTGGCTTGTCACGACAAGGTTTACGGAATAATTGTAACAAACTCAACGCAAGGTTTTCACTGACAAGCTTAATGTTAAATCTTATAAAAGGTTTGCATAATGTTTTCGGAGAAATTCTTTCACGTAAAGCGTAAAGCAAGGCAAATAACGCCTAGTTGAAATGTTATTCTTGGCTTGTGACAACCTGTATGGCTTGTCGGCAACAATATTGTTACAAGCTTTTTAACAACCTTATAATGCTATTTGGGTTGTTGTCTGTTGTTGCACCTCCTGGAATATCTCTTTCACGCTCGATATTTCTATTCCGAGGTATTTGAACATCATCACCTGCTCAATTATTTTTCCTTCTATTTCAATTTACATCTTATTGGCTTCTTCGATGTTGTTAGAATTTGGTTTTTTTTATAGATATCTTCTCACTGTAATGACAAATTGATGTAATAGTCTCTGATGGTCGTCCTCGTTATCCGGTCGTTCCGGTTTTCACCTTGATACGGGTTTCTGTGTTTTGTATGTATTGTTTATCAGATTGATGAGAGACCGTGATATTTTCTTTCTTTCCAGTATCCGTACAACATCCGTCAGTCTTGATCTGTCAAAAGCTTTTGTCAGGTCGACAAAACACATAAAAGCCAGAGTGTTGTATTCTATGGACTTCTCGCATATCTGGCGTATTGTAAAGATTAGATCTGTTTTAGAAGCCGCATTGTTCTTCATTATTTTGCAGGTAGTCGTTAAGTTTGTGTCGCGTCACCTTTGTGATTAGTTTCAGTACCGAGCTGAGTAGGGTTATCCTCTATAGTTCTCCGGGTTTCTGTTGTCACCTTCTTGAATATTGGGATCGTAATGGATGATTATGTTGAGTTAATTCGCTTTCTAGCGCTTCACCATCATACTTGAGCAGTTCGTTATTAATTCCATGCATTCCAGCTGCCTTTCTTCTTTTAAATTTTGAATTACCTTTGTTATGTCCTCTTTTCTGTATGCATTATATCATCAGGGAATGGTTCGAATTCCTGGATTGCGATTTTACCAGTTTTGAAGTGGATTATGAAAGATGAGGGTTTAATTAGTCTATAAAAAATAAAAGTTGAGGTCGGTTACACATTTTTAAAAAGCGGCTTTAAAATTAATTTGAAATGCAATTTTGTCATTGGCTCTTTTGAACTGTAACTCCGCCCACCAAAATTAAAATAGGTTGTGGTGACAGTTAATATACTAGAGTCTCGGTTTTTACAACGAATTATGAAAGATAATGGTGTAATTAGCTAATAAAAAATTAAATTTGTGATCGGACAACAAATTTCGGAAAAACACTTTTGCTTGAATTCGACTCTTGATATCGACCCTACGGGTCGCTCCGGCGCTACAAGCGGTTTTGACAAGCGCTTTACTTACTAAAACATCCCCAAGTACTTCCAACTCGAAAAGTATGGAAGTAAGGATGCAACGGATCTCGGCGAGCGGTTGGTATCTTCCCACCACTAGTCACTGTCAACCCAAGGTATAGCACACGTACCGTCTACACAATGTTTCTATATTTGGCGTTTTATTTTGTGCAACAATTTTGTGGAAGATCAGGCGTTTGTTGATATCAGTCTTCCTATTTCGGATCACTTTCTATATCTTTCGTTGTGACCCCGTCCAATCATATTCCATGTCCGTTGTGAACTTTTCCAATATTTCTCTTTTATTCCCTTATTCTCTGGATAACTTTGTTTCTAACCCGTTTATATTCTCTAAGGTCATCGAATATACATAACTGATGATTTATGTTTAAGGTAAGACTGTTTTTTTCTCGGCTAAGCTGTTTTATCGAAACTAAATCTATTATTTTGTTTTCGCGTATTGAAAACTAGTGCTTGTTAGATTTTGGATTAATTTAGTTCTAAGAAAGTTTTTTTTCAAAACAAAATTTTATTTCTAGGTAATTGTTTATTTTGGTATCCAGAAGGGGTTAAACAGGGGTAAGAGAACGTATAGGGTAGTCACTGCTGAAACGGACCACTACAGGTCCGTAGCCAGGATTTTATTTCGAGGGAGGGACTTGTACAAATTTTCAAACTTAAAATACCTAGACCTATTTTTTTCAAAATTACATTTTTACTTTCAAAAAAATTTTTGTAACATTTCGGGGTGCGAATTTTAATTTAATAAATTACTAAATTTATTTAAATTTAATAACCTGTAATAATTGAATGTCTTGCCTTTCAACAGCGAGGCACTTGTTCCACACCCCCAGACCCCCGGTTTGAGCAGTTTATTTTTATTAGAATAAATTGAAGATATCAGCATAACCAATCTAGAAAAATCTCAAGAAATACTAATTAATCCTAACTTTAACAAGTCACACTCAAGTAACTAATATTTCAATTACCGAATTATAAATCAAAGTTGTCGCAACCGGGGGTCTGGGGGGTGTGGAGCACCCCCCAGGTACATTCAAACTGTGATAGATAAATTTGCAAACTTATTGTTATCTGTGTTAAGCGATAATGGTGAAAGTTTTAGCACAAAAATATAAAGCAGTGACCTAGAATTGGGGAGTATGTATTCCCTTCAATATAATATATGATATCAGCTTAACCGATCTAGAAAAATCTCTAAGGATACTAATTAATCCTAACTTTAACAAGTCACACTCAAGTAACATTGAATGTTTTGCCGTTAAACAGTGAGGCACTGGAGGGTGTTCCACACCCCCCAGACCCCCCGGTTTGTGCAGTTTATTTTTATTAGAAATAAATTGAAGATATCAGCATAACCGATCTAGAAAAGATCTCTAGAAAAACTAATTAATCCTAACTTTAACAAGTCACACTCAAGTAACTAATATCCCAATTAGTCCAAATTATAAACCAAAGTTTTAGAGACCGGGGTCTGGGGTGAGCACCCTCAGGCACACTCAAACTATGATAGATATTTTTGCAAACTTATGGTCTTCAGTATTAAGCGATTAAAAGTGAAAGTTTATACCACAAGAAATATAAAGCATTGACCGAGAATCTGGGGGGAAAGAGGATTATGAATTCCCCCCAGGATAATATGTCATTGTTTTTAAGAAAACCAAAGCGCTATAATAAACCTTACTCACAAGCCAGTGGCCAGGATTTTATTGTGGGGAAGGGTAAAATGTTCTTACTTGAAAATACCTACATCTACTTATTGTCAAAATTCAAATGTTTTACTTTCAAAAAGATTTTTTTTAACATTTCGGGGGAGCCACGTGCCCCAGGTGCCCTCTGGCTACGGGCCTGGACCACTACATGGTAGTTGCTAAAATAAAGCAAAAGGACAGAGTACAGTAAACCAGAAAACCACACAAGAAAAATTGCAATTGACGAATTTTATAAGGGGAGATAAGAAAACGATACGAGGAGAGAGTTACCGAAGAATTAGCTAAAAGAAAGAAAGGCAATGAGATGAACAATGAATGGAATAACATTGCAATTAGTATATACAAGAGTACCTTAGAAATAGCTGGACCAAGAAAGGCGAAAAGATCGAAAGAGTGGTTTGATGAAGAATGTGTGGAAAAGTGAAGAGTAGATTGAAGTGACTCAAAACTGGTAAACAGGAAGAACAGGAAAAATACAAGGACAGCACAAAGGAAGCGAATAAGTTATACAAGAAAATAAAAACAACGAATAGACAATGAAAAATGGAAGAAATAGAAAATAATAAAAGACTCAAGAGTGCGAAAGCTTTTATCAGCTAATAAGAAAACAGAACATTATTTTAGAATAAAAGGAAGAAACATAAAGGATGAAAGTGGTAAGTCAGGGCAAAATGTAGAAAAGAAAAAGAGATCTGGAGAAAACACTTCCAAAAACTGTTAAACGGACAGCAAGAAAAGATGAGAAGTACTTACATGAGGAAGTAGGCATTGACGAGCTAGAAGTTCCAAGCTCAACACAAGAGGAAATAATGAAGGTAATTCATCAGATGAAAAATGGAAAAGCGCCAGGAAAAGATGAACTAAATAACGAATTCATCAAATACGGAGGTAAGCATCTTAAAGATGTTGGACACCAAGATCCTCTGGAACAGTATCTCCAAGTACTTGGGAGTGACACAGGGCAGGGGATTTGTCGGAGGGGATGCCATCACATCAACGATGTAACAACTAAAGCAAAGGAGGCCATGGATACCTTTGAAGCAATCCTGAAACCATCTATCACCAACCGACGTTATGAATTCGCCAAAAAATCAAATCAACAACGCTGGAAACTAACTTGTTTTTTGCCCGCCCCTCACTATAAATTTTTAAATAAGTACAAACAAAAATAATGGATGCACAAACGTGGGTTAAATCTGGAAGACGGTAAAAATTATTGGCATATTTATTTTAAACTATCGGATTAAAATTTTAAATTTAATTCAAGCAAAATTGTGTTAAATGGTTAATTTTTTGTAGAAAAATTATGGTATTCGACTCGCGTATAATGCAAATAATCACTTTGACAAAATACATAAATCTTTGTAAGACACAATCATTATTATTAGGCGTTCGTGGAATAATATAATATGACTTCAATCAAATTAAAATATAAACATGAGTAGGGAAACGCTTTAAAGTTAAAAAATCAACTAAATTCTGGATATGAATTTCCTTTCATCCTATTATTATTAAAATCAAAGAAAAATAGTAATCCGTAAATTACAAAAAGTTTATTGCGCCACCCTGTAATATATAAATTATTCAATTTATACAAGTTTTTCACTTGTTTGCTGTCCGTACAGCAACACAAGCAATTCAAAAAGATGAAAAGATACAAATTATTTCTCCGCACCCCGTATATTAAATAATTAAAATTTTTGCTTATTCAGTAAATCTGTTTCAGCTTTTAAAAAATTTAATTTAATAAGCTCCAAAATTACCTACGAATTACTTCTCTTTAGGACGCCCCTGGCTACATTAAAATTATGTCGGTAATGTAAAGCACTGCGGTTGGAATCTGTCAATTAGTCATAAAAATGTGACAAACCAAACCGTTTTGCAGTTCTTTTAGTGTTTTTTAGGTAAAATAATATAAATTAAAATGAATCGTAACGAAGAAAATGTGCAGCATATTCCAAGAATGTCTGGTATGCAGTCAAAAGCAGGAGAAGAAATCTTGATGAAACGATTGCTGATGATGAAGGTCGAACATTTACTATTATGTAAGTGTATTTTGATTTCTATTTATTGATTAGATGAGTAACTTATTTTATAAAATCAATGTTGACCAAACATTTGTATTTTCCCCAAAAAATTTTATGTATTTGTAAAATAATTTTAACGTTTATTTTTGACCTTGAAAATTATTTAATCTAATCGGGTTTATCATTTTGCAATAAACAATATGTATCCTTATCATGTCAGGCACAACATTGTTATTATCAAATTTAATCTTGCAGTCATATTGATTACGATGAAGAAAGTAAGTCAAATTCTGAATCGAAATGCACCGAGCCAACGTGGCAATGGTGATCACGATCCAAATTTAAACAGAAGAGTTTGGTCTTTTTAATTTTTAAAACTAATCCATAATCATTATCATCCTTGGGCGAAATTAGACTAAATCGGTCTAATAAAGGTAGTTGTCAAGTCATTGTACAGCATCCGTAATTGTTTCGACTAAACTTCCATCAGAAGATTTGCAATCGCACCTCATACCTCTCGAATGAAGTGCTCGAATTTCAATATGCAGACATAAATTAATAAAATTAAATTAATAATTTTTAAAAATCAAATTGTTACTTAATTAAATTAGGAAAAAAATTATTTTTAAATTATTCAAATTTTGAAAAGTGGTTAACGATGCTTATGCAATTTGGTGCTGGTTATAGAAACACTTAGTATTTTGATAAATTTTACTAAATAATCTGACGGTTGCTCAATAACCTACTTGGTCGATGTTCAAAAGATAAGTCCTGTCGGTTACAAATCCCACCGATTTCTTCCACGGGAAGCACTTATACTGAAATAAGCATGGACAACTATTTCATGTAAAAAAGAATGGCTCCACATAGGAGACTGAGGTGTTGTGCACACATGTCATTGGTTGAAATATAACCAATAACATGTTTTGCGGGCAATTCAAATTAATATTCGATTATTTTATATTTTATCGTACTAAATTAAGTGATCGACAATAAATACAAAATTATTTATTATATTATTAAAACAAAATTATGATATAAAAACAAATATAAATAATGTAATGTCATAAGTTGCTTTTGACGTTAACAATATTTAAACTTTTGACAATATTAACAATCAATCGTTGTTAAAACTATGTTCGAAGGTATGAATTGCAACAATTATTTTATTTACTAGGTGTACAAGTATGAAATGCGGATTTTTATGAAAAAAACATTAAATTCGGAAGGATGACAAAAATAGTTTCTTTCAAGTATGCTCTATTGCAGGTTACACATTTTCCCATCTTTTGGTGCAATTTGTGGATACCACACCAGCAAAATCTTCCTGTTTTTGCCGCGAACTGTTTTTCACATCTTCGTGCGAACCAAAACGCTGCTCAGCAAGTGCATAACCCATCGATGCAAACAAGTGGTAATCGGAAGGCACCAAATCTGGTGAATAAACCGCACAGTTTAGCCCTTCTCTGTGAGTGCTCCCAATGTTTCGCGAACCGGTTTTCTCGTATGTGATGGAGCGTTGTCATGGAGAAATATTACCATGTGTTGTCTCTTTTTCATATTTTGGTCGTTTTTGAGCATCGAACGGTTCAAATCGATTAATCATTTTTCTTGGTAGCGTTTGGTATTACCATTTTACCAAGCTTTAACAACTCATAATAGACCACACCTTCTCGTCCACCAAACACAAAGCTTCGTCTTTATCATTAATATCAACTTTGCTGACATACCCATTAGTATTTTTGTTTTACTACGTCAACTGATTAAAAGCTTTTTTATTATTTATTTATTTATGACAAAGAAATATCGTAAAATTTTGATATTCTACAAAATATCAAGATATTATTTAAATGTTATTAACTTTTTCCACCATTGAGATTTTCTTGTTTTTTTTTTAGCTGTGACGTCTTAGACAATATTATTAAATGGCAACCCTTATTTTCGTTTACCAAGTAATTATTAAATATAGAAAAATTCTAAAAAAGGGCTGAAAAATTATTTTATTACTATTACTTGCTTATGCAGAAAATGGTTTAATACAAATTATAATTAAATATCATGATTGCAGAGTATTTTGTTCTTAAAAAATGTGCAGTTCTTTCTTTAAAATCACGTAATTTCAAACGTAAGAATCTGGAATATTCAAATTCTAATGTTTGAATTACGCAATATTCAAATAAAAATCAATTTTTGTTTTGTGTTTGCCGAAGACCTTTACAAATTTTAGGAAACTAACAATTATCTAATTGTTTGTAATATTCGTATTATGGATAGGGGAGTCCGGGATAGTTGAACCACTTTTATAAAACAAGGTATAATTTCTTTCGTAATTAATATAGAAAAATATAATTGATGTCTAAAGAAAGCATGGTTATATGGTAACAAAATATAAATTCCATATTTTACTAAATTAATAACCAAAAGTGCTATGCCAATTTATCTTAAAGTTGGAAAGTGGCTCAAATCTCCTGTTAGGTGGGTGACTTGAACCAAGGAGCCGGGAGATTTGAACATATCAAAGAAAGTCGTAAAAATAAGTAATGCAAATGAAATTTTGAATGTTTTATTTATAAAACTACAGAAATTTTAATGTTAAGAACAATAAACAAGAATTACTACTAACTTAATTAACTAATAATTAAAAATTAATATATTATTTAAGTAATATTTTAGAACAATAATAAAAGAACTTCTTTCATTTTTATTTATTTTTGGCAACTTTGTCTTTCGCAATCACAACAAATGAAGTGTTCTGTATCCTTCTTAGTTAGCCCTACGCATATTTCATGCACATATCTTTTGCAATGAATGCAAAGACGCATGTCTAAAATTTCATCATTATTGCACACGAAGCAGTACCACTGTTCATCTTGTTCTGCTATATCCTCCAACGGACTGTCTGAGCTCTCAGCGTATTGAATAAGGGCTTCCTCTTCTTTGTCACTGTCACTATCGCTGGACTGTAGAACTTGCTTTCGTACTTTCGGCTTCTGCTTTTTTATTTATCTTAATATTTCTCCTTTTTCTCGCCTGGTTTAAAGTTTCTTGTGGCACATCTAGTTTTTCCGGTGTTTTCGTTAAAATTTTAGTCTTCCCAGGCTGTCTACCACGTCGGGTTGTTTTCCGTGGTAATGCTTTAGGAAACGGCTTAATCATATTAGGTGTGACTTTGATGGCTGACTTTGAACTGGGTGGTGTTGATGGGATTGGTAATTCGCGCGATGTTGATGGAAGCTCCTTTGTAGAAATGGGTAAAATAAGAACCGGTGTAGAAGTTAGAATCGTTGTGTTACTTGAAGGGGACGGAATTGGTAAAATTATTTGTTCTGTTTCTAGTTGCAAAATAGGTTCTTGGGGTCTCGAATTTTCTTCTCTGTCAGTAACAGCTGAGCACAAAAAAATCTTCATCTTGAAATATATCCGAATTAAAGGGATGTATTCCAGAATTCTTAAAGCCACTGATTATGTTAGCCTGGCTAAAGGACGATGACATGATTTGTGATACAATATCTGGTATATTGTAAATAGTTACAGTCTTGCCAGGATTGGACAACATCCAATTATTAAGAGCAGAATTATATCTTGATTTGAATGAAGCATATACTGTGATGTCCAGTGGCTGAAGCTTATTGCTGCAATGGGGTGGGAGAGTAAGTAGAGTAATTCCATTTTCTTTGGCTATTCGAATTACATCCACACTCACGTGACTTTCATGATTGTCAAGTATTAAAAGAACTGGATTTTCTTTTGATGCATGAGAAAATTTTATGAAATGAATCATAAACTTGACAAAACTATTCGCCGTCATCCAGCCACTTGGATACGAGTCACCATCTGATCCTAATGGACCATTTTCAACAAATAAACTATTATATTTTACGCGTGGGAAGATAAAAAATGGTGGTAAAACATTCCCTATGGCGTTCACAGCAAAACAGACCGTCACAAGAGTTCCTCTTTCAGCTGACGTTACTTGACCAACTTGACGAAAATGTTTACCAGCTACCACTTTGGGGCACTTCTGTACTGTAGTACATCCAGTTTCATCACAGTTATATATATTCTGTGGTTCAAAGCAAAATTTTTCTTTTACCTCTCTTAAATTGTCGAAGAAATCTTTTACATTCTTTTATTAAAACTTGTGGCCCTAGAAAGGCTTGTAGCTTCTGGTGTTCTTAAGCTTAGTTGTGTATTTCTTTTAAGAAATCCTCGAAACCAATCCTTTCCAGTAGATTTATTTTTGTTCCAACTTTCTGGTAAATTTTTGTGATTTGCTATTGCATATTCACTTGCTATCTTCATAGCTGCTACTTTGGTTAAACCATAATGCATTTTGCTGCATTCTAGTAAATAGTCAACCAATATTTTCTCTTCCTCAAGTGAAAATATCTGAGGGGACTTGTACTGGCTTCCCGTTTCATCAAATTTTTTTAACTTCTCTTTATCTTTCACGTACCGGCCTAGTGTAGTTCTATTAATATCATACTTCATAGCAGTTTTCCTTAATGACATTCCTTTTTCAACATCTTCTATAGCATTAGAAATTTGTTGCTTAGTAAAATGATTTCTTCTTGTAGCACCTTCCTTTGGTTTGTATTGGAACGGCATTTTTGTCTGAAAAGTGTTGTCAATATAATTTAAAATAAAGCTTATAAAAGTAGTCTTAAATATGTACACAACCGCGGGAGAGTTGAACCATGGTTCAACTCTCCCTTCAGAACGTGGTTCAAGTGTCCCACCCACTACCTTTTCAAGTTTAATAAATTATGAGAAACAAAGTAAAATATTTTAGATAAAACTATTGATATTGCATGAAACTACATAAAATTGGGAAATGATTAAAAAATACTCTATATACGTACCTTAAAATATAAATAAATGGCGAGTAAACAACTATAATAATTAATTTTTACTGCGAGAGCACCAAAACGTGTTGTCGTTGATAACAATCATACGTAATGTTAAAACGCAGTGTTATCACGTAGGTGGGTACATGGCGCGAAAATGCACATTAGATGCAACTTTCAGCTGAGTAGTGCTAAATTTGAAAAAAATATGAGCGGTGGTTCATATCTCCTCCCTGTTCAAGTATCCCGGACTCCCTATAAATAACATAAAGCAGGGATGTCTCAATTAGCGCTGGATATTGCTTTAATGTGACTATAATCGATGTTTTCTTGGAATATGTGGCAAACAACGAAGTCTTATTGGGAAAGGTTAGCAGTAAACGAAGAGAAACACATAACAACAATATAAGCAAACATTTAATACAAAATAACACTACAATAATAAATTAATTGACCCCTGCCAAAGTGAGTGGTCCTACTTACACACTGTGACAACATACGGGCGCCTTTATATTAGGAGATGACGATACATTAACTTGCGACATGTTACACTTGCGCCATCTGTTGGTAGCATTGGAACTTATTATTCCAACACCTCTACTAGTTACAATGTAATTAGAATCTTAAACCCATCTTTGTGGAACAATAATAATGCTTTTCTTTTGCCAAAGCTTTCGTTAATGAATCGGCCACCATTTCCTGTGTTCCAATATGTTCGATTTTGACTTGCCCTAATTCTTGTCTTTCACGAACAAAATGATGTCGAATATCGATATGCTTTGTTCTACATCGATATCCTGCGTTTTTACTGAGATCGATTGCCCCTTTGTTATCACAAAATATCTTGATTGCGTTAACATCTTCTTGTAATTCTTGCATCAAGCCTTGAAGAAATATGGCTTCTTGTGATGTGAAACTTAATGCCATGTATTCCGCTTCAGTGGTTGAAAGAGCTACTGTTGGTTGTTTTTTGGAAGCCCAACTTACTGCTCCTCCACTCATCAAAAACATAACCAGCAGTAGATTTTCTATCATCTAATTCAGCTGCCCAATCAGAATCGCAATATCCACATAAACTTGCATTATTTCTTTTAAACGTGAGTTTTAGATTCTTAGTATTTTAAGATATCTGAAAACCCTCTTTACCGCCATCCAATGCATTTTTCCAGGATTTTGTTGTAACGACTGAGTTTTCCAACCGCATACGCAATATCGGGCCTTGTTCCTAGAGCTACATACATCAAGCTACCAATCGCTTCTTGATATGGAATATGAACTGTTTCTTCATTTTCGTTCATATCTAACGTTAAAACTTGATTTATATCAAATGGTGTTGTTACCCCATTGCACTCGTCCATTTTAAACCTTTTTAAAATTTCATTGATATACCTTTCCTGATCCATACTTATAATGCCATTTTTCTTATCATGGTCAATTCTTATTCCCAGACAATAATGCGCTTTACCGAGATCCTTCATTTTGAACGATTTTACTAACTGTTGTTTCAACTCATTTTAGTTGAATCATTCATTGAAAAAATTAAGATGTCATCCACATAAACAGTTAGAATCAGAATTTCACCATTTTCCTTTTTTACGTAAACACACGGGTCATATTGCGATTGTTCAAATTTCAATTTCTTCATTGTTTGATCAAATTCTTGATACCAAACGCGACTTGCTTGCTTTAGTCCATTGATAGATTTCTTTAATAAACAAGTCTTTTTGTCAGGTAGTTCCATATAAATTTCTTCATCTAATTTGGGATGTAGAAATGCAGTAACGACATCCATCTGATCTATATTCCAATTGTTTTTTGCTGCTAATGCCATTAATAGTCGTATAGAACTGTGTCTTACCACTGGTGCAAATGTTTCGTCATAATCGATACCTTCCTTTTGGGTAAATCCTTTTGCAACTAATCTGGCCTTGTATCGATCTATTTCTCCATTTGCTGTAAATTTTGTTTTGAATACCCACTTACTTTTGATAGTTTTTCGATTTTTTGGAACTTCACACAAAACCCAAGTATTATTTGTTTTATGCGCTTCCATTTCTTCTTGCATAGCTTTCTTCCATTTTTCACAATTTTCACTTTCGAGAGCTTCATTAACTGTTATTGGATCATTAAAAACTTGCAATATTGCTTGATTAATAGATTCCGAATTAAAATTGATTCTATTTTTATTTGCAATACGATTAGACCGTCTTGGTACATTTGTAACTACTTGCTCATTTTCAATTTCTTGAGCATTAATTTCATCAAAATTGCTTACCTCGATTGCATCTGTACCAATATCCATCATATTGGTAAGATTACCGACACTGATAATATCGTTATCTTCAACTTCAACGATGTCACTATTGACTTTCATTGAATTATTTTCGTCTGTTAAATCACCATTTCCATTATTTGTTGGAATTGCACAATTGTTAGCTCTTGTTAAATTATTATCAATTTCTGCATCACGAGTACAAATTACATCCGTAGCAATGTCATCTTGATTGGAATGTATCATTTTCACGGTTCTTTGTTGCGGAAATAATTTCTCAATCGATTCTCCGGTACCAATGCTCAACAATTGATCTTCAAAAAATACTACATCTCTTGCTATTTTTAGCTTCTTTGTTATAGGGTGAACAAACCTATACCCTTTAACTGTCTCACTGTATCCTACAAAGATGTATTCTTCTGCTTTTGGATCAAATTTTCTTCTAAATACTTTTGGTATGTGTACTAACGCTTTACAACCAAATATTTTTAAATGCGATAAATTTGGTTTCTTACCGCTCCATGCTTCTTCAGGTGTCATTCGGTTTAAACTTTTAGTTGGACATCGATTCTTCAGGTACGTTGCTGTGAGTATCGCTTCTGCCCAAAATTCATTTCCTAAATTCGCTTCTGTCAACATACATCTTGCACTTTCGACCAACGTTCGATTAAGCCTCTCCGCAACTCCATTTTGCTGTGGCGTATACGGAACACTTGTTTGATGTTCAATTCCAAATCTTTTTAAATGGCACAATAGTTCTTTATTAACATATTCCGTTCCATTATCAGTTCGCAAACACTTGATTGTTTCTTCGCATTGATTTTCAACAAACGATTTGTATTCTAAAAACCTCTCAGTCACTTCACTTTTGTTTTTGAGACAGTACACAATTGTTTTCCTTGAAAAATCATCAGTGAACGTCAAAAAATATTTTGCACCCCCAATCGATTTTGTATTCATTGGACCACATACGTCGGAATGAACTAGTTCGAGCTTATTTGTTGCTCGAGACGCACTATGTTTAGTAAACGGAATTCGTGCTAATTTGCCCTTTACACAGATTTCACATTGTTTACTGTTTTTATCTTTAATTTCCAGACCTTCAACTAAACCACTATTTAACAAGTTCATAGCTACACGATTCATATGTCCCAATCGTCGATGCCATAACTCATGATTGTTATTTAATTTCACAAAATTCACTAAATGATCCGATTTATTTAATTTGTACACACCCTTTTCCAATCTTGCACTACCCAGTACATCTGCATTATTAATGTTTATTTTTACCTTGGTAATCCTGCAGCCATGTCTTTCATCAAACACTAAGGTATTGCCATGCTTAACCATTTGACCAACCGAAATTAAATTCTTTGAAACTTCTGGCACATGAATAACTTCTTGGAGCGTTAATGTTTTATTTCCTGTAAGATTAATTTTCACTTGGCCCTTACCAACACTGTTCAATGTTGCACCATTTGCAACTTGGATACTGCAATTATCATAGTTTTTGTAATTATTAAAGTTATTAACATTAGGTGATAAATGCACTGAAGCACCAGAATCCAAAATCCATTCACTATTGTCATTATACACATCACTACACATACCGATAAACTGAGTAGTTTCTGATCTTCTATTGTTGAATTGTTCCCGATTCAAATTCCTTTCTTGGGGACAAAAATTCGCCTTGTGACCAATGTCGTTACACTTATAACAGCGAATTTCTCGCCTTTGTGGTTCCTTGGATCTATACTGACTATTTGATTTTTTTCTGTTTTTGCTGTAAAACGCACTTGATTCCATATTTGTTTGATGAATTTGCTGCACACTTGGTTGCAACAATAAATTTTTCACAAATTCCACGGTTGTACTCTGTTTGGATCCTTGTATCCCCAGCAACAAGGGTTGGTATTCTTCGGATAAACCAGCTAACATCAAACCACCAACCACATGATCTTTAAACGGTTCACCTATCGTTTCTAACTGATCAGCGATATGTAACATTTTATTAATGTAATCTTGCATACCATCACAATTTTCTAGTCGTATTCTGAACAATTGTGCATACAAACTGATCAAATGCAACGTACCTGACTGTTCGTAAACGCGATTTAGTTTGTTCCAAGCTTCTTTTGCAGTTTTGGCATTCTTTATTTCAGCCGCTGCTCCTGGTTTAATCGACAAATTTATCTTCGCTAGAACCCGTTGATCAAAATCAGCATCTAAGTTAGTGTTGGGTGCAGGTTCCACATGTTTCCACATACCAGCATCGATCAAAAAATTTTTCATAGCATGCTTCCATTCGCTATAATTTTCTCCAGTAAGATGTTTGCTTTCTGGCAGTCCTCCCATCGCTACAATTGTAGAAGTGGATTGAGTCCTCAACTTCAACTGCAACTTTTCGATTTCTTGTTGCAAGGTTTCTAATTGCGCCTCCATAATTTTTATTAATAAAATTACGGTTTAGGTTAATAGCCTTGAACAAATTAAAATCACAAACAAACAAAATTTTCTCTTACTTCGCTACTGGGCCCATAACCTATTGGGAAAGGTTAGCAGTAAACGAAGAGAAACACATAACAACAATATAAGCAAACATTTAATACAAAATAACACTACAATAATAAATTAATTGACCCCTGCCAAAGTGAGTGGTCCTACTTACACACTATGACAACATACGGGCGCCTTTATATTAGGAGATGACGATACATTAACTTGCGACATGTTACACTTGCGCCATCTGTTGGTAGCATTGGAACTTATTATCCCAACAAGTCTTCTCGTATGATTTAGCTCGCAGTTCTGAAACATCAGAATTATTATCGAATTGATTAAAGTTATGCGGCGCGAAGGCCGCACTGTCTCGTCTCTTTACTATATAAGTCATAATTAATTTTATGGCTCTTAATGTGATTATAAAATACATTATTTATAATAGAATTATTTATTCAGCATTCTTATCGATAAGTTTTAACTCCTGCATTGCGCTTGTCAAGTTGCTAAGCGATTGTAAATCTGAAATTTACCAAAAGTGTTAAAAATCAAATAAATAATTATATATTTGGCAAATCTTAACAAAAATCACTTACTGGATGTTTTCTTGAATGTGGCAAACAACGAAGTCTTCTCGTATGGTTTAGCTCGCAGTTCTGAAACGTAAGAATTATTATCGTTAGATTGCCAAAGTTATGCGGCGGGAAGGCCGCACTGTCTCGTCTCTTTACTATATGAAACATAATTAAAATTATGTAGACAGACAAGTTAGCTATAACATTTTTTTATGACCTGCTTTGAAAGGTAGGTCAAGACGGCAGCCCCTGTTTTGACGAATTGTCTTTTCTTTTTGGTTTCTAGATTCTTCAAAGTTTGGTTATGCAACAGTCCTGTTGCAAAATTGATTCCATCGAAAATGTTTTCTTGTGCATCTTGTTATTTGACTGTGCAAGTAGTATTGTAGTATTTGGACTGTATCGTAACTGTAATAATAGTGGACTGTACTTCAGCTTTATTTAATTTCTTCATTTCGTGCATTAAATTGCGAGCTGTGGAAGTTTGAGGGAGTTTTGTGCATGTTCAGATGCAAATTATCATCATTGCCTAGAAATTCCATATTAGAACACGAGATGGATCTTGAAAAGAAATAAGTGATCAGGGGTGTCCGTTACATAAAAAAAGGTTTAAAATAAATCAAAAACCTTTTTTTTTAAATACACTGTACGTACTTGCTTTTGTTATTCCTGCTTAGAAAAGGAATCAAGCCAAATTTTTAAAAATATCTTTCATCAGTTCTTTGTTTGAAATGTTAGTTTTTTTGATAGATAAAAAACCTTGTACGGATGCGGATTTTTTAATTTTTTTAAATTCTTCGAAAAATTCTAAAAAAAAGTTTACTTTAAATAACAATGTTTCAATAAAAAGGTAATTAAATAATACCTGAATAATTCAATTATGAACTTGGAATGAAGCTTACAATCACAGAAAATAATAATTACGTCTTTTATTGCTTACAATCAAAAATAATAATCGTAATGGTGTCCTGCTCTTGCACACGACGCGGAATGCATAATAAATTGTCTATAGGATGTTTCAAAATAATCAGTAATGTTGAAAGTTTTATGAACTTTTCTTTTACCTAGGAAAAATAATTTACGTTTTGTTTGTATTTGAATAATTTTCTTTATCCTCCCATAGTTTATCCGTTTTAAGCAAAATATTGAAATGTAAATTGTGATTGGTTGACGTTGATTAGTTTTCATGTGCGTGAAGTTAGCCGTGCAATTTTGAAAATTAAAAATAAAAGTTGTGCTGAGTTGTGATCGATTTGTGCTGCTTTGTGCCCTAAATAACAAAATTGTATTTTGAAAATAAAATTTTATGAGCAAAATGTACTTTATCCATGGAAGTTAGCCGTGCCATTTTAAATAATAATGGCAGCGATAACACCTTGTACGATGTTTTTGTCCGTTATATCCGAAGACCGTTAAATAGAGGTCCGTTATATCGAGGTTTTACTGTAGGTACTTTCTTATTTCACCGAATAAATTATTACTTGCTTTATTTTTGTCGCCAGTGAAAGCTCCTACATTGAAAATCTGAAATTAGAAAAACGGGTGTAGGGCAAATTGACTAGCAAGTGTTGGTAAGAATTTCTAGAAAAATAAGGTAAGAAGTGGAATAAAAAAAAATGCAGAAAATTTCTTTATGTATTTTAACAGCAACATTTACACCGTCGCGTCGCACAGTGGGGCAAAATTCCCGAAATGCTGGCAAAATTCTGAAACTTGGTATATGAACAGCAAATAGGTTTAGGTTTATGGAAAAATTGTTTAAAAAAATTAGAGGCACCAAGGTACTTGTTACAAAGAGTATGTTGTTATAGTCAACCATTTTATAGCCTCAACAGATGGCGGACATGAACCTCCCATCTGTGGAAGCTGAAAAGCTTACAGTAATCGAAAACAAAACATAATAATAGTTTTATTACAGCAACATTGTAACTTTTAAGATACTTCATTATACTATACTTCATCAGATACTTCATCGTCATTGTAATCATACCAGTCTAGGTTAGCTTGGTCATCTTCTTGGCCATTACTTTCGTCATCGTTATCTTCTTGGTCATTGTCTTCGTAATCATGATCATCTGGAACAGTTAATAGAAGTTTTAGTGCTTCCTTCGGTAGTGCTTGTAATTTTTTCTTTGGAAAGTTCCGCTTGCTGGAAATTAAAGGATCAGAACTGACTAAAAATCGATTAAAAATATCTACATTACAGTTCTCGCGACCAACATTTTCTCGAGTAGTGTTCTCGATAATTATTAAAGTCCTTGTTTCTTGCTTCTTGTGATTCCTCTGATAATTGGCCTATAGGCAACAAAGAAGAAGATATTATTTGTGGCCCATGAATTAAATATTTGTGTACTGTAGGAGGCATATTGTACCAAGGATACTTTTCTACAAAATATTTGGCGGTATTATGCGAAAATTTTGTGAACTCCTCCACATTAATTTTCTTTCCACTAGATACTACTATCATTATGGTATGAATTTTTTAATTAATTGTACATCAATTTTAGTTATTTGTGCCGAAAGTTCTGAGTTTTTAAAAAAACGTCTAGCAGTATTGCCATCATTCGTGTTTCCAAATCCTGGTTTCGGCTGGTCTATTATCAATCCAGTAATTTCTCTAAATTCTTTCTGTATACGCGCTTTATTCTTTACCACGATTTCCTTATCAGCTCCTCGAGCTTGCCACTTTTTTATTGGTAGTTTGTAGGATATATGCAGAAGACATTCAAACATACGTATCCAGCCGTGTAACACGGACAACCCATACTTCAAATTTTCTACGTTTATGTCTCTTTTTATCATGTCATCAACATTATTAAACATTTTTGAGGTTGCGGAACATATATAGCATTTTTGTGTCGAACTCGTATTTGTAAGCGCATTGCATACTTTCCCATCGATCATTGAAAATATTAAATTATGGCTTACAGATAAGGATTTCCCTTCAAGTGTTAAAGTAGTACATTGTAAATTTACTATTTCATCGTCTACTCTACTTTTCTCTCTCACTGAAACTTCTGTAGATTCTTTTAGAAATTCCATTTTTAATAGCCTGCAATATCTCGTTGAAGATGGATGTGGGTTTTGCCAAACAATTTTTTCACCATACGAAAGGCGAAGAGGAACTATGCATGTGATAAAAACGGCCGCATCACTTGCTTCACGATCATGGAAAGCCTGTTTGTAAGAACTGTGGCCAGAACTTCCATCAAAGCCCCATTTTGTGTGCAAGCACAGTTTCTCTTGTTCATTTTCAAGGGAATCAATTGCAGATTTCTGGCTTTCAAGTAAACGCACCACAGTATGGTCTAGCAAACCTTGTAAAGTAACCCGTACAACATTAGAATTTGCTTTTATATGTTCTTGTTTGGGATAACATTTTTTTGCCACTTGAATTACTTTATATGATGGAAATTTGTGCGGATCTATTGTTCTAATCGCTTGGTATTGATTTCGAGATAGCTTTCCATCTATTAAGAGTGCCAATGCATCTTCGCCTGACAACATAATATGTTGTGATTCATGTGACTTTCGATATATTATTTCATCATATTTTCTTTCACATTTTGTATTTGCGCTAATACTTTCTTTCAATACTTTTGAGACCTGTTCTTGTCCTGCTTCTCTTAAACCCATTTGCGTAGCGTATTGTAACATAGGAAGAGGTATAGATTTCCTTATGTTTTCAGTTTTCCTTCGTTTTGTTCGCTCGGAACTAGCTTCAAAAGATGTTTCTGGGCGACCGCGTTTATTGTCTACTAATTGAGTACATGAAATGGACCCGCAATACTTCCAAATCAACCAATTCTTATTTTTTTGTAAAAATACTTCTTTAATTCGACGTGCCTTCTCCCAACGCATTTTAAAATCAGATTTGAAACGAATTAAGTTTTTCCTGAGATCTTTGCAGATTTCTTCATCGTTTTCGGTTCGTTTTTTTATTTCGTTTTCCGTAAAAATTAATTGATCATCAATTTTCTTTTTCCCAGAACTTTGCATAAGCTCAAAAATTTCATATCGTGTTATATGCATCGTATTTAGCACGTGCTTTGCTACTAATTTATAACTGATAACTGATCTTGAGTGTAGAGGTAGAGTTCGATTCGTCTTGAGAATATTCTTTGATTATTGCACTGCATTGCTTTATAGAAATAAATCAATCGGATTAATTAAAGAGGATTAGGCTAGCCCTGGTAATAAATTTTAAAACTTGAATATCAGGCGTTTTAGCAAAAACTAGCAAAAGAAAAAAATCGCTATGCCATCTACAACAAGTGATCTTTCCAAAATTTCTAACGCCAATACAGGATTCCACAGGATTATAACTAAAAATCTATTTAAAGCCCCATTATCTTTCTGTAAGTAAACTTACGTACATCCTGGAACCAAGTGTTCCATGAGAGAAAGTTATAGTAGTAGTTCTAGCCCAAAAGGCTGCTGAAAAAAGCTTTAAACTTAAAAATAATAACTTTAATTTTAATCTCACGAAATGATTGTATTCGACTTTGTTCCCTATGATGATCGCGGTGGAGTTAAAATCCCACTGGCTTGATGCATTTTTGCACAGTATATACAAAAATAATAATGGCGAAGGTGTACGTGCAATTTCATTTTTTGAATTTTGACCAGGTTTTGGAGACTGCCCCACTGTGCGTCGCTTTCTTTATGTCACATAATTTATATAAGATAACTTTGTACAAATTGTAGAATAAGCTATTTGGGTATCTTTGATAAGAGCACGTGTAGGATCAAACCTCGGCTAAGTACATCAAAATTTACTAATAATTACTTTTTTCGTGCATTGGGAGTGGAAAATCTTCAAAACGTCACCACCTAGTTGTTTGGGTGGTAGTGTCAGATTCTTACTGACTAAAACCCCACTCCACAGAAATGGCATGATTGGCGAATGCATAACTTAATACATTTCTTGCCGCTATGCTTGGACGATCGGATTAAAAAGTAAAATTACTATATTGTGTGATAAGTGTTATTTGGAAAAACAATTGAAATCGACCCTGACCAACATTATATGGACAAACATCAATCTTCATTAGCCGTTCTCTATCCACTCCCGAACGTTGACCTCTCTTTTTTCTTCCACTTTTTTTTGTCCTGCGCCAGTTGTTGCCAACCCACATCCGCTGTCTCGCGAATCGCCATACTCCATTTTGTCCAAAACACCTGGGTTATTCTTAACGGAAGTGGAACTGGTCTCTTCAGTAGTGAAAGCACATTAAAATTGATATTACCGGTCATATTTTTTCCGTCACGTGGCGTTCTCGCTTTTTTTCGGACAAATCCAAAGGAAAATTATTTTCTTCGCTTCTGTCTTCATCGGAGGATAAATACCGATCATAATGTACATCAGAGTAAGGGACGTCTTTCTATTGTAGCCCAATAGTGATTGACATAAAGAATAAATACGCAAGTTTTTGCTATTTGACGAGAAATCGGGAAAACATGATCTTATGTATCTTCGTTTTTGCCATCAGGCCAAGAATCTGGGAAAAATGATTCCATTGAATTAGGTAGGAATTGAATCAAATATGGAGCCTAGCCCAAGAACCCGGAGAAAAATCTAGATGCCGATGCCGACTTTTCACTTCGCTCTTGGGTGCCGCTTCATTAACATCCTTTGTTTTATCAGTATGAATCCATAAATGTTTTTTCAAATACTTTGGATATATAATTTTATACCTACAAATGTTGCATTCAAATTGCTGATTTGTTTATGCTGCACTTTCGTTAATTACTCCGAATTCTAAAAAAGGAGGTTCGTCTTTTATATCAAACGAGTGATGCAAATCGTACTCAATTTCTTCCGATTTAATTTCCACCTTTGGACATTCAAACTTATAGAACCTTTCTTCTTTGTCCATTTAAGTACTACCAGAAAATTTTCAGGGTGCTACCTTTGGCTTACCGTTGTTACCTTTGGCGATTCGCACCCCATCAGTGCCAGATCCCACCTCAACCGTTGAGTATAGCCTTCGCCTCAACTAGCCAGGTGTCGCGCAGCCAAGGGACGATTTCCCCCAACGCAGGGATACCATCTTCAATTGCACGGAAATGTTGACGTTTATCACGATTTGGACGTGAATCTCTTTCAGTTCTTGGTCCTTTTCCAGAGTGCAAACGTCCAGTATCATTAAAAGTAACATCAAAATGTACTATTTCTTATTTCCTTCCAACACGTGAACACTCAGATCCATCAAGTTTTTTATTCTGTTCTCCCCAACCTCTTGTTTCTTCAATTTGTGCATTTCTCCCCATTTACTTTCACTCTCCCTTCGCCAGCTTCGCGTGTCTTAAATATCGCCTTAGTAGGTCCGGCACATTGCGATTTCCACTCATCGATGGCGGTAGGTGTGAGTTTTTAACTCCGTGGGAAGTCTCTTGCTCTCGGCGATAGTCTTGGTTTTAGAGTCGTTCTTCCCTTATCCTACGACGATTATATAAATAGTGTTCATAATACCTACCACCATCGCAGTAGAATTGTTGTACATATATAGTTTTTGCCTTTATGCACATACATGTAATCCCTTCATAGCTAACTTGAAGTTTATCTTGCATTGCACCATAAATTTCACCTTCTTTAAGGATTGCATTACTATGTATCTTCTTTAGGTTTATCGCCAGCATTGTTTCGTTTGTTAGCAGGCTCTTCTTTCTGAAGAGCAGTTTTTGTGTTCTTACTCGACTGTAAACTGACTATTTTAAGGTTTGGTGATTTATATACTATTTCTTTAATATTTATCAAAACGCTACGAAATTTTTAGCAACACTTTTCTAAAAGATGCTCTAGGGTGCTTGCTTAGTTTTAAAAATTTTGTAACTTTTTAAATTTTTACAATTTTAAATTTTTTACTTTTTAAATTTTTTACAAAATTTTAAAACTAAGCAAGCATTTTAGGGCATCTTTTAGAAAAGTGTTGTTAAAATTTCGTAGCGTTTTGATAAATATTAAAGCAATGGCATGTAAATCGCCAAACCTTAAAATAGTCAATTTAGCAGTCGAGTAAGAACAGCCTTAATTATCAGTTTTAGCCCTGTTCGGGTTTTCAGTTTTTTCTTTGTTTTGCTTTTCAGCAATTTTATTTTTTCATTTCTTTTCTTCCTCCTGCTTTTAGTAATTTTAACGGATCGAAGTCGTCATCCAACAACAATGCATATTTATTTTGAATTGTTGCGGTGTAACTTCGGCTCTCGCCAACAAAAGCTTCTGCGACCTTAAACAATCGTCGACTTACCTGGGCTGCTGCAATTACTGGCGAAACTTCGGCCTAGCTCTCCGAAGAGCAATTTAGGTGTGGGTTAGGTGGTCGGTGCTGAATAACCGACCCCTCAAACAATTGACAAAAATAAAGGCGCCACACACTTTTTTATCGCCTGAGAGGTGTAATGCTAAAAGTGTAAAAAGTTAAAGTAATAAAACGCAGCACCCAGTAAATCGCGTTTAATCCAGAAAGCAAAATATAACTTATGGTTTGACCAACAGGCACAATATGCATGTACGACACAGTAATAGCAAAAAATAATGTCAGACGCAGCTGAAAAAAGATACAACCTAATCAGATCTGACACGGTTTTCCAGGTGATCATACAATTGGGAATGGTCCCCAATTCAAGCAAACAAAATAAATAATTATGTTGGTCTTCCAGGTTCGTACTTGGCACAAATAACTACTAGCGGTGGCAACAACTTGTTCCACCCAAAATAAGAAAGTATTTAATAAATCTCTCACCCTTATCGGTTGAGTACCGGCGCCTCCACTGGGAATTTCCAGTTGAATCTCGAGTCGGCGAGGTGGTGATCTCCGCGAAGAATGCCGCTGGCAGGTCACAAAAAAACTCCTGAGTAAAATTGTCACCAGATGTTGTGGCGACCTCGTGGTATGGTATCGCTAATACGCTCGATGGTACCCACTGAACGTAATGGTGTATTTCGGATACGTAAGTAAACCCCAAATCTCGATCGTCCCGTAGATGGTGGCGTCCTTAATCCCGCAAATCGAACGGAAGTTATCTTTTGATAACGAGCAAGCTCCAATCATCCAAAAAATAAAATATCGAGTATCGAATTAATCCCTCTGGTTAAAGGTAATGTGCACAAAACAAAACTGCACCTGTTCCGATAATCGATTCACCAAAATCTAACTTAAAATCTCGATTTTAGTTCACCTCGTTAAAACCACGTATGTAAATTTTCGTCAGATAACAAGTTCTAATCTTTTGAGCTATAAAATCGCCAACCTTTTAAATTAATATTAAAATGCAAGCAATACTCAATTTTATTTATGTACAGGGCATTTCAAATATTTATTGAGGAGCCGATTCCTGTTCTGTAACTAACGACAAATTATCGGGTTACATTGTTAAACCGTTTACTTTTAAACGGGCTCGATTACTTAGAATATAGATGTTTTTATCTTCTTTGCAATGAATTACTTGATGTTGAAATATGTGAATTTGGCGTTTATTCTATTAACTCTTACTTAGCGGTAGTTTGAGTTTTGGTAATAAAAAATCGGTATAACCGTTTCTGTTTATTGGTGAAACACGATTTTTAGCAAAGAGTTTTATACTTAGGTTATTTTTTTAAATTTCGCGAAGACAAGCTACAGCGTGTTAATTGGGTGGAGAACAATTAAAGTGGCTGATAATAAGAAGGGACTATTCGTTACCCCAAACGTCACCCTTGTCATACAATAAACTTGAATAGACGGTAAGCTGCTCGTGTCGATAATTGGATGTTTATGCCACAAAAACGATGGTAATCTTGGTCACGGTCACTAAGTTTTACTTGCAAAATTCAAGTATCTACGAGGTAAAGTGGTTTTTTTTTAAATTATATTTTCTTATAAAGAAAATCCTTTTAGAGTCCTCCTTGGTCAATATCAACCAAGTTTCTTTAATTGAGTTGTTCGATTTTGTGGATGTGCGAATTGCTATCTTTCGCTTTGGAGTACCATTGTGGTTCTACGCAATTATTTGTTTATGAAAATATTATTGGTGCTGTTCATTGAGCTCTCAAGCTCTCCTATCACCCTGCATTATTTGGAAACTTCAGTTGGAAGAAAATTATCACTTCACATTCGGACAATTGACATCGAAGTCTGTAATCAAGATAAGTGTTTTGTGCTATCTTCATATTATTCGTTATAAATTGCGTGGATATTGCGCTATAATTTTGGTTGCGAGTTTAATTATTATTACTGTTCAATTGTTTATGCTTGATACATACCTAGAATATTATAAGATTATATTGTTTACCTTAATTAGCTCAAGAATCGATAGTATCATTTTCACCAGACTCCTGTTTATGTGACTCTTCTTCTGTTATCTCAGTGTCTTCATAAATTTCATCGCGAAGTTCGCTCATACTTTAAATATGTCTAATGAATTCAGAAATTAAAGTACAAGCTTCTTCGGCCTAGCTATTTGTCCCTTTTTCAGTTTTTCCACATGTTTTACTGTGTGAAAGTATAATAGCTGATTTTACTAACTTTTTGAAAACATGGATATTGGTGGATTTGGTAAGTAAACACTTGCCTCTTAGGTAAAACTTTTTTACTACAGAATTTACCAAGTGAAATATTTTCCAACGTTCAATAAGAGCTACATAATGGCATATATATCCACCCTTAAGAAACAATGCGGATGTTGTGGATTTGCATCTTCGTTTATAATCGCCAACAACAAGGCAAGATAATCTCTAAGATTTCTACATTGAGCAAATGTTCGTGCTATAGCCCCCATTAAATCTTTGTCAAAATTGCAAATAACTTCTTTTGGAAAGAGAAAAATTGCCTTTTTTTAAACTTCCTATTCGTATTATTTCGAATAAGCAATACTGTTTTGCACTGCTCTCAACATTTGAAAAACTAGCATTTTTATCGATAGGATTACAAAGCCAGATTGGTAGCTAAAGGATGTTCGCAAAAATTTGAAGTAAATTACAGTGAAACTTTTTTAACAGTTTTTAGGTACGGATCTATTCGCTTTTTAATAGCATTGGTTGCCCGAAATAGTTTACAAATCGATCAAATGGACGCCGTGACAGCGTTTTTACAAGGTGATTTATCGGAAGAAATTCGAAATCTTGAAGGGCTTTCGTGATGGAAGCAATTAAGTATGCAAATTAAATCGTGCAATATACGGACTTAAACAAGCAGGTAGGGGAACTTAAAGTTGGAGTCAGCATTAAAATCGTTTGGCCTAAAAAAGTCAAAAATGGAATGCTTACTCACCCAAAAATTGGACCTGTTAGTTGCAATTTATGTGGATGACTTTCCGATTTTATTACGCAAGTTTATTACGCAACCCTGTAATATATAAATTATTCAATTTATACAAGTTTTTCGCTTGTTCGCTGTCCCCACAGCAACACAAGCAATTCAAAAAGATGAAAAGATACAAATTATTACTCCGCACCCCGTATATTGAATAATTAAAATTTTTGCTTATTCAGTAAATCTGTTTCAGCTTTTAAAAAATTTAAATTAATAAGGTTAAAAATTACCTATGAATTACTTCTCTTTAGGACGCCCCTGGTTACATTAAAATTATGTCGGTAATGTAGATCACTGCGGTTGGAATCTGTCAATTAGTCATAAAAATGTGACAAACTAAACCGTTTTGCAGTTCTTTTAGTGTTTTTTAGGTAAAATAATATAAATTAAAATGAATCGTAACGAAGAAAATGTGCAGCATATTCCAAGAATGTCTGGTATGCAGTCAAAAGCAGGAGAAGAAATCTTGATGAAACGATTGCTGATGATGAAGGTCGAACATTTACTATGTAAGTGTATTTTGATTTCTATTTATTGATTAGATGAGTAACTTATTTTATAAAATCAATGTTGACCAAACATTTCTATTTCCAAAATATTTTATGTATTTGTAAAATAATTTTAACGTTTATTTTTTGACCTTGAAAATTATTTAATCTAATCGGGTTTATCATTTTGCAATAAACAATATGTATCCTTATCATGTCAGGCACAACATTGTTATTATCAAATTTTTAGATTACGATGAAGAAAGTAAGTCAAATTCTGAATCGAAATGCACCGAGCCAACAAGCAATGGTGATCACGATCCAAATTTAAACAAAAGAGTTTGGTCTTTTTAATTTTTAAAACTAATCCATAATCATTATCTTCCTTGGGCGAAATTAGACTAAATCGACCTAATAAAGGTAGTTGTCAAGTCATTGCACAGCATCCGTAATTGTTTCGACTAAACTTCCATCAGAAGATTTGCAATCGCACCTCATACCTCTCGAATGAAGTGCTTGAATTTCAATATGAAGACACAAATTTATAAAATTAATTAATAATTTTTAAAAATCAAATTGTTACTTAATTAAATTAGGAAAAAAATAATTTTTGAATTATTTAAATTTAGAAAAGTTGTTAACGTTGCTTATGCAATTTGGTGCTAGTTATAGAAACACTTTGTATTTTGATAAATTTTACTAAATAATCTGACGGTTGCTCAATAACCTACTTGGTCGATGTTCAAAAGATAAGTCCTGTCGGTCACAAATCATACCGATTTATTCCACGGGAAGCACTTATACTTAAATAAGCATGGATAACTATTTCATGTAAAAAAGAATGACTCCACATCGGAGACTGAGGTGTTGTGCACACATGTTATTGGTTGAAATATAACCAATAACGATTTTTGCGGGCAATTTAAATTAATATTCGATTATTTTATAGTTTATCGTACTAAATTAAGTGATCGACAATAAATACAAAATTATTTATTATATTATTAAAACAAAATTATGATATAAAAACAAATATAAATAATGTAATGTCATAAGTTGCTTTTGACGTTAACAATATTTAAACTTTTGACAATATTAACAATCAATCGTTGTTAAGATTATGTTTGAAGCTAAAAATTGCAACAATTATTTTATTTTCTAGGTGTACAAGAATGAATTGTGTTGTTTTTTTTGAAAATAAAAAACATTAAATTCGGAAGGATGACAAAAAGTAGTTTCTTTCAAGTATGCTCTATTGCAGGTTACACATTTTCCCATCTTTTGGTGCAATTTGTGGATACCACGCCAGCAAATTCTTCCCCTTTATGCCGCGAACTATTTTTTTCACATCTTCGTGCGAACCAAAACACTGCTCAGTAAGTGCGTAACCCATCGATGTAAACAAGTGGTAATCGGAAGGCACCAAATCTGGCGAATAAACCGCACAGTTTAGCATCTTAATTGAGTGCTCCCAATGTTTCGCGAACCGGTTTTGTCGTATGTGATGGAGCGTTGTCATGGAGAAATATTACCATGTGTTGTCTCCTTTTTCATATTTTGGTCATTTTTGAGCAGCGAACGGTTCAAATCGATTAATCATTTTTCTTGGTAGCGTTTGGTATTACCATTTTACCAGGCTTTAACAACTCATAATAGACCACACCCTTCTCGTCCACCAAACACAAAGCTTCGTCTTTACTACGTCTTTTGTTTTACTACGTCAACTAATTAAAAGCTTTTTTATTTATTTATTTATTTATGACAAAGAAATATCGTAAAATTTTGATATTCTACAAAATCTCAAGATATTATTTAAATGTTATTAGATACTATTTTCCACCATTGAGATTTTTTGTTTTTTTTAGCTGTGACGTCTTAGACAATATTTTTAAATGGCAACCCTTATTTTCGTTTACCAATTATTAAATATAGAAAAATTCTAAAAGGTCTGAAAATTATTTTATTACTATTACTTATGCAGAAAATAGTTTAATACAAATTATAATTAAATATCATGATTACAGAGTATTTTGTTCTTAAAAAAATGTGCAGTTCTTTCTTTAAAATCACATAATTCCAAACGTAAGAATCTGGAATATTCAAATTCTAATGTTTGAATTACGCAATATTCAAATAAAAAATCAATTTTTGTTTTGTGTTTGCCGAAGACCTTTACAAATTTTAGGAAACTAACAATTATCTGATTGTTTGTAATATTCGTATTATGGATATAAATAACATAAAGCAGGGATGTCTCAATTAGCGCTGGATATTGCTTTTAATGTGACTATAATCGATGTTTTCTTGGAATATGTGGCAAACAACGAAGTCTTCTCGTATGATTTAGCTCGCAGTTCTGAAACATCAGAATTATTATCGAATTGGATTGCCAAAGTTATGCGGCGGGAAGGCCGCACCGTCTCGTCTCTTTACTATATGAGACATAATTAAAATTATGTAGACAGACAAGTTAGCTATAAAATTTAAATTCAATAATCCATTACATTATTATCTATTAAAATAGAATCGCAATTCGAATTCGAAGGATAGGTCAAGACGGCAGCCCCTGTTTTGATGATTTGTTTTTTTGGTTTCTCGATTCTTCAAGAGTTTGGTTGTGCAACAGTCCTGTTGTAAAATTAATTCCATCGAAAATATTTTTTTGTGCATCTTGTTATTTGACTGTGCAAGTGGTCAAATTTCCAAATCGGTATTTGAACTGTATCGTAACTGTAATCTGCGCTGTAATAATAGTGGACTGTACTTCAGCTTTATTTAATTTCTTCATTTCGTGCATTAAATTGCGAGCTGTGGAAGTTTGAGGTTTTTTGTGCATGTTCAGATGCAGATTGTCATCATTGCCGAGAAATTCCATATTAGAACACGAGATGGATCTTGAAGAAGAAATAAGAAAGGTTACATAAAAATAGGTTTAAAATAAATCAAAACTTTTTTTTTAAATACACTGTACGTACTTGCTTTTGGTATTCCTGCTTAGAAAAAGGAATCAAACCAATTTTTTTAAAAATATCTTTCATTAGTTCTTTGTTTGAAATGTTAGTTTTTTTGATAGATAAAAAACCTTGTACGGATGCGGATTTTTTAATTTTTTTAAATTCTTCGAAAAATTCTAAAAAAAAGTTTACTTTAAATAACAATGTTTCAATCAAAAGGTAATTAAATAGTACCTGAATAATTCAATTATGAACTTGGAATGAAGCTTACAATCACAGAAAATAATAATCACGTCTTTTATTGCTTACAATCAAAAATAATAATCGTAATGGTGTCCTGCTCATGCGCACGACGCGGAATGGATAATAAATTGTCTATAGGATATTTCAAAATAATCAGTAATGTTGAAAGTTTTTATGAACTTTTCTTTTTACCTAGGAAAAAATAATTTACGTTTTGTTTGTATTTAGATAATTTTCTTTATACTCCCATAGTTTATCCGTTTTAAGAAAAATATTGAAATGTAAATTGTGATTGGTTGGCGTTGATTAGTTTTCATGTGCGTGAAGTTAGCCGTGCAATTTTTAAAATTAAAAAATAAAAGTTGTGCTGAGTTGTGCTCGATTTGTGCTGCTTTGTGCCGTAAATAACAAAATCGTATTTTGAAAAATAAAATTTTTATGAGCAAAAATGTACTTTATTGATGGAAGTTAGCCGTGCCATTTTTAAATAATAATGGCAGCGATAACACCTTGTACGATGTTTTTGTCCGTTATATCCGAAGACCGTTAAATAGAGGTCCGTTATATCGAGGTTTTACTGTAGGTACTTTCTTATTTCACCTAATAAATTATTACTCGCTTTATTTTTGTCGCCAGTGAAAACTCCTACATTGAAAATCTGAAATTAGAAAAACGGGTGTAGGGCAAATTGACTAGCAAGTGTTGGTAAGAATTTCTAGAAAAATAAGGTAAGAAGTGGAATAAAAAAAAATGCAGAAAATTTCTTTATGTATTTTAACAGCAACATTTACACCGTCGCGTCGCACAGTGGGGCAAAATTCCCGAAATGCTGGCAAAATTCTGAAACTTGGTATATGACCAGCAAATAGGTTTAGGTTTATGGAAAAATTGTTTAAAAAATTAGAGGCACCAAGGTACTTGTTACAAGGAGTATGTTGTTATAGTCAACCATTTTATAGCCTCAACAGATGGCGGGACATGAACCTCCCATCTGTGGAAGCTGAAAAGCTTACAGTAATCGAAAACAAAACATAATAATAGTTTTTATTACAGCAACATTGTAACTTTTAAGATACTTCATTATACTATACTTCATCAGATACTTCATCGTCATTGTAATCATACCAGTCTAGGTTAGCTTGGTCATCTTCTTGGCCGTTACTTTCGTCATCGTTATCTTCTTGATCATTGTCTTCTTAATCATGATCATCTGGAACAGTTAATAGAAGTTTTAGTGCTTCCTTCGGTAGTGCTTGTAATTTTTTCTTTGGAAAGTTCCGCTTGCTGAAAATTAAAGATCAGAACTGACTAAAAATCGATTAAAAATATCTACATTACAGTTCTCGCGACTACATTTTCTCGAGTAGTGTTCTCGATAATTCTTAAAGTCCTTGTTTCTTGCTTCTTGTGATTCCTCTGATAATTGGCCTATAGGCAACAAAGAAGAAGATATTACTTGTGGCCCATGAATTAAATATTTGTGTACTGTAGGAGGCATATTGTACCAAGGATACTTTTCTACAAAATATTTGGCGGTATTATGCGAAAATTTTGTGAACTCCACATTAATTTTCTTTCCACTTGATACTACTATCATTATGGTATGAATTTTTTTAATTAATAGTACATCAATTTTAGTTATTTGGGCCGAAAGTTCTGAGTTTTAAAAAAAACGTCTAGCAGTATTGCCATCATTCGTGTTTCCAAATCCTGGTTTCGGCTGGTCTATTATCAATCCAGTAAATTCTCTAAATTCCTTCTGTATACGCGCTTTATTCTTTACCACGATTTTCTTATCAGCTCCTCGAGCTTGCCACTTTTTAGGCTTCTATACATAGTATAGAAAGAAGCCTTATGATCTGGCTTCGTGTCTGTCCGTCCGTCCGCATAATTATGTTTATGAGTATGGCGATGGTTTCTCAGCGTGTTGGCTTCACACAGGCTTTGTGGTTTTAATATGCACGCAATTTCATACCAGCATTGACAGCTTCCTTCCTCCCCTTCAGCTGTTATCAGCCGTTAGATCGTGATAACCCGGTCGCACTCGTGTTTACGAAGACGATACGACTTTGTCATTGGTTAGCGCTTAAAACCATCAGAAAACCAGCAAGAAAAATAGCACAAGTTTACACGAAAACAAGCAAGTGAGCCATAAGTGACGTCACTTTCCATCAGGACAGTCAGCGCCACTCCCATCACAGCGCCGATCAAGCAATCCATCAGCAAAACAAGCGTCGTGTGAGGTGAAATAAATTGGTTTTTAAGCAATTGTAACGAAAAGCAAAACTAAGAAATGGCTACAAAATCGAGTGTCCTCCCCCGAGACAAGAGAGCAATTAAAAAATCTCCTCTCCATAAAATGTAACACAATAAAAATGTAAACAGGGTTTAATTGGAATTATCTTTGCAGGGAGCTAATAAAGAGGACAATTAATCACTTTTCGCCGTAGGTGCATAAATGACTATTTTGTGCAAATTTCTGTTCTTATGTATGTATTAATTGTAATTAGCTGTGGATTGGGATACAAAACAAAAAGCGATTTATTTTTATGAAAATATATTATAAAATAATCGGTAGTACGTAATTCGACATTACAAACTTAATGATCATTTCATAAATTGCAACCTGACACATTGCAAAATAAAAATATAGTTTATAACACACTACTGCAAAGCAACACGAAGTTTTGCTTGTTAGTTCTTATTTTAATTTATTTCTGGCTCAAAATCCATACTGGATTTCAAGTCAGTGGAAACAAAACTGATTTGTGCCATTTGTTAATTGTTTCAATATATTTTAAAACTTTCAGTTTCATAACTCCAATTTATTTGCGTTTTAATGTCTAATAAATAAACTTTAGTAGTTGTATAAAATAAATCCTATTAGATAGTATAAATATAATTTCAAAATTATCGCACACATCAGTTTAATTTTCTAACTCAATCCTTATTATCCTCTAACGACCAATTTCAAGTTGAAAAATAATCTATTGGAAATTAGGTCATATTTTAGTTAATCATCAAACAAATAATTAATTCTAAATGACCGTATTTTATATATTCCAAATCAATATTTACAATTGTCGTAACTACCTCCTCTAACTTCAAATCACTAATAGTGAAATTTATTATATAAATCAAACGAACATTTGCACAGATTTAATTGACACTAACTTAAAAAATCCTTATTCAATCCTTATGGAAAAGTTTCTTTTCAGGAAATGACGTCAAACTGGTGGCTAATCGCAATTACAAACAATGATAAAACCGTAGAATATAGAGTGAGGAAGGGGGGGGGATTTAAATATATCTCAAAGAGATACTGAACAGCAACAAGCATACTATCCTTCTACCCTTTCAAATTCTAAGTATGAACATTTCATTGGTGGATAAATACAGAACTCAGAGCACATTAGCACAGCATTTTTAGATGTGACACTAACTTAAATAGTTTACCTTTATGTCAATCCCCTTCATAGCTAACTGGAAGATTATCTCGCATTGCACCATTGATTTCACCTTCTTTAAGGTTTTCATTACTATCTTCTTTAGGTTTATCGCCAGCATTGTTTCGTTGGTTAGCAGGCTCTTCTTACTGAACAGCAGTTTCCTTAATTATCAGTTTTAGCCCTGTTCGGGTTTTCAGTTTTTTCTTTGTTTTGCTTTGTACACATTTTTTTTTTAAATTTCTTTTCTTCCTCCTGCTTTTTTAGTAATTTCAACGGATTGAAGTCGTCATCCAACAACAATGCATATTTATTTTGAATTGTTAAACCGTTTACTTTTAAACGGGCTCGGTTACTTAGAATATAGATGTTTTATCTTCTTTGCAATGAATTACTTGATGTTGAAATGATGAATTTGGCGTTTATTCATAAACTCTTATTGGGTAGTTCGAGTTTTGGTAATAAAAATCGGTATAAGTTTCTGTTTATTGGTGAAACACGATTTTAAGCAAATTGTTTTACACTTAGATCTTTTAAATCTTCGCAAAGATAAGCTACAGCGTGTTAATTGGGTGGAGAACAGTTTTGATGGGACTGATAATAAGAATGGACTATTCGTTACCCCAAACGTCACCCTTGTCATACGATATACTTGAATAGACGGTAAGCTGCTTGTGTCGATAATTGGATGTTTATGCCACAAAAACGATGGTAATCTTGATCATGGTCACTAAGTTTTAAATTGAAAATGCAAGTCATCGAGTAAAGTGGTTTTGTTTAATTATATTTTCTTATAAAGAAAATCCTTTTAGAGTCCTCCCTTGGTCAATATCAACCAAGTTTCTTTAATTGAGCTGTTCGATTTTGTGGATGTGCGAATTGCTATCTTTCGCTTTGGAGTACCATTGTGGTTCTACGCAATTATTTGTTTATGAAAATATTATTGGTGCTATTCATTGAGCTCTCAAGCTCTCCTATCACCCTGCATTATTTGGAAACTTCAGTTGGAAGAAAATTATCACTTCACATTCGGACAATCAACATCGAAGTCTGTAATCAAGATAAGTGTTTTGTGCTATCTTCATATTATTCGTTATAAATTGCGTGGATATTGCGCTATAATTTTGGTTGCGAGTTTAATTATTATTACTGTTCAATTGTTTATGCTTGATACATACCTAGAATATTATAAGATTATATTGTTTACCTTAATTAGCTCAAGAATCGATAGTATCATTTTCACCAGACTCCTGTTTATGTGACTCTTCTTCTGTTATCTCAGTGTCTTCATAAATTTCATCGAAAAGCTCACTCATACTTTAAATACGTCTAATGAATTCAGAAATTAAAGTACGAGCTTCTTCGGCCAAACTATTTGTCCCTTTTTCAGTTTTTCCACATGTTTTACTGTGCGAAAGTATAATAGCTGATTTTACTAACTTTTTAAAAACATGGATATTGGTGGATTTGGTAAGTAAACACTTGCCTCTTAGGTAAAACTTTTTTACTACAGGATTTACCAAATGAAATATTTTCCAACGTTCAATAAGAGCTACATAATGGCATATATATCCACCCTTAAGAAACAATGCGGATGTTGTGGATTTGCATCTTCGTTTATAATCGCCAACAACAAGGCAAGATAATCTCTAAGATTTCTACATTGAGCAAATGTTCGTGCTATAGCCCCCATTAAATCTTTGTCAAAGTGCAAATAACTTCTTTTGGAAAGAGAAAATTGTCTTTTTTAAACTTCCTATTCGTATTATTTCGAATAAGCAATACTGTCTTGCACTACTCTCAACATTTGAAAAACTAGCATTTTTATCGATAGGATTACAAAGCCAGATTGGTAGCTAAAGGATGTTCGCAAAAATTTGGAGTAAATTACAGTGAAACTTTTTCAACAGTTCTTAGGTACGAATCGATTCGCTTTTTAATGACATTGGTTGCCCAAAATAGTTTACAAATCGATCAAATGGACGCCGTGACAGCGTTTTTACAACGTGATTTATCGGAAGAAATTCGAAATCTCGAAATCTCACTGTAAAGAATCTTTTTTTACTTTTAGCAAAAAGTGTTTCTTGTAAATTACATTGTTTATAGGGATTTAAAATGAAAATTATGCTTTGTTTAATATCTAGAATTATTAATATCCAGTGCTTTCCATTAATTAAATGTGGTAGCACAATAAATTCAATGATATCTAAAGGCTTGGTGTAAGGAACAAAATTTGTATGCACACTTGCTGCTTCATTGAACATGATTTCTACCGATACGGTGTCAGTATAATAAATGGAAGAACGATTCCTAAATATCGTAAATGCTGTAGCATTTATAGCATAATAATATGTTGACCATCTCTGCGTTTTGGAGAGAATTTTCTCAACTTTCTCAGTTTGGCTGCGAAAAGCCCAAATGCTAACTGATGAAAACAAGCGAGTACGACTTCAACGATGCCGTGCTCTTCTATATCGCACCGATGCTCAAACATGGGAAAATTTAATTTTTACTAATAAAAAAAATTTTACTATTGAACAATTTCACAATCCTCAAAATGATAAGTATTGGTCAGAAGAAGTAGTCGGACTTTTTGCCATCGTTGTTCATTGCCGATACCGCTAGTCTGCCATGGTTTGGGGCCATATTTGTGCTACCGGTAAAACACCTTTAGTTTTTGTGGAAGAAGGGGTAAAAATTAACAAGGAAATCTACCACCGAAATATTATAGAGGCTGTAATTCTTCCGTGGGCCCAACAGCACTTTGGTGACCAACATTTGACTTTTTAACAAGACTGCACCTGTTCACAAGTTGAAAACTACGCAAGAGTGGTGCCGAGGTAAATCGTTAGGTATCAAAGGGATACGGGCAATAAATACATTCTTCTTCTTAGTTAGCCTTTTCCGCCAATTTTTAAGCATTAGTTTCTTTCTCCAAAAGAAAGGTTTAAACAATAATATAATAATAATCTTGATTAACGGAATGATTCCTTTTTACAAAACACATAAGAATAAATAAATTTAAAGCGGTTACATATTTAGAGCAAGCCTAAGAGATGATTTCATCTTAGTTGAGAAATTTGCGAAAAAGTCAGCTTCGGTCCTGTTCGCAAAGCTCTTCAACCTTGTAATAGGTAAGTTCATCGCATAGCTTGTTCTATGGTAATTAGTTCGAAAGAGATCTGCTTTCCGAACTAAACTCGGGTGGACCCAAACATTTATCGACTGTAAAAGTGACGGACAATCGATTTCGTTGTTGAGAAGCTTAAACAAGAACAACAAGTCCAGGTATCTTCTTCTGGTATCCAATCTTGACAAACCTAGGTAACCCAAAAGTAAATCGTAATCAGAGTCGAAGCTTATATGGAACTTGAAGCAGATGAATTTAACATATCTTCTTTGAAGCTTCTCTAGTCGAGCGATGTGCGTGAGACAGTATGGATTCCAAACTACTGAACAATACTCAAGGTTTGAACGCACATAAGCAGTAAACAACAAATTAAGAACACGTAAACTGCTGAATTCTTGAGTGTGTCGTTTAATAAAACCCAACATTTTGTTACCTTTACTAACAATTTCGTTCATATGTAAGACAAAGCCAAAATTAGAATCGACTTTTACTCCCAAATCTCTAAAACTTGAAACCGTTTCAATGATGTTTCCTAACAAACTGTAAGCATGATCGAAGCGTTCTCTCTTTCGAGAAAAATTAAGAAATTTGCATTTATTAATATTTAATTCTATGAAGTTCGCACTGCACCATGATTCAAAAGAACGAAGATCATCAGAGATCAAGCTATAATCGTGTACAGTGTTCGCAACTTTGAAAATTTTGAAATCGTCAGCATACAGTAGAAATTTGCAGTTGTTGAAAGCCGATTGGACGTCATTAATGTACAGCGTGAACAGCAATGGACCTAGGTGGGAGCCCTGAGGTATTCCCGACTTCACAAAGATATCGCGAGAGTAACAGTTGTTGATTTTTACCTTTTGCCGTCGATTGGATAAATATGATAGGAGCCAATTACATAGATTGACACCAATCCCAACTTACTCAACTTAAAGACCAACCGTTCAATATGTACCCGATCAAATGCCTTTGTGAAATCGGTGTTGAAAAAAAAGGGGGTTTCCCTTTGTTGGTTCGTATGACCATGGAGCTCTTGTAAATTTGTGGTTCGCTAGTGGACTGTATTTTAGGGTGGACGTAATTACCGGCTCGAGGGTTCTATCTGCCACCGGTGAATTCATTCGACACTTTGTAAGAAAACTACGTTTTGTACTTTTAAAATGGATTTATTGCACATCCGTAATGTAAGTCTGTAACGCGTAAATTCGCTACAGGGCATAACCTTTTCCTTGTTAGGAATAAATTGATGCAGTGGTTTGTATGCAGCGCGTAGAGTCGCTGGTGAGCACAACCTTTCCCTGTTAGGATTTAGCTGGTACTCGTATGTATTGTAATGTTCTGTTCGCTCGATTATAAAATGATAATTGATTTTAAAAATAAAAATTGTTAAATTGTAAATTTGAATTAAATTGAAATAAATGATTGTATTTCCATCTCCGAAAATGTCTCGTCTTCCCCCATACTACCTTCTAACTCTAAATCTATCTCAACGTTCTCTATCAAGCTCTCTTCTTCCCCTTCTACTGCAATCCCTTTGCTCCTAGTGTTCATTTCTTTAGAAATTCCTAAATTACCTGACAAGTTTACTTTAATTTTCAAATTTCTATCTCCGTGGGTATCTCGATTGGTTTGCAAGTATTTACTTTGCAAGATCGAGCCTTAAGTTGGGCGCCAAATTTGTTTCCTAACCTATCATTTTGCTTTACTAATTGTCCCATATTATTTTCTATCTGTCCACCTAAATCTTTTCTCATATCATTTATTTTATCACTTTGTTCTTTCATAAAGTTCATAAACATTTTCATCATGTCCTCCTCCTTTGTGCTTTGAGTCACTACTGGTTCTACCTTGTTCCCTTTTAAGTTGTATTTCCGAAAGTCCTACTACTGGTTCCCTGTCCTCCGTAGTTTCTAAACCCTCTACCCGTAGGTACTCCTCTACCTCTACTGACATTATTCGCTTGGTATTCTCCTCTACCAAAGTTGTTCCCTTGTTGTCTACCCCTATTCTGATAGTATTGTGACCGCTGGTAACCCCCATGTTCTCTATTTCCAAAATTTTCCCTGCCATTTGACTCCGATGTGGAAAATCTTACTGCCCCATCGAATCTTTTTAGAAGATCTAGAAATTCTTCTATCGTTTCTATCTTTTCGATTCCTATCCGTCTACCTAAATCGTGCTCAAAGTGATCACCCACGTATTTAATTAAATCTTTTTCTTCATAGGCCGGCACAACTTGCTGGGCCTGACTAATTAATTTCATAGCATAACGCTCTCTCGACCTCTCGTACCCTTTATATTTCCCCGTTGTTACTTCTCTTCTAACTTTACCTTGTTCTGACTCTCCCCAATACTGCCTTATAAAAAGCGCCCTAAATTCCTCAAATCTATCAAACTTGTCCTCAATCAACGCAAACCACGTCTCCGTTTCTCCTCTCAAACTATTTCTTATTATGTTTTTTATCCTATCACTGTCTTTAATTTTACTTAACCTCCTGTTTAAACTATTTAAAAATACCATCGGGTTTAACCTATTGTCCCCGTAATATTTTAACCCACTGTCTCCCTCATCTTTGTTGAATAATTGTGCTAACTCACCCATATCAAAAGCTACTCTTTCTTCCTTCCGTTCTACCTTTTCCCTTAGTTCCATTAATTCTTTATCTTTCTTTTCCTTGACCCCCGTAATCCTTTCCCCTAATTTTGTTTCAACTTTCCCTATTATGTTTTCTACCTCTGTTATTTTTTTATTTACATGCCTTTGCGTTTCGTTTACTTTATTGTCTACCCTCTTATTTCTTCTCTTATAAAGAGAAGTGTTATCGGTTTAACAAGAGTTTCTCGGCAATTTTTGATAAATATGGCAGGGATTCCATCTGAGCAGGGGTTTGACGAAATATTGAGTAGTTGTAATTTATCAGCTACTTCTTGTTCGGTTATACCAATATTGTTCAAATCAACGCAGTCCACTAACAAAGAATCCCATTTGGTACTGATATTTTTTGGATGATCACAATAAGCATTTTCAAAGAAATTGGCAATGCTTGCGGCATCGTCACAGTAGCTTACATCGGTGTCGCGGTAGTTAAAACATTGTGTGATACTGCGTATTCAGATTATTAACTTGTGGTCTACCAGCGCTACCACTTGCCAAATTATAAGAGTAATTATATAAGTCATAGTCATCATTAAGTGAAAAGTCATTAAAATTGTTTAAATGATTAAGTGCATGCGCTCTACCTGCATCTACTCTACCTCTGGGCATCTTAATTGCATGTTCCGGTTCTAAAGGATTAACCGTAGGCACATAGTGTTTGAAACTAACGCGACGATGCTCAGCATCTTCTAGTTCTTTACCAAGTGACCACCATTTTGTTCACGAATCTATAATCATGAAACATGGGTTGATCGCTATATTTCGGTGAAAGATTCAACGTGATAAGGCCTATGCGCCTTTGTTCGTATTCGTCAATTTTTTGTAAAAAGCTATTGACTTTTATTAAGGTGGTATCTCCCGAAAATTTTATGTTAGCCCGAGTGGCAATCAGGATCAGTTCCCACCTTAGTCGTTAAGTATAGCCTTCTGGCCACGAACCCGGCTCAACGCCCCAACTAGTCAGGTATCGCGCAGCCAAGGGACGATTTCCCCAACGCAGGGATATCATCTTCAATTGCATGGAAATGTTGCCGTTTGTCACGATTTGGACGTGAATCTCTTTCAGTTCTTGGTCCTTTTCCAGGGTCCAAACGTCCAGTATCATTAAAAGTAACATCAAAATGTACTATTTCTTTTTTCCTTCCAACACGTGAACACTCAGATCCATCAAGTTTTTTATTCTGTTCTCCGCAGCCTCTTTTTCTTCAATTGGTGCATTTCCCCCCATTTACTTTCACTCTCCCATTTGCCAGCTTCGCGTGTCTTAAATATCGGCTTAGTACGGCCGGCACATTGCGCTTTCCACTCATCGATGGCGGTAGGTGTGAGTTTTTTAACTTCCGTGGGAAGTTTCATGCTCTCGGTGGTAGTTCTGGTTTTAGAGTCGTTCTTCCCTTCTCTACGACGATTATATAAATAACGTCCATAATACCTACCACCATCGCAGTAGAATTGTTGTACATATATAGTTATTGCCTTTACGCACATACATGTAATCCCCTTCATAGCTAACTCGAAGTTTATCTTGCATTGCACCATTGATTTCACCAGAAGCTGTTTGATGTTCTTGCGTCGGGGGTCATCAATTTAGCGTCGGGGTCACCAATTTAGCGTTGATGTTTCTACCGACTTCAAATCGGATCGCGACGCTTGTTGTGCGGAGACGGCATCCACAGCCAAATCATATATCCTGTCAGACACGGTTCTCTGGAGATTATCATTCCAGCCTGTCCACGTACGTATGTCAAAATCATTGGTTAAAAGGGTATTGACCGTAGATAGTGCCACCGCGCATGCTGCCATGTTTACAAAGGTAGACATCCCAGGGCCAGTTTTAAACTTATACCCTTGTGAGCTCGTTGACAACAACTGAGCGGCCAAGCCGAGACGCATTACACTAGAACAACCATAGATTGTGTACTGTGGATAATTTTGGGATATAGTTGTATCATATCTATTGTTGGTCCATCTCGCAACAACTAGGTCATGTACACGATCAGTGTAGGTATGTTCTTCTACTTCATACACTATTTTTGATCTGGACACTGGTGACATGTGTAAAGGAGTCTGGACGGATAAATTAAACCCGACCATTTTTTCCTAGATTCTTCAGTTTCATCGTAATGCCACTTGTGTGCTTCAACACACCCGTTCGTGACCTTATCTCAAAAACCATCAGACACGGCTCCCGCGACGTTGGAAAAAGCGTACGCCCCATGCATCATTGTCTGATAGCTCGGAACTCCATCGACGGATATGACGTCAGGACATGTGCCCGGATGGTTTCCTAAATATAAATCCCCAGCCATGGATATTGCTTGGCCACAAGCATCACATTCAAGGCAGCACAGTGGGTGGCTATATTTCCTATGTTCGCAGTATCCCAAAAATTGTTCCAGGAGGCGGTAATCGGCACAGAAACAACCGCACGACCAGGCATCCAAACGGGGACATCAAGCACGTTTCGTCCTCTCATAATTCGAACGGAGGTTGAGTTGTACATTTGGTTTTCACTCATCAGAACTAAAAGGACGTTTATAGGTTCTGGTATCTTTACAGAATTAATGTTTGGCATGAACGTTTGCCGCCCTTTCTGCTTTACTTTCCACTCTTCGTCTTTCCATGCGGTCCTTCTGTACCAATTCACAGTCCCGTTCCAATAGCCAGAATCAAGAAAGGACATTATATAAACAAAACAATATGGATTGTTTATCATGGCCTGGCGAATTGGAATCATGGCCCACGATTGGTCCATATTTTCATATGAAAAAGGTTCATGGCAATAGAAATTGCAGTATCAAAAGGAACTGCCAATATTTGGCCAGCCGGTGGTTTCCAATTCTTTATTTTGACTATATGCATATCAAAAGCTCCGTCCTCCATCACTGGACCACAACGACGTATAAATTTCAGAAGGGTAGGATCTATAGAATAGGGAGTTGGATCAACACTTAGTCCTATGCATAATGCTCTCAGCATCGGAGCGACATCTTTGAAAGTTTCTGCGTTGTGTCGAAGGGACCGAGCCAATGCAACTATTGATGACATGTCGTTGACACTGACTCCCCTCAAACTAGTCGTAAGGGCACTGGTTGAATTTGAGTCAGATAATTTTTCATTAATAGTTTGATAAAAACTTGTGAACGGTGGGGATACATCCATGTCAGATGACTTTCTGGATGATGACACTTGCACTGATCTAACCGGTATTACGTCTGAGTAACAGTACGGGCCAATTGCTGAGTCATCTCTAGTGTTATTTATCTTTGGCGCTTTGCTTGAAGATCTTGTTTCACGAGCAGATGCCTCACCAGAACTGCTCATTTCCATGTCCGATAAGTCAAATTCAACTGGGGGCTTGTAGTGTTTTGCTTCGCTTACTGTTATTAATTTACCAGTAGTTCTGACTAAGACGTATGTCCCATTCATTATCCTTCTTGTTGTTTTCTCGTCTCTAATACCTGTGTATGTATTAAGTATTATTTGTGGATTGTTTTCGATACCCACTGTTTCCATGGGTTGTCTATTCGTGGTGCTCTTGTTTGGATTGTGTTTAATATCATGGTATGTCAGAGCCAATAAAATACTCCTCGATGTGCAATTAAATGTCGTGTAGCTTTGTGATTTGCACGATGACATAGTCACCCTATCTTGGCCACCCGGTGTAGTCTTTATGGGAGCACTGTTGTTACCTACATCCGGATGTGGATTGACCATCCAAGCTATGTTGTTTCGAAGTGTTGTTGTGTCAGTGAACATAGTGACATCTATTACCGAGTTTGGATTTTCAGTATGTTTTGGCTCACTGACATCATTTTGTTTGTCCGGTATTTTTTCCGTATCCGTCATTATATACTTACTGAAAGAGTACGACGGCTTCACTCAAAGAGAACGATTATACTATCTTGCCTGTGGTAGATGCGGTGAGTTTAACCTCTCACCGTCACGCACCCCACTAAGTACGTTCACTAGGTTTTCTAGTGTTAGGGCTAGCTCCTTCCGAAAGAGTTACCTAATCAGACTACGGTCTGGTCACATCATGTCGCGCCGTGACGGCGTTTTTACAAGGTGCTTTATCGGAAGAAATTCGAAATCTTGAAGGGCTTTCGTGATGGAAGCAATTAAGTATGCAAATTAAACCGTGCAATATACGGACTTAAACAAGCAGGTAGTGGAACTTAAAGTTGGAGTCAGCATTAAAATCGTTTGGCCTAAAAAAGTCAAAAATGGAATGCTTACCCACCCAAAAATTGGACCTATTAGTTGGAATTTATGTGGATGACTTTCTGATTTTCGGGAAAGATGCCACTATTCTAACAGATCCTATAAACAAAAGGAACATTCGATATACTTGTCGGTTGTTTGTTTACCCCAAGTTAAACATTGCCAGATGAAAGTAACAAAATGTCTTGAATTGCAATTCTGAAACTTTCAGGGTCGAAATTTTTTTCTATACATAATGGCACGAATTCTGATTTTTTCTACTTTGGACAAAATATACATATAGAATAACACAAAGACCCCACAGTTTTCCGTATCTTCCGGACTTCGCTCTGGTGAATCTTAAAATTGTCCAAGTTTCCACTTTCTAGCTTTCAACTCGTTTGTTTTCTGTATGCGATCTCTCACTGGAAAGAATCTTTTTACTTTTAGCAAAAAGTGTTTCCTGTAAATTACATTGTTTATAGGGATTTAAAATGAAAATTATGCTTTGTTTAATGACATGATATCTGATAACGTTGCAGAGCTGTGTTAATTATCATTGGTTAGCTGTGGCGCGTAACTTAAATAATTTTTAAAAATTCTGCAGGGTTTGCAGATCAACTAATTGTATAAATATGGATCATTTTTATTGGGACTTTTATATTCATATACAGCGTGACCCACAAGACCCCGGAAAACATGTTTTTCTCTTTCCGCGAAAATCACTGAATTTCTCTGAAAAATAATCTAGTAATCCGATTCTAAAAACTATGGCATCAAAACACCAAAATATTAAACAATCAGTTTGCGAGTTACAAAATGTCAAAAAGTCGCGCCGCAATTTTATCGTTATTTGAAGCTGGAAATCGTCAATGTGAAATAGTTCGAATGCTTAAAATTCCCCGACAAACCGTTTCCGACGCCATCAAACGATTCAAAGAACTCGGTAATAAAAAAAGAGCGACCCGGAAGAGGAAAAAATGTTCTGCTAACACTCGCCGGAATCGCAATATCATCAAACTTCGGATTCATCGAATCCGAGACTGTCGCTGCGAAAAGTGGCTCGTGAAACCGGAATAATAATAATAATTTATTAACGCTAAAAAATACAATTATATACTAAAAGATTTAAAAACATTAATAGGCGAATGTTCAGCAGAGCTGTTTTTCAACGAACGCCTAACACAACAATAATTGTTGTGTGTTCAGCAAACATGCTAGTTTGGTCTTGAAAGCCATCTTCGTTTGGCAACTGAGATACAATTCAATGTATTTGTTGTAGCAAAGGTAGGCCATGTACTGGAACGATCTCTCAAATTTAGCCGTCCTGTGCATCGGAACCGATAACCGCTCTGTGTGTCGTAGATTTAGGGCATGACAATCCAATCTTCGAACCAGGATGTTAAAAAGGTATCTCGGAAGTTCAGATTGAAGTATTGTATACAGTTGGACTGCAAAATGTAGTTCATACCTAGCCTCGATCTTCAGAATATTAAGAGAGCAGTAGAGTGGTGTTACATGTTCTTTGTATCCACATTCATAGGCAAACCGCAAGCCAGCGTTTTGCAAAACCTGCAGTTTTCTTTTCTAATCTGACATTGACGTCCTTTGAAAACATGAAAGCTATTAGAGCTTTAATTTGTATCAGTTTTAAATTAAAAACTGCGTTCACTGCTGTAGCTACGGAAGCTTGTGCTATCATAGAACTTGCACGAGTGAGCGGGTTATCGTTTGATGAATCTATTCTTACGAATATTCCACCGTCAGTACTTTCTGTTAAGCCTGATTGTTTTAGCATGTTTAAAAATGAACTTTGCTTAGTCCACAGGATATCCTCTAAAACTATAGCTGATAGTAGTAGGTTATAAACTGATGAACGTGCATCGTTGGGTGTTAAGTATCGTGTAGCATTTTTAGTTAACCGTAAAATATTTTCGATTGATGCTTTTCTATCTAATATTTTCCCTTGTTGGGGGATAAAGGTTGTAGCTATTCCATCAATAACCATCCCACAGTAAGTGCGGAGGTTTGTGTCTAGCATCGAAATATTAGCGGTCCTTATTGAAGGTAGGATAAACTCATGATTCATAAAAGTGACGTGCTTGTCGCCCTTTGACCATTGCTTATTAATTTGTGTTTTAATCCCTACTTTCTTATTTGCGTCAAATTTAAAAACGCAATCCGTTAGGGTTGTTGACTCAGTGACTCGATTCTGTACATAGTCTCTCTGAGTGTGCAAAGAATTAAAACTCTCAGCGGTTTGTTTGAACTGATCTACTATACTAGTAGTAAAAGCAGCTGGTGAGTACTCTTCAGAACTACCAGTTAGCCGGGTCTCCTGACTACCAAAGCTCTTCCGAATATTCCGCCAAATTCAGGTTCGTCAAAGATATTTGATATCCTGGCGTCATCATCTGACAGGGAGCGTCTGATAAGACACTCGTTATTGATTGTGTGTCAATGGTATCCATCGTGTTTTTATGTGTCGCCCTTTGACCATTGCTTATTAATTTGTGTTTTAATCCCTACTTTCTTATTTGCGTCAAATTTAAAAACGCAATCCGTTAGGGTTGTTGACTCAGCGACTTGATTCTGTACATAGTCTCTCTGAGTGTGCAAAGAATTAAAACTCTCAGCGGTTTGTTTGAACTGATCTACTATACTAGTAGTAAAGCAGCTGGTGAGTACTCTTCAGAACTTCCAGTTAGCCGGGTCTCCCTGACTACCAAAGCTCTTCCGAATATTCCGCCAAATTCAGGTTCGTCAAAGATATTTGATATCCTGGCGCCATCATCTGACAGGGAGCGTCTGATAAGACACTCGTTATTGATTGTGTGTCAATGGTATCCATCGTGTTTTATGTGTCGCCCTTGACCATTGCTTATTTATTTGTGTTTTAATCCCTACTTTCTTATTTGCGTCAAATTTAAAAACGCAATCCGTTAGGGTTGTTGACTCAGCGACTTGATTCTGTACATAGTCTCTCTGAGTGTGCAAAGAATTAAAACTCTCAGCGGTTTGTTTGAACTGATCTACTATACTAGTAGTAAAAGCAGCTGGTGTGTACTCTTCAGAACTACCAGTTAGCCGGGTCTCCTGACTACCAAAGCTCTTCCGAATATTCCGCCAAATTCAGGTTCGTCAAAGATTTCATATCCTGGCGCCATCATCTGACAGGGAGCGTCTGATAAGACACTCGTTATTGATTGTGTGTCAATGGTATCCATCGTGTTTTTATGTGTCGCCCTTTGACCATTGCTTATTAATTTGTGTTTTACTCCTACTTTCTTATTTGCGTCAAATTTAAAAACGCAATCCGTTAGGGTTGTTGACTCAGCGACTCGATTCTGTACATAGTCTCTCTGAGTGTGCAAAGAATTAAAACTCTCAGCGGTTTGTTTGAACTGATCTACTATACTAGTAGTAAAAACAGCTGGTGAGTACTCTTCAGAACTTCCAGTTAGCCGGGTCTCCTGACTACCAAAGCTCTTCCGAATATTCCGCCAAATTCAGGCTCGTCAAAATTTCATATCCTGGCGTCATCATCTGACAGGGAGCGTCTGATAAGACACTCGTTATTGATTGTGTGTCAATGGTATCCATCGTGTTTTTATGTGTCGCCCTTTGACCATTGCTTATTTATTTGTGTTTTAATCCCTACTTTCTTATTTGCGTCAAATTTAAAAACGCAATCCGTTAGGGTTGTTGACTCAGCGACTTGATTCTGTACATAGTCTCTCTGAGTGTGCAAAGAATTAAAACTCTCAGCGGTTTGTTTGAACTGATCTACTATACTAGTAGTAAAAGCAGCTGGTGTGTACTCTTCAGAACTACCAGTTAGCCGGGTCTCCTGACTACCAAAGCTCTTCCGAATATTCCGCCAAATTCAGGTTCGTCAAAGATATTTGATATCCTGGCGCCATCATCTGACAGGGAGCGTCTGATAAGACACTCGTTATTGATTGTGTGTCAATGGTATCCATCGTGTTTTTATGTGTCGCCCTTTGACCATTGCTTATTAATTTGTGTTTTACTCCCTACTTTCTTATTTGCGTCAAATTTAAAACGCAATCCGTTAGGGTTGTTGACTCAGCGACTTGATTCTGTACATAGTCTCTCTGAGTGTGCAAAGAATTAAAACTCTCAGCGGTTTGTTTGAACTGATCTACTATACTAGTAGTAAAAGCAGCTGGTGAGTACTCTTCAGAACTTCCAGTTAGCCGGGTCTCCTGACTACCAAAGCTCTTCCGAATATTCCGCCAAATTCAGGCTCGTCAAAATTTCATATCCTGGCGCCATCATCTGACAGGGAGCGTCTGATAAGACACTCGTTATTGATTGTGTGTCAATGGTATCCATCGTGTTTTTATGTGTCGCCCTTGACCATTGCTTATTAATTTGTGTTTTAATCCCTACTTTCTTATTTGCGTCAAATTTAAAAACGCAATCCGTTAGGGTTGTTGACTCAGCGACTTGATTCTGTACATAGTCTCTCTGAGTGTGCAAAGAATTAAAACTCTCAGCGGTTTGTTTGAACTGATCTACTATACTAGTAGTAAAAGCAGCTGGTGTGTACTCTTCAGAACTACCAGTTAGCCGGGTCTCCTGACTACCAAAGCTCTTCCGAATATTCCGCCAAATTCAGGTTCGTCAAAGATATTTGATATCCTGGCGCCATCATCTGACAGGGAGCGTCTGATAAGACACTCGTTATTGATTGTGTGTCAATGGTATCCATCGTGTTTTTATGTGTCGCCCTTTGACCATTGCTTATTTATTTGTGTTTTAATCCCTACTTTCTTATTTGCGTCAAATTTAAAAACGCAATCCGTTAGGGTTGTTGACTCAGCGACTTGATTCTGTACATAGTCTCTCTGAGTGTGCAAAGAATTAAAACTCTCAGCGGTTTGTTTGAACTGATCTACTATACTAGTAGTAAAAGCAGCTGGTGAGTACTCTTCAGAACTTCCAGTTAGCCGGGTCTCCTGACTACCAAAGCTCTTCCGAATATTCCGCCAAATTCAGGTTCGTCAAAGATTTCATATCCTGGCGCCATCATCTGACAGGGAGCGTCTGATAAGACACTCGTTATTGATTGTGTGTCAATGGTATCCATCGTGTTTTTATGTGTCGCCCTTTGACCATTGCTTATTTATTTGTGTTTTAATCCCTACTTTCTTATTTGCGTCAAATTTAAAAACGCAATCCGTTAGGGTTGTTGACTCAGCGACTTGATTCTGTACATAGTCTCTCTGAGTGTGCAAAGAATTAAAACTCTCAGCGGTTTGTTTGAACTGATCTACTATACTAGTAGTAAAAGCAGCTGGTGAGTACTCTTCAGAACTTCCAGTTAGCCGGGTCTCCTGACTACCAAAGCTCTTCCGAATATTCCGCCAAATTCAGGCTCGTCAAAATTTCATATCCTGGCGCCATCATCTGACAGGGAGCGTCTGATAAGACACTCGTTATTGATTGTGTGTCAATGGTATCCATCGTGTTTTATGTGTCGCCCTTTGACCATTGCTTATTTATTTGTGTTTTAATCCCTACTTTCTTATTTGCGTCAAATTTAAAAACGCAATCCGTTAGGGTTGTTGACTCAGCGACTTGATTCTGTACATAGTCTCTCTGAGTGTGCAAAGAATTAAAACTCTCAGCGGTTTGTTTGAACTGATCTACTATACTAGTAGTAAAAGCAGCTGGTGAGTACTCTTCAGAACTTCCAGTTAGCCGGGTCTCCTGACTACCAAAGCTCTTCCGAATATTTCTCCAAATTCAGGCTCGTCAAAGATTTCATATCCTGGCGCCATCATCTGACAGGGAGCGTCTGATAAGACACTCGTTATTGATTGTGTGTCAATGGTATCCATCGTGTTTTTATGTGTCGCCCTTTGACCATTGCTTATTTATTTGTGTTTTAATCCCTACTTTCTTATTTGCGTCAAATTTAAAAACGCAATCCGTTAGGGTTGTTGACTCAGCGACTTGATTCTGTACATAGTCTCTCTGAGTGTGCAAAGAATTAAAACTCTCAGCGGTTTGTTTGAACTGATCTACTATACTAGTAGTAAAGCAGCTGGTGAGTACTCTTCAGAACTTCCAGTTAGCCGGGTCTCCTGACTACCAAAGCTCTTCCGAATATTCCGCCAAATTCAGGTTCGTCAAAGATTTCATATCCTGGCGTCATCATCTGACAGGGAGCGTCTGATAAGACACTCGTTATTGATTGTGTGTCAATGGTATCCATCGTGTTTTTATGTGTCGCCCTTTGACCATTGCTTATTTATTTGTGTTTTAATCCCTACTTTCTTATTTGCGTCAAATTTAAAAACGCAATCCGTTAGGGTTGTTGACTCAGCGACTTGATTCTGTACATAGTCTCTCTGAGTGTGCAAAGAATTAAAACTCTCAGCGGTTTGTTTGAACTGATCTACTATACTAGTAGTAAAAGCAGCTGGTGTGTACTCTTCAGAACTACCAGTTAGCCGGGTCTCCTGACTACCAAAGCTCTTCCGAATATTCCGCCAAATTCAGGTTCGTCAAAGATATTTGATATCCTGGCGCCATCATCTGACAGGGAGCGTCTGATAAGACACTCGTTATTGATTGTGTGTCAATGGTATCCATCGTGTTTTTATGTGTCGCCCTTTGACCATTGCTTATTTATTTGTGTTTTAATCCCTACTTTCTTATTTGCGTCAAATTTAAAAACGCAATCCGTTAGGGTTGTTGACTCAGCGACTTGATTCTGTACATAGTCTCTCTGAGTGTGCAAAGAATTAAAACTCTCAGCGGTTTGTTTGAACTGATCTACTATACTAGTAGTAAAAGCAGCTGGTGAGTACTCTTCAGAACTTCCAGTTAGCCGGGTCTCCTGACTACCAAAGCTCTTCCGAATATTCCGCCAAATTCAGGTTCGTCAAAGATATTTCATATCCTGGCGCCATCATCTGACAGGGAGCGTCTGATAAGACACTCGTTATTGATTGTGTGTCAATGGTATCCATCGTGTTTTTATGTGTCGCCCTTTGACCATTGCTTATTTATTTGTGTTTTAATCCCTACTTTCTTATTTGCGTCAAATTTAAAAACGCAATCCGTTAGGGTTGTTGACTCAGCGACTTGATTCTGTACATAGTCTCTCTGAGTGTGCAAAGAATTAAAACTCTCAGCGGTTTGTTTGAACTGATCTACTATACTAGTAGTAAAAGCAGCTGGTGTGTACTCTTCAGAACTACCAGTTAGCCGGGTCTCCTGACTACCAAAGCTCTTCCGAATATTCCGCCAAATTCAGGTTCGTCAAAGATATTTGATATCCTGGCGCCATCATCTGACAGGGAGCGTCTGATAAGACACTCGTTATTGATTGTGTGTCAATGGTATCCATCGTGTTTTTATGTGTCGCCCTTTGACCATTGCTTATTTATTTGTGTTTTAATCCCTACTTTCTTATTTGCGTCAAATTTAAAAACGCAATCCGTTAGGGTTGTTGACTCAGCGACTTGATTCTGTACATAGTCTCTCTGAGTGTGCAAAGAATTAAAACTCTCAGCGGTTTGTTTGAACTGATCTACTATACTAGTAGTAAAAGCAGCTGGTGAGTACTCTTCAGAACTTCCAGTTAGCCGGGTCTCCCTGACTACCAAAGCTCTTCCGAATATTCCGCCAAATTCAGGTTCGTCAAAGATTTGATATCCTGGCGCCATCATCTGACAGGGAGCGTCTGATAAGACACTCGTTATTGATTGTGTGTCAATGGTATCCATCGTGTTTTTATGTGTCGCCCTTTGACCATTGCTTATTTATTTGTGTTTTAATCCCTACTTTCTTATTTGCGTCAAATTTAAAAACGCAATCCGTTAGGGTTGTTGACTCAGCGACTTGATTCTGTACATAGTCTCTCTGAGTGTGCAAAGAATTAAAACTCTCAGCGGTTTGTTTGAACTGATCTACTATACTAGTAGTAAAAGCAGCTGGTGAGTACTCTTCAGAACTTCCAGTTAGCCGGGTCTCCTGACTACCAAAGCTCTTCCGAATATTCCGCCAAATTCAGGCTCGTCAAAATTTCATATCCTGGCGCCATCATCGACAGGGAGCGTCTGATAAGACACTCGTTATTGATTGTGTGTCAATGGTATCCATCGTGTTTTTATGTGTCGCCCTTTGACCATTGCTTATTTATTTGTGTTTTAATCCCTACTTTCTTATTTGCGTCAAATTTAAAAACGCAATCCGTTAGGGTTGTTGACTCAGCGACTTGATTCTGTACATAGTCTCTCTGAGTGTGCAAAGAATTAAAACTCTCAGCGGTTTGTTTGAACTGATCTACTATACTAGTAGTAAAAGCAGCTGGTGTGTACTCTTCAGAACTACCAGTTAGCCGGGTCTCCCCGACTACCAAAGCTCTTCCGAATATTCCGCCAAATTCAGGTTCGTCAAAGATATTTGATATCCTGGCGTCATCATCTGACAGGGAGCGTCTGATAAGACACTCGTTATTGATTGTGTGTCAATGGTATCCATCGTGTTTTTATGTGTCGCCCTTTGACCATTGCTTATTAATTTGTGTTTTACTCCCTACTTTCTTATTTGCGTCAAATTTAAAAACGCAATCCGTTAGGGGTTTTTGACTCAGCGACTCGATTCTGTACATAGTCTCTCTGAGTGTGCAAAGAATTAAAACTCTCAGCGGTTTGTTTGAACTGATCTACTATACTAGTAGTAAAAGCAGCTGGTGAGTACTCTTCAGAACTTCCAGTTAGCCGGGTCTCCTGACTACCAAAGCTCTTCCGAATATTCCGCCAAATTCAGGCTCGTCAAAATTTCATATCCTGGCGCCATCATCTGACAGGGAGCGTCTGATAAGACACTCGTTATTGATTGTGTGTCAATGGTATCCATCGTGTTTTTATGTGTCGCCCTTTGACCATTGCTTATTTATTTGTGTTTTAATCCCTACTTTCTTATTTGCGTCAAATTTAAAAACGCAATCCGTTAGGGTTGTTGACTCAGCGACTTGATTCTGTACATAGTCTCTCTGAGTGTGCAAAGAATTAAAACTCTCAGCGGTTTGTTTGAACTGATCTACTATACTAGTAGTAAAGCAGCTGGTGTGTACTCTTCAGAACTACCAGTTAGCCGGGTCTCCTGACTACCAAAGCTCTTCCGAATATTCCGCCAAATTCAGGCTCGTCAAAATTTCATATCCTGGCGCCATCATCTGACAGGGAGCGTCTGATAAGACACTCGTTATTGATTGTGTGTCAATGGTATCCATCGTGTTTTATGTGTCGCCCTTTGACCATTGCTTATTAATTTGTGTTTTACTCCCTACTTTCTTATTTGCGTCAAATTTAAAAAAGCAATCCGTTAGGGTTGTTGACTCAGCGACTTGATTCTGTACATAGTCTCTCTGAGTGTGCAAAGAATTAAAACTCTCAGCGGTTTGTTTGAACTGATCTACTATACTAGTAGTAAAAGCAGCTGGTGAGTACTCTTCAGAACTTCCAGTTAGCCGGGTCTCCCTGACTACCAAAGCTCTTCCGAATATTCCGCCAAATTCAGGTTCGTCAAAGATATTTGATATCCTGGCGCCATCATCTGACAGGGAGCGTCTGATAAGACACTCGTTATTGATTGTGTGTCAATGGTATCCATCGTGTTTTTATGTGTCGCCCTTTGACCATTGCTTATTTATTTGTGTTTTAATCCCTACTTTCTTATTTGCGTCAAATTTAAAACGCAATCCGTTAGGGTTGTTGACTCAGCGACTCGATTCTGTACATAGTCTCTCTGAGTGTGCAAAGAATTAAAACTCTCAGCGGTTTGTTTGAACTGATCTACTATACTAGTAGTAAAAGCAGCTGGTGTGTACTCTTCAGAACTTCCAGTTAGCCGGGTCTCCTGACTACCAAAGCTCTTCCGAATATTCCGCCAAATTCAGGTTCGTCAAAGATTTCATATCCTGGCGCCATCATCTGACAGGGAGCGTCTGATAAGACACTCGTTATTGATTGTGTGTCAATGGTATCCATCGTGTTTTTATGTGTCGCCCTTTGACCATTGCTTATTTATTTGTGTTTTAATCCCTACTTTCTTATTTGCGTCAAATTTAAAACGCAATCCGTTAGGGTTGTTGACTCAGCGACTTGATTCTGTACATAGTCTCTCTGAGTGTGCAAAGAATTAAAACTCTCAGCGGTTTGTTTGAACTGATCTACTATACTAGTAGTAAAAGCAGCTGGTGAGTACTCTTCAGAACTTCCAGTTAGCCGGGTCTCCCTGACTACCAAAGCTCTTCCGAATATTCCGCCAAATTCAGGTTCGTCAAAGATATTTGATATCCTGGCGTCATCATCTGACAGGGAGCGTCTGATAAGACACTCGTTATTGATTGTGTGTCAATGGTATCCATCGTGTTTTATGTGTCGCCCTTTGACCATTGCTTATTAATTTGTGTTTTACTCCTACTTTCTTATTTGCGTCAAATTTAAAAACGCAATCCGTTAGGGTTGTTGACTCAGCGACTCGATTCTGTACATAGTCTCTCTGAGTGTGCAAGAATTAAAACTCTCAGCGGTTTGTTTGAACTGATCTACTATACTAGTAGTAAAAGCAGCTGGTGAGTACTCTTCAGAACTTCCAGTTAGCCGGGTCTCCTGACTACCAAAGCTCTTCCGAATATTCCGCCAAATTCAGGTTCGTCAAAGATTTCATATCCTGGCGCCATCATCTGACAGGGAGCGTCTGATAAGACACTCGTTGTTGATTGTGTGTCAATGGTATCCATCGTGTTTTTATGTGTCGCCCTTTGACCATTGCTTATTTATTTGTGTTTTAATCCCTACTTTCTTATTTGCGTCAAATTTAAAAACGCAATCCGTTAGGGTTGTTGACTCAGCGACTTGATTCTGTACATAGTCTCTCTGAGTGTGCAAAGAATTAAAACTCTCAGCGGTTTGTTTGAACTGATCTACTATACTAGTAGTAAAAGCAGCTGGTGTGTACTCTTCAGAACTTCCAGTTAGCCGGGTCTCCCTGACTACCAAAGCTCTTCCGAATATTCCGCCAAATTCAGGTTCGTCAAAGATATTTGATATCCTGGCGCCATCATCTGACAGGGAGCGTCTGATAAGACACTCGTTATTGATTGTGTGTCAATGGTATCCATCGTGTTTTTATGTGTCGCCCTTTGACCATTGCTTATTAATTTGTGTTTTACTCCTACTTTCTTATTTGCGTCAAATTTAAAACGCAATCCGTTAGGGTTGTTGACTCAGCGACTTGATTCTGTACATAGTCTCTCTGAGTGTGCAAAGAATTAAAACTCTCAGCGGTTTGTTTGAACTGATCTACTATACTAGTAGTAAAAGCAGCTGGTGAGTACTCTTCAGAACTTCCAGTTAGCCGGGTCTCCCCGACTACCAAAGCTCTTCCGAATATTCCGCCAAATTCAGGCTCGTCAAAGATTTGATATCCTGGCGCCATCATCTGACAGGGAGCGTCTGATAAGACACTCGTTATTGATTGTGTGTCAATGGTATCCATCGTGTTTTTATGTGTCGCCCTTTGACCATTGCTTATTTATTTGTGTTTTAATCCCTACTTTCTTATTTGCGTCAAATTTAAAACGCAATCCGTTAGGGTTGTTGACTCAGCGACTCGATTCTGTACATAGTCTCTCTGAGTGTGCAAAGAATTAAAACTCTCAGCGGTTTGTTTGAACTGATCTACTATACTAGTAGTAAAAGCAGCTGGTGTGTACTCTTCAGAACTTCCAGTTAGCCGGGTCTCCTGACTACCAAAGCTCTTCCGAATATTCCGCCAAATTCAGGCTCGTCAAAATTTCATATCCTGGCGTCATCATCTGACAGGGAGCGTCTGATAAGACACTCGTTATTGATTGTGTGTCAATGGTATCCATCGTGTTTTTATGTGTCGCCCTTTGACCATTGCTTATTTATTTGTGTTTTAATCCCTACTTTCTTATTTGCGTCAAATTTAAAAACGCAATCCGTTAGGGTTGTTGACTCAGCGACTTGATTCTGTACATAGTCTCTCTGAGTGTGCAAAGAATTAAAACTCTCAGCGGTTTGTTTGAACTGATCTACTATACTAGTAGTAAAAGCAGCTGGTGTGTACTCTTCAGAACTACCAGTTAGCCGGGTCTCCTGACTACCAAAGCTCTTCCGAATATTCCGCCAAATTCAGGCTCGTCAAAATTTCATATCCTGGCGCCATCATCTGACAGGGAGCGTCTGATAAGACACTCGTTATTGATTGTGTGTCAATGGTATCCATCGTGTTTTATGTGTCGCCCTTTGACCATTGCTTATTTATTTGTGTTTTAATCCCTACTTTCTTATTTGCGTCAAATTTAAAAACGCAATCCGTTAGGGTTGTTGACTCAGCGACTTGATTCTGTACATAGTCTCTCTGAGTGTGCAAAGAATTAAAACTCTCAGCGGTTTGTTTGAACTGATCTACTATACTAGTAGTAAAAGCAGCTGGTGAGTACTCTTCAGAACTTCCAGTTAGCCGGGTCTCCCTGACTACCAAAGCTCTTCCGAATATTCCGCCAAATTCAGGTTCGTCAAAGATATTTGATATCCTGGCGCCATCATCTGACAGGGAGCGTCTGATAAGACACTCGTTATTGATTGTGTGTCAATGGTATCCATCGTGTTTTATGTGTCGCCCTTTGACCATTGCTTATTAATTTGTGTTTTAATCCTACTTTCTTATTTGCGTCAAATTTAAAAACGCAATCCGTTAGGGTTGTTGACTCAGCGACTTGATTCTGTACATAGTCTCTCTGAGTGTGCAAAGAATTAAAACTCTCAGCGGTTTGTTTGAACTGATCTACTATACTAGTAGTAAAAGCAGCTGGTGTACTCTTCAGAACTACCAGTTAGCCGGGTCTCCTGACTACCAAAGCTCTTCCGAATATTCCGCCAAATTCAGGTTCGTCAAAGATTTCATATCCTGGCGCCATCATCTGACAGGGAGCGTCTGATAAGACACTCGTTATTGATTGTGTGTCAATGGTATCCATCGTGTTTTTATGTGTCGCCCTTTGACCATTGCTTATTTATTTGTGTTTTAATCCCTACTTTCTTATTTGCGTCAAATTTAAAAACGCAATCCGTTAGGGTTGTTGACTCAGCGACTTGATTCTGTACATAGTCTCTCTGAGTGTGCAAAGAATTAAAACTCTCAGCGGTTTGTTTGAACTGATCTACTATACTAGTAGTAAAAGCAGCTGGTGAGTACTCTTCAGAACTTCCAGTTAGCCGGGTCTCCTGACTACCAAAGCTCTTCCGAATATTCCGCCAAATTCAGGCTCGTCAAAATTTCATATCCTGGCGCCATCATCTGACAGGGAGCGTCTGATAAGACACTCGTTATTGATTGTGTGTCAATGGTATCCATCGTGTTTTATGTGTCGCCCTTTGACCATTGCTTATTTATTTGTGTTTTAATCCCTACTTTCTTATTTGCGTCAAATTTAAAAACGCAATCCGTTAGGGTTGTTGACTCAGCGACTTGATTCTGTACATAGTCTCTCTGAGTGTGCAAAGAATTAAAACTCTCAGCGGTTTGTTTGAACTGATCTACTATACTAGTAGTAAAAGCAGCTGGTGAGTACTCTTCAGAACTTCCAGTTAGCCGGGTCTCCCTGACTACCAAAGCTCTTCCGAATATTCCGCCAAATTCAGGTTCGTCAAAGATATTTGATATCCTGGCGTCATCATCTGACAGGGAGCGTCTGATAAGACACTCGTTATTGATTGTGTGTCAATGGTATCCATCGTGTTTTATGTGTCGCCCTTTGACCATTGCTTATTAATTTGTGTTTTAATCCCTACTTTCTTATTTGCGTCAAATTTAAAACGCAATCCGTTAGGGTTGTTGACTCAGCGACTTGATTCTGTACATAGTCTCTCTGAGTGTGCAAAGAATTAAAACTCTCAGCGGTTTGTTTGAACTGATCTACTATACTAGTAGTAAAAGCAGCTGGTGAGTACTCTTCAGAACTTCCAGTTAGCCGGGTCTCCCTGACTACCAAAGCTCTTCCGAATATTTCTCCAAATTCAGGCTCGTCAAAATTTCATATCCTGGCGCCATCATCTGACAGGGAGCGTCTGATAAGACACTCGTTATTGATTGTGTGTCAATGGTATCCATCGTGTTTTATGTGTCGCCCTTTGACCATTGCTTATTTATTTGTGTTTTAATCCCTACTTTCTTATTTGCGTCAAATTTAAAACGCAATCCGTTAGGGTTGTTGACTCAGCGACTTGATTCTGTACATAGTCTCTCTGAGTGTGCAAAGAATTAAAACTCTCAGCGGTTTGTTTGAACTGATCTACTATACTAGTAGTAAAAGCAGCTGGTGAGTACTCTTCAGAACTTCCAGTTAGCCGGGTCTCCCTGACTACCAAAGCTCTTCCGAATATTCCGCCAAATTCAGGTTCGTCAAAATTTCATATCCTGGCGCCATCATCTGACAGGGAGCGTCTGATAAGACACTCGTTATTGATTGTGTGTCAATGGTATCCATCGTGTTTTTATGTGTCGCCCTTTGACCATTGCTTATTTATTTGTGTTTTAATCCCTACTTTCTTATTTGCGTCAAATTTAAAAACGCAATCCGTTAGGGTTGTTGACTCAGCGACTTGATTCTGTACATAGTCTCTCTGAGTGTGCAAAGAATTAAAACTCTCAGCGGTTTGTTTGAACTGATCTACTATACTAGTAGTAAAAGCAGCTGGTGAGTACTCTTCAGAACTTCCAGTTAGCCGGGTCTCCCTGACTACCAAAGCTCTTCCTAATATTCCGCCAAATTCAGGTTCGTCAAAGATTTGATATCCTGGCGTCATCATCTGACAGGGAGCGTCTGATAAGACACTCGTTGTTGATTGTGTGTCAATGGTATCCATCGTGTTTTATGTGTCGCCCTTTGACCATTGCTTATTTATTTGTGTTTTAATCCCTACTTTCTTATTTGCGTCAAATTTAAAAACGCAATCCGTTAGGGTTGTTGACTCAGCGACTTGATTCTGTACATAGTCTCTCTGAGTGTGCAAAGAATTAAAACTCTCAGCGGTTTGTTTGAACTGATCTACTATACTAGTAGTAAAAGCAGCTGGTGAGTACTCTTCAGAACTTCCAGTTAGCCGGGTCTCCTGACTACCAAAGCTCTTCCGAATATTCCGCCAAATTCAGGCTCGTCAAAATTTCATATCCTGGCGCCATCATCTGACAGGGAGCGTCTGATAAGACACTCGTTATTGATTGTGTGTCAATGGTATCCATCGTGTTTTATGTGTCGCCCTTTGACCATTGCTTATTAATTTGTGTTTTAATCCCTACTTTCTTATTTGCGTCAAATTTAAAAACGCAATCCGTTAGGGTTGTTGACTCAGCGACTCGATTCTGTACATAGTCTCTCTGAGTGTGCAAAGAATTAAAACTCTCAGCGGTTTGTTTGAACTGATCTACTATACTAGTAGTAAAGCAGCTGGTGTGTACTCTTCAGAACTTCCAGTTAGCCGGGTCTCCTGACTACCAAAGCTCTTCCGAATATTTCTCCAAATTCAGGCTCGTCAAAATTTCATATCCTGGCGCCATCATCTGACAGGGAGCGTCTGATAAGACACTCGTTATTGATTGTGTGTCAATGGTATCCATCGTGTTTTATGTGTCGCCCTTTGACCATTGCTTATTTATTTGTGTTTTAATCCCTACTTTCTTATTTGCGTCAAATTTAAAAACGCAATCCGTTAGGGTTGTTGACTCAGCGACTTGATTCTGTACATAGTCTCTCTGAGTGTGCAAAGAATTAAAACTCTCAGCGGTTTGTTTGAACTGATCTACTATACTAGTAGTAAAAGCAGCTGGTGAGTACTCTTCAGAACTTCCAGTTAGCCGGGTCTCCCTGACTACCAAAGCTCTTCCGAATATTTCTCCAAATTCAGGCTCGTCAAAATTTCATATCCTGGCGCCATCATCTGACAGGAAGCGTCTGATAAGACACTCGTTATTGATTGTGTGTCAATGGTATCCATCGTGTTTTATGTGTCGCCCTTTGACCATTGCTTATTTATTTGTGTTTTAATCCCTACTTTCTTATTTGCGTCAAATTTAAAAACGCAATCCGTTAGGGTTGTTGACTCAGCGACTTGATTCTGTACATAGTCTCTCTGAGTGTGCAAAGAATTAAAACTCTCAGCGGTTTGTTTGAACTGATCTACTATACTAGTAGTAAAAGCAGCTGGTGAGTACTCTTCAGAACTTCCAGTTAGCCGGGTCTCCTGACTACCAAAGCTCTTCCGAATATTCCGCCAAATTCAGGCTCGTCAAAATTTCATATCCTGGCGCCATCATCTGACAGGGAGCGTCTGATAAGACACTCGTTATTGATTGTGTGTCAATGGTATCCATCGTGTTTTATGTGTCGCCCTTTGACCATTGCTTATTAATTTGTGTTTTAATCCCTACTTTCTTATTTGCGTCAAATTTAAAAACGCAATCCGTTAGGGTTGTTGACTCAGCGACTCGATTCTGTACATAGTCTCTCTGAGTGTGCAAGAATTAAAACTCTCAGCGGTTTGTTTGAACTGATCTACTATACTAGTAGTAAAAGCAGCTGGTGAGTACTCTTCAGAACTTCCAGTTAGCCGGGTCTCCTGACTACCAAAGCTCTTCCGAATATTCCGCCAAATTCAGGCTCGTCAAAATTTCATATCCTGGCGCCATCATCTGACAGGAAGCGTCTGATAAGACACTCGTTATTGATTGTGTGTCAATGGTATCCATCGTGTTTTATGTGTCGCCCTTTGACCATTGCTTATTTATTTGTGTTTTAATCTCTACTTTCTTATTTGCGTCAAATTTAAAAACGCAATCCGTTAGGGTTGTTGACTCAGCGACTTGATTCTGTACATAGTCTCTCTGAGTGTGCAAAGAATTAAAACTCTCAGCGGTTTGTTTGAACTGATCTACTATACTAGTAGTAAAAGCAGCTGGTGAGTACTCTTCAGAACTTCCAGTTAGCCGGGTCTCCCTGACTACCAAAGCTCTTCCGAATATTCCGCCAAATTCAGGTTCGTCAAAGATTTGATATCCTGGCGCCATCATCTGACAGGGAGCGTCTGATAAGACACTCGTTATTGATTGTGTGTCAATGGTATCCATCGTGTTTTTATGTGTCGCCCTTGACCATTGCTTATTTATTTGTGTTTTAATCCCTACTTTCTTATTTGCGTCAAATTTAAAAACGCAATCCGTTAGGGTTGTTGACTCAGCGACTTGATTCTGTACATAGTCTCTCTGAGTGTGCAAAGAATTAAAACTCTCAGCGGTTTGTTTGAACTGATCTACTATACTAGTAGTAAAAGCAGCTGGTGAGTACTCTTCAGAACTTCCAGTTAGCCGGGTCTCCCTGACTACCAAAGCTCTTCCGAATATTCCGCCAAATTCAGGTTCGTCAAAGATTTCATATCCTGGCGCCATCATCTGACAGGGAGCGTCTGATAAGACACTCGTTATTGATTGTGTGTCAATGGTATCCATCGTGTTTTGATGTGCCGCGCTTTGACCATTGCTTATTTATTTGTGTTTTAATCCCTACTTTCTTATTTGCGTCAAATTTAAAAACGCAATCCGTTAGGGTTGTTGACTCAGCGACTTGATTCTGTACATAGTCTCTCTGAGTGTGCAAAGAATTAAAACTCTCAGCGGTTTGTTTGAACTGATCTACTATACTAGTAGTAAAAGCAGCTGGTGAGTACTCTTCAGAACTTCCAGTTAGCCGGGTCTCCCTGACTACCAAAGCTCTTCCGAATATTCCGCCAAATTCAGGTTCGTCAAAGATTTCATATCCTGGCGCCATCATCTGACAGGGAGCGTCTGATAAGACACTCGTTATTGATTGTGTGTCAATGGTATCCATCGTGTTTTTATGTGGTGTATAACTCATTGTATGTTGGTTTGTTGTTTGGGTTGGTTCGCGAACTTCGCTCTCCAAATATAAAATTGGGCATTGTTGTTTTCGCATTGTTAGTTAGGTAGCTATAGTAAACCGTTATACAGTAGTCGATGTGACAGAGTACAAGGCTTTGCACTAGCTTCCACTTTATATCGGAAGGAAGAAATTCTTTAAATCTATATAAAGACTTTAACTTGAAAAAGCCAACAGAGAGCACTTTGTTTACGTGGTCCATAAAATTGAGGTGGTTGTCAAACTTCAAACCCAGATTCCTCGATTTATTGCACAGCTCTATGACACAATCGTTAAGGATGATGTCGGCATTACGTACTCTGGCAGCTGCTTCGCAGTTACTGGAACTTCCCAGGCACATACTAACAGTTTTGCGAGGGTTCAAAAGCAAACCATTTTCACAAGACCAGCGTTGGATTGTTTCGAGAACATTATTCATATCTGTAATAACTTCGTTAATATTGGAAGGAAAGCCTGAAATGTACACCTGGGTGTCATCCGCATACATGTGACAATTGCAGGAGCTTGGTATAATTCGTGGAAGATCTGCAGTAAATACTGCAAATAACAGCGGACCAAGTACGCTGCCCTGCAGTACACCACGTTTCGGAATGATTTCTAGAGATCGTTGGTCATTTACTTGTGTTTGCTGTGTTCTATCGAGCAAGTAATTCTTCAGTAGCGTAAGAGCTGAGGGACTACACCCATAGTATGCTAACTTAGCAATCAACATTTCGTGATTGATTACATCAAAGGCTTTGCTGTAATCGAGCAGTGTAAGGATCGTAATTTTTGAACCATCCATATTCTTAACGATATCGTTTGTTACCTTGGTTAGAGCTGTAGCAGTGCTGAACTTAGAACGAAAGCCAGACTGAACTTCGGGTAGAATTTTGTTCATTTCAATGTGTTCCACGAGTTGATCATATATTATTGTTTCCAAAACTTTGGACATAACAGGTAGAATACTAATTGGTCGTAGGTCCGCAAAACTACTGGCACAGTTGATTTTGGGAAGTGGTGTAATTAGTGATTTCTTCCATAAGTCTGGAAAAACCGAATTAACCAGGCATAGGTTGATAATTTCAGTCATATATACCAAACAGAAAGGCAACACAGCTTTTAACATTTTAGCACTTATTCCATCCACTCCTATGGCGTTTGAACGTTGTTTGGCGATTGCGTCAGAGACATCCCGAGTTGAAACAGAATGAAACACCATTTCTTCAGTTACCATCGGATGCTTAGCGCGAGTGAAGGCATTGGTCACATTAGGGTCGATGTCCGTTTGTGGCGCAGAGTGAATGAAATAATTATTTAAAGCATCTAGGTCAATGTCCCCCAGTTGCAACTCTTTTTTTGATTTGGTGTGTATACTTGAATCGTCAAAGAACTTCCATAGCTTGCGAGAATCCCGTTTATTAATTTCCACTTGGTGTCTATAATAAGCCTTTTTCTCATTAAGAACAGCTTGGTTAACAATGTTGCGGAGTTCTTTGTAATACTGGTAGTCGGTTACCTTCCTTGTTTTAAGAAAACATTTGTGTGCTTTCTCTCGGAGTTTGATCATTAGACGTACGGTTTCCGTTAACCATCCGGGACGTGGTTTACTAAACTTCACCAAACAATTGGGTGCATGCATATCAAAAAGATAACCAATTGTAGTATTTATGTAATTAAGTTTACCATCAATGTCACTAATACTCCCTACCAGTGACCAGTCCATGTTTAAGGCATCATTAGAAAAATCGTCAAAGTCAAAGTTTTTGAAGCTACGAAAAGTTACTGACTTGTTCTGTGGCTTATCGATATGTAGGTTCAGATTACAGAAAACAAGTTTATGATCTGTTGAGCCAAACATATCGAATGTGTCCACCATCGAATAAGACATCCCTTCACTGAGACATATGTAGTCAATAAGGGTTGCCGAGCTATCAGTCACTCTAGTTGGTTCCTTGACAATTTGCACCATGCTGAAACAAGCCAAAATCGAGTTAATCAGGTCCACTTGTTTGCTACTCTTGAGTAGGTCTATATTAAAGTCACCAAGGAGTATGATGCCATCATGTTCAACGTAAAACCTTGATAATGCTAATTCAAGTTCTTCAAGAGCCGACATTGGTACAGCTGGTGGTCGATAAATTGTGCCAACAGCATACCGCCGTCCTTTGATGGCAACAGACAGCCATAGCTGCTCGAGAGTGTCTGTGTCAGTCTCGAGCTGTCGACATTTGATTTCGCAATCTGTATAACAACATAATCCCCCTCCACGAGTTGAACGATCGTTCCGAAATAGCGTGTAGCCAGGAATTGTTATTAAACTTGATGGAAAATCGGGTGTTAGCCAAGTTTCTGAAACGGAGAAAATTTTGAATTTTTTATCTTTAATTACACATTGCAGGTCGTCCAAACTTTTGTTTAAAGATCGGATGTTTACATGCCCTATTCGGAACGTATTAGGTTTACCGGAGGGCAAGTGCGTCGTTTTACTGGGTAAAGCTTTTAGGCTGGCTTTTTCGTGATTCACGAAAAAAGTTATATCGCCTGATTTTTACGTTTTTAGGCCAAGATTCGGGTTTAATTAGAGTGTCGTGTAATTTGAAGTCGGCCCCAATTTTGAATGAGGCGGTGTTGTTGAACGAGCTTAATTTATTACATTCAAAACTTTGTTCTGGAAACTTATTCTTTAAAAAGTTTAGAATAATATCTTCTATGACTGTAGCAGTTACACGAGATATGTGGAGCCAGCATTTGTTATTGACTCCACTGAACTCAGTAGTACCTTCGGCAGAGCCTACAATGCTTTTACTAGGTTTAGGTTTCTTACCTTTCTTATAACTGACGGGAAGGAAACCATCGTTGTTAGAAGATGATCTGGAGTCAATATTAACAACTGGGTGTACACTTAAGTTTTCTTTAACAACATTTAAGCCTTGAGCAATCGTGTCCTTATTTTTCATGTTAGAAGCGATAATTTCTTTCAGCTCAGGTTGGTTAAGGTAGTTTGTCACATCGGTTGTCGAAATAATTTGCGGCGATTTACATTGCGAACTATTTGAGGTTATCGGTTTCACAGACGGCTTCGAGGTCAAATTGCTGGCTGCGTTCAGTTGAGCTGACTTGCTACCTGTAGCGCTAGCTTGGGTTGCATTCGTTGTTCGTTAACACGTTTTTATTTTTGTTTTTGATTTTGAGGTTGGCTTGTTGTTTCGTTTTTTCTTCATTAAGAAGCTGTATAATTTGATTCTTGTCTTTGACACTTTCATTTAGCAAGTGAATTTGTTGCTTCAATATTTGAATGATTTCATAACTAGTAGGCTTGTACTCCTTATTTTCACTTACACTAGAGTCAGTAGAGTAATTTTCACTTTTATCCACACACGTGTCAGGACCATTGTATTTAAATGCAAAAGTGCAGCAGCTTAGCATACTATTACCCTTGATTTTGTTAGGGACACAATTTCTTAAGACTAGTTCGACGATTTCATTTTTCGTTAAACTCTTTAATTCGGCAGCGATTGAATTTACGGTTTCACTATCCATATCCATGGTTGACATAACCTCAACCTTCACATAACCTTCACTGGTCTCACGCGAGAGTCGGCTCGACGAATAGCTAAAAATGAACTTAAGAAGAAGCCTTATAAGCTGCGAAAAGCCCAAATGCTGACTGATGAAAACAAGCGAGCACGACTTCAACGATGCCGTGCTCTTCTATATCGCACCGCTGCTCAAATATGGGAAAATTTCGTTTTTACTAATGAAAAATTTTTTACTATTGAACAATTTCACAATCGTTAAAATGATAAGTATTGGTCAGAAGAAGCAGTCGGACTTTTTGCCATCGTTGTTCATTGCCGATACCGCTAGTCTGCCATGGTTTGGGCGGTATTTGTGCTACTCGTAATACACCTTTAGTTTTTGTGGAAGAAGAGGTAAAAATTAACAAGGAAATCTACCACCGGAATATTATAGAGGCTGTAGTTCTTCCGTGGGCCCAACAGCACTTTGGTGACCAACATTTGACCTTTCAACAAGACTGCACCTGTTCACAAGTCGAAAACTACGCAAGGGTGGTGCCTAGGTAAAAAGGTAAATCGTTAGATATCAAAGGGATACGGGCAATAAATACATTCTTCTTCTTAGTTAGCCTTTTCCGCCCATTTTTTGGCATTAGTCTCTTTCTCCAAAAGGAAGGTTTAGCATTAAGATCCCACGGCTGCTTAATTTGGGTTGGGGAATGTGCCTGTAACCCTTTTTTATTGTTGATGCTGGCAGTCATCAACTCAGGGGGATCGCCGGCTTTACGTGCCCTCCGAAGCTTGTGATACGGCCATAGAAAGAGAGTCAGAGAGAAAATTTGCCTTACTAGATTCCACACGGGATTGAACCGGGTGCCTATGGATCAGTAGTTGATCGCTCTAACTACTAGGCAAAGACCGTCTCTAATACAGGGTGGTCAACTAAGGAATTCCGATTTAAAGAGAAATAAAACAAAAACTTTCAAGTCAATTTTAATTTTTTTTACAAATAATGTTCAGCTCTTTGGAAATTCATTTCTTAAAATTACGCTCTCCAAATGTCCACCGTTTTTCTGCTGGCACTCTTCGAGTCGAACCCCGAAATTTAGAAAACACGTCGCAAAGTTTCTGGACCGATGGCTTGAATTTCCTGGCGGATATTTTCCTTCAACGCAATTAGAGTGCGGGGATTGTTGCGGTAGACTACACTTTTGAGGTATCCCCATAAGTAAAAGTCGCAAGGTGTCAAGTCCGGGCTTCTGGGGGGCCATGGAAGGTCTCCACGCCGAGAAATCAATTTTTCAGGAAAAAGCGCCTGAATTTTGCTTTTTGATGGTCCCCTGGCTTTAATTCCTGCACTAATTGGATCTTGTAGGGGTGCATGTGTAAATCTTTATGAAGAATGTTTATCAATGACGATCTCTTCACATTTAGAGCGGCCGCGCGCCGGCGTGTCGAGAGGCCCGGTTGGTTGCGAACAGATGCTCTCACTCGCTCTACGTTTGCATCGTTTCTCACAGATGTAACAATAATTGCAGAAATTTTAATTTTGCCACACTAGCCGCTTGATTGACCGTAGCTGTTATTAACGGTCAGCTAACTCATATACATTTAAGTATTTAGCCGGTATGCGAGGGGGTGGTTCGTAACTAAAATGCATTGCTCAGTATGAGGAAAAATGATGTTAATAGGGCGCCAGCTAAAGGTAAATAAAACTTATAAGAAGGGAAGAATTGTTTAATTTAACAAAAGCAAAGATAGTAAACAGTTGGTGTGACATTTATTTTCAATTCCTTATCAGAACAAACACATAATGAAAAATAAAAAACAAAGCAAGTAACATTAGCAAGTAGCTGAGGGCTACAGGCTAAAATAATAAAAACACAAGGGTTAAGTAAGAAAGTTTACCTGAGGGGTAAACTTCTTAAAGCAAAATACAACCACACTAGCTGAGGGCTAGTGATGGTTCAAGTCGACTCCCCATTACTATGAATTGTTCAACAATTGAATTCTTGTTGTGAAAATCGTTGACGTTAAATCAAAAGTCCCACCTGAAGCGCAGTTAAAACACACATCCCCGAATCTTTACTGACATAGCTCACTTACCTAGAGACTTCCAAAATGATGGATCGAATCTTTAAAATACCTTCCATTTCGGGTTACCTTCAATTTCAGAGTAAATCACGTCATCGTCCCACATCAGGTTATCTCCGGAAGTTTACTAAAATCAAATAAAGACACAAGAATGGATTAAACATAACTTCAGGTCGACAACGTCAACCACCAATGTTGAAAATTGAATTACAAACTACACAAATTCATAGTAATGGTTCGTTACAACGCTTCGTCCAACTTCAAACGGAGGGGAAAACATGGAAGGAACCGTCGCCATCGTGAAGAAAATAAGGGCCTGCCAAAGAACAACTGGCATCTTGACAGGAGCATAACAGAAGCTCACACAAATCTTCAAATGATACCATCGTTCCAAAACAATGCAAGGACCTCATTATCCAAATAAAACGCAACGCTCCAAAATCCAAGAAAATATGAATAATAATATTTCCGAACCAGCTCCAATATAGAAATTAATTGACGAAGGTCGACTTTTATCGGTGGGCTAAATTTTCCTTAACATTCCAGGTTTAACGGTCGGCAACATCTGGACGACATTGCAAAAATTCAACAAAAATGTGCGGTGAAAACGCAACCAAACAGATTCTTTGACCTGGCATTAAAACCCACTAAAAATAAGTGGTAAGAATCGGAGAAACAAAGTTGAATGTAATTTACCTGTGATATGGAGGATGAAATGATCACAGTAGGTTTGAAACACGAAAATTTGCACCAAATTAAAATTAAATACATGAGCGCTCTTAAGATGTTGGTCGAGCACTGCCCTTTTATCAAAAATGCGGCTTATCTCCTAGGAAAACATAGTGCCAACTTTACTCTCACCTTACATGCAAACTTGACAAAATTCAAGGGGACTAAACTTAACAGAAATTGTTACAATTTCCTGTTATACAGACCGTCGACGGTTTATCACTCGCTGGGGCAATGTCGAACCAGAACCAATTCTTCGAATGTTCTGACCCATTTCCGAATGAGTTGAGCACTCGGACATTGGTTAAGATTGTGCAAAGCATAATGTGCACGAAAACGACGACGCACAATAATGCAAGAATTTTGATTTTGGTAATAAGCGCGCACACAGAACGAACGCTCCTCACCCGTCCAGCGAACCATGGCGACTGAATTTTCATGAGCCCCTCCTTCGTTTAAGACCAACTCCACTTCTCTATTCCTATTCAAAACATTTTATTACATAGTTTGTGCTATCCACAGAAATTGTGCCTATTTTGGTATGGACTAACTGGACCTTTCTCAGGAACAGTCGGAGGACGTGGGTGGTAACTTCTTACCGTCGTGTGTTTCCGGCTAAGGTATTCATCCGGTACTTTTGATATTGGATATCAAATAGATTATTCTAAGGGCGCCAAACACACAGGAGCTAACTCCTGCCCTATGACGTTTTTTAAGCAGCGCGGGCACTGGGCGTAACGTACCCCTGGGGTACCGCCGACAAAACAAAAAATTTAAAGCTTCGAGTACAGGTTTCAAATCGTTGCCCTGTGTTGCGGCAGTTAAAACATTGTGTGATACTGCGTATTCAGATTGTTAACTTGTGGTCTACCAGCGCTACCACTTGCCAAATTATAAGAGTAATTATATAAGTCATGGTCATCATTGAGTGAAAAGTCATTAAAATTGTTTAAATGATTAAGTGCATGCGCTCTACCTACATCTACTCTACCTCTGGGTATCTTAATTGCATGTTCCAGTTCTAAAGGATTAACCGTAGGCACATAGTGTTTGAAACTAACGCGACGATGCTCAGCATCTTTTTTTTTTTGGTGCGCTGGGAGTGGGAAATCTCATGGACACCACCCGGATGGCGTTGGGTGGTAGTGTCGGACTCTTACCGACTAAAACCCCACTCCTTACGTGACTTAAGAGGCGTGGAATTCGTCGTGAAACATTTCTTCACTGCCCTCTTAAGGTGTATCGCTTCTAGATGTTTTTTTTTCCTTGGTTTCTTTAAACTTTCGGGACTTTTTTCTTCTTACGTAGGGTCTTGTTGTTCTAGCCTTTCATCTTCCTCTTTCCTTCCCATCACGTCTCTGATGAAATTCGTGATGAGAATCCAATTCTCTTCTTTGGCTATCCCTATTTCTACCATTGTATTGGGGGAGAGTGTCTGCCCAATCTTGTTCTCCAGTTGTTCTCTTTGTATTGCCCAGTTTTCGCACACGAATATCGTGTGTTCCGCTGTATCGTTTTCTTCGCAGTACCGACAGGTGGGGGACTCTCGGATGTTCATCCGGCTGAGGTAGGCATTAAAACAGCCATGTCCCGACAGAACTTGTGTAAGGTGGTAATCAAGTTCCCCATGGTGTCTATTCATCCACGTGGCTATGTTGGGGATGAGTTTGTATGTCCACCTGCCGGTAGCTTCTTCCTGCCATCTGGTCTGCCATGCCTCGATTGCGAAGTTCATAGCTTCGTTCGTGTTCGTATTGCTTCCTTGTTTTTTCCGATGGTAATTCTCGTATCTCACTTTCGCCATAAGGTCTATGGGCATAATGCCTGCTATCACCAGTACCGCACTGTTGGAGATGGTACGATATGCTCTCGCCACTCGTATTGCTGTTTTTCTCTGGATTTTTGCGATCTTCGCCCTATAAGCTGCTGTTTTCATCGCCCCGAACCAGATAGGTGCACCATATCAGATGGTGGAGTGCACCACGGAGCTAAATAGTTTTCTTTTGGACGACTTAGGGCCTTTGACCCTAGGCATCAGGGCACTTAGCGCGGCACTAAGCTTGCTGGCCTTTTGTGCTACCTTGTTCAGGTGTTGGCTGAAACACATTCTATAGTCTAATGTGACACCCAAGGTTACGAGTGTCTTCTGGGGAACTATATCTTGTCCTCCTACTCTAAAGATCATCGGTTGGACGATTCTTCTTCCGCTTGGGACCATTATTTCCGGAACCATTTTAAGTTCATGTTCTTCAAGCCAGTTGTTGATGAGCCGCAATACCCCGTTGGCGGTTTCAACGAGCTTATTCTCTGTTTTCTTCGCTACAATGATCGTAATATCATCTGCAAAGCCAACGAGGTCGACCCCTTCCGGAAGTTGGATCCTCAAGAGGTCATCATACGTCACATTCCACAGGGTCGGCCCCAACACCGAACCCTGGGCCACTCCGCCTGTGACTTCCATGCTGGTCTTATGCATCTCTTCGCTGACTATCAGACTTCTGCCCGAGAGGTAGTGGGCTATTATATTATATAAGTAGCCTGCTATTTTCTTTTTTTTAGCGCCTCAAGGATGTATCTCCATCTTAATGCTGTTAAATGCGTTCTTCACATCAATGGTGACGACTGCTACCAGGCGTCTGGTGTGCCGTGTACCCTCGCGTCCCCTGTTGATAATCTTCCCCTGTGTTGATGAATTGTCTTTTTGGTTTCTTGATTCTTGAATTTTGTTTTGCATCGGTCCTGTCGTCAATCGATTCCAGCCGAAATATTTTCTTGTGTATCTTTGAATTTTGAGGGCGTGTTCTGATGCAGATGGTCATAATTGCAGAAGTGGATCTTCAAGGGCCCGAGTTTGAACCCTTGTGCTAACGTTTGTCCTGCTTTGGTGCAAAAACCAGTTAATCAGGACTTCCTCAACTGGGGAGAAGGAGTAGATTTGGGTATCTTGGATAAGAGCAGGTGTAGGATCAAACCTTGGCTATGTAGTACATCAAAATTTACTTATAATTACTTTTTTCGTGCATTGGGAGTGGGGAAACCTTCCAAACGTCGCCACCCAGTTCTTTGGGTGGTAGTGTCAGATTCTTGCTGACTAAAACCCCATTCCATAAAAATTTCAGGATTCGCGAATGCATTACTTCATGTAATTCTTGCCGCTATGCTTGGACGAATTGAATTTTTTTAAATGTTTCTTAATTTTCCAAAAGCTACCCAAGTTAGCCCAATTCTTCGCGTTATTTCAGCAGTTAGGTTGTCTTTGCCAAGATTTATTAGGTGACCTAGATAGATGTATTCTGGAACATTCTGAATTGTGTGGTTCTCAATAACGATATTTACGTCATCTGGGCTGATAATCTTGGTTTTATCTTTGTTGATTTTTAAGCCTATTTTGTTGGATGCTTGATTAAGTTAGCGAATCATTTCTTTAAGTTTTTCTATATTTTCAGACATCAAGACAATGTCATCAACAAATTGAAATAGTTGACAAGTCTCCGAAGGTAAGAATTTAAGTCCTTTCGGTCTAGCTCATGCAGGATATTATTCCATCGGAGGGTTTTAAATGCGTTCAAGGCCACTGCAAGGGGGTACCTCATGGTGTGTCTGGTGCCGCTATTCGCTTCGCGTGCGGTGTGTATTATTTTTTCGAGTGCATGGGTGCTAGATCTACATTTGCGGAACCCGAATTTATTTTCGGAGAAACCCCTCCCCCACTTTTCTCTGTAATCTGGTAACGCTCAAAAACGTTGCTTAGGTGGTTTAGGATGCATAATGGTATGTACGGCGATGGCTCACCGATCGGCTTTGTTCCTTTCCTTATGAGGACCAACGTGGCTTCTTTCCTAATATCTACTAAAGTCGTAATAAAAACTAATAATCACTGTATCGTTTGTTAGCTCCCCCCCCTTCTCAATACTATCTAAGTATATTACGTAGACGAAAATAAATGAAGATCTTGGAACAATTGTTGAAGACGAAGTAAATAGGGAAGTAATTTTTATATGAACCATATTTAAGAGAACAAATAAACTCTTTCGGCAATTCTAAAGGTTTTTAAATCTTGGGTATAACAACCTTCGGCGGGAATAATAATGAAATGTTTGTCCGGCAAAAAAACTCCTCGCCACTGAGGCATCAGTTTCGGGGGGCTATTCCCATAAATCGGGTCTAAAATTTCGGGGATGTTATCGAGCATCGTCTTGCGGACTCCCCCCCCCCCGGATACTGTTATTTATTATGACTATTGATACTAAAATTTTTGAACTATTTGATTTATCTTACATTGACTATTTTCCAAGCGATAACAAAGTGGGTTGCGCTCTAAATTTTGATCATTCTTAGAGATGTTCGTTATTTAGTATCACTGATCACCTAATCCCAACTGCTTAAATTGCTCTAATGATGAGATTAGACGAAGTTTTGCTTTTCAGAAGTTGACAACTTAGGCAAATCAACTAAACGTTAGATAAATAAGTTTTTGCTGACACCACTAATTTTGTTTTTCTTTTCTAATTGTGACATCACAAATTTGGCGCCCCAACCTGGGGTCCGAAGTATTTTTACACCAGAAAGTGCATAGTGCATTTTTTTAATGTGACATCTCCGAAAGGCATGATCTACGTTGGTATTAATTTAAACTAATGCCATCTCCTTTTCTCACTTCTGTAATCGCCACTAGTCTGGTAATACTGTGTGACCTGTTGCAACGATGACGTTATTCGTATGGATGAAGGTAAAACAGCCAAACGGCCCTGTACAAGGAATTTCTACACTTTTTGTTCCTAGTTTGAATGGAAACATGTTTTCGATTCTACACCCCGGCTATATGATTTATCGGAATCGCCATACTCCATTTTGTCCAAAACAGCTGGGTTATTCTGAACTGATAATTCAACTGGTCTCTTTGGTAGTGAAAGCACATTCGAATCGATATTACCGGTCATAGTCTTTCCGTCGCATGGCGTTCTTGCTGTTTTCGGACAAATCCAAAGGATAAACGTAGGTTCAATATTATTTTCTTCGCTTCTGTCGCCATCGGAGGATAAATACCGATTATAACGTACATCTGAGTAAGGGACGTCTTTCTATTGTAGCCCAATAGTGATTGATATAAAGAATAAATACGAAAGTTTTCGCTATCTGACGATAAATCGGAAAACATAATCTTAAGTATCTTCGTTTTTGCCATCAGGCCAAGAATCTGGGAAAAATGATTCTATTGAATTAGGTAGGAATTGAATATGGAGCCTAGCTCAAGAACCTGGAGAAAAATCAAGATGCCGAGTTTTTGCATTCAAACTGTTTTTTTACTTTCTGCACTTTCGTTAATCACTCCCAATTCTAAAAAAAAGAGGTTTATTTTTTATATCAAACAATTGATGTAAATCGTACTCAATTTCTTCCGATTTAATTTTCACTTTTGGACATTCAAACTTATAGAACCTTTTCTCTTCGTCCATTTAAGTAGTACCAGATGGTTTGTTGATTTCTGACCAAAAATAAAACTTGTATTTAGAAGTGAGGTTATGTTTAACAGTGTTATTTAGAAATTATCGAAATCAATACTTTCCACAGTTATTAAATGTGAGTAATTCTGAAATGAAAGTCTTCTTTGTATTTAAAACAATAAAGTTAGAAGATATCCACGTACAACCCAGCCAAAACGAAGCAGAAACAAAAGACGGGAATACGCATACAGTGGCGGTTCGTGGGTTGCTAAATTATTCCGAGTTTTGGAAAATCGGAGTAATCATGTACATATTTAACAAAAAGTAACAGTTGGATTATCTTTAAGAAAGGTCCTGTATATTCGTAAAAATATACCTACGTCTTCACGTTGCTCATAATTACTAATTATTGCTAAGATTAAATTTGTTAATTATTAAAAATTTGTGAAAAATTGAATGTCAGACACTAAATTTCTTCCCTTTTATCTTTGTTGTTAGTTTCCACAGTTTTTAGCTTTTTTTGATAGCATGAAGCTTTTACCGAGATGATTTGTGGAAAAATGTTGCCTAAAACAGGCATAGCCCCTCTACTAATAGCATTTTAAAGGTAATCGTATACTTTAATTTCTTTTCTTTCTATACCAGTGGTATGAGTGTACACTCGTACACCTTATTGCACTTTTTCACACATGATCAGGTTTGGTTGGTATGCCTCGCCTTCTCAATCATGTACTGACCCCCAGAGCGCAATGTACCAACCCCGTTCCGCCATTTTAGGTCTTTCACGGTAACCTAGTTGCCGTTTGAACTTCGTACGGAAGCGGTGCAGTCCTAACCTTGCCGAGGGCTCCCTGCAGCGTTTACGGTTCGATTTTTATTTAAAAATATTTTTGAAATAATTACAGATTTCTTTAATTTTATCAAATAATTTTCCAATGTGGAATAACAATTCGAACTTTGAATTTTAATACGTTTAACAAATGTTTATCAGCATTGATGGAACGCACATTTTTCCAATTGAGTCTTGCCATTCTAGAAAGATACGTGTTACAAAATTTTTAAGTAAAACGGTGTTATTTAGCCAATTCATTGTGAAACATAATGTTGTTTTCATCCATGTTTTTGGGATTAATATTGATTACCACGTTTTGGATTTTTCCTGTTTGCCGGCTTTAATAAGCGCTTTTTTGTGGAAGTAATCCTACCTTCATTGTTGAAGGATTAAAAATCGTTCGTTTACATTCCATCCCTTAAAATTATTGTAAAACCCTCCAACAACATCTTGAGGTATGTTTGATAACTTGAAACCCACATTTGTTAAATTTAAATTTTCAGGGCGCTACCTTTGGCTTACCGTTGTTACTTTTGGCGATTCGCACCCCATCAGTACCAGTTCCCACCTCAGTCGCTGAGTATAGCCTTCTGGCCACGAACCCGGCTCAACGCCCCAACTAGCCAGGTGTCGCGCAGCCAAGGGACGATTTCCCCAACGCAGGGATACCATCTTCAATTGCACGGAAATGTTAACGTTTATCACGATTTGGACGTGAATCTCTTTCAGTTCTTGGTCCTTTTCCAGGGCCCAAACGTCCAGTATCATTAAAAGTAACATCAAAATGTACTATTTCTTTTTTCCTTGATCCATCAAGTTTTTTATTCTGTTTTCCGCAACCTCTTTTTCTTCAATTGGTGCATTTCCCCCCATTTACTTTCACTCCCCATTCGCCAGCTTCGTGTGTCTTAAATATCGGCTTAGTACGGCCGGCACGTAGCGCTTTCCACTCATCGATGGCGGTAGGTGTGAGTTTTTTAACTTCCATGGGAAGTCTCTTGCTCTCGATGGTAGTCCTGGTTTTATAGTCGTTCTTCCCTTCTCTACGACGATTATATAAATAGCGTTCATAATCCCTACTACCATCGCAGTAAAATTGTTGTACATAATAATAATAATATTTTAAATCCTGTTAACACTACATTGTATATAGGACAAGTCAAGAGGCACACAAAGCAGCTATAAACGTAAAATACATAACAAGTTGCGAAATTCCTGCACAGAGTACACACAATGCTCCATGAGAATGTCCTTTACGGCCGCTCTAAATACTTGGGCCGTTTTCGAATTTTTGATTTTAACAGGAAGTGCATTGAAAAGGGCCGTTCCACCGCCACAGGAGACCCCTCGTCACACCGGAGAGGTGAAGTGCAGGACGGAAATCATCCCTACCACGAGTGTTGTGGTCATGTATGTCGGAGTGACGCTCATGTTTACCCTTGTTCTATAAACATAGGCAAGGAGCTCAAAAATGTAGATTGAGGGAAGAGAAAGAATTTTGTGTTGTTTAAATAATGGTCTGCAGGAGTCTCTAGCTCCGGCCCCCGCGATACATCGAACAATTCTCTTCTGTGACACAAAAACACTCCCAGCCATTGGAGAACCACCCAGAAACAGACCCCCATAAGACAGCATCGAGTGCACATGGGCATAATAAAATACCCGCAGAACCCGGGCATCAACAACATTCCTGAGGCATCTAATTTGATAGCAGATTGAACCCAAACGCCCTACAATGAATCTACAGTGACTCCTCCAGTCAAGCACCTCATCCAAATGCAGCCCCAAAAATTTTACGCTGGATTCCCGCCGAATTAAACAATCATCTAACCGGAGATCAAGGTTCAGATCCCTTGATTCCGAATGTTATGGAACATCATATACCCAGTCTTAGCCAAGTTAAGTTGAAGCTTATTATGACCAAACCACCCACTCAACTGCGCGAGAAGATGATCAAGAGCACCATGAACTGCTTCCAAAGATCGATCCGACACCACAGATGATGTGTCGTCAGCATACATAATGGTTATGAAGTCAACGAAAGACAATAGGTCATTGACAAAAAGCAAGAAAAGAATTGGGCCCAAAACAGACCCCTGCGGCACACCAATGCTAACAGGAAGGAACGAAGACCTCAAGCTGCACCGAACACCATCCGAACGGGTGTAACCCATCCTCACAAACTGAGTTCTACCAGACAAGTAAGAACGAAACCAATCAGCAACAACCCCCCTGATTCCATACTTAGCCAGTTTCCCCATCAGTATAGAATGATCAACACAGTCAAAAGCCCTGCTCAAATCACAGAACAAGGCCGCAGGATGCTCACCCTTATCAAAAGAATTCATAACCACTGTCATAAAAGAGTCAATAGCCGTCATAGTAGAGCGGCAGCTGCGGAAACCATGCTGCTCCCCCGCAACAATACCGTGCTTTTCTAAATGGGACAAAAGTCTATTCAGCATCGAGTACTCAAAAATCTTCGACATGGCCGGCGGCAAACATATGGAACGGTAATTCGAGAGAAACGTTATCTTAGCTCTCTTATGGATCGGCACAACAGCAGAACCTTTCAGGAATTCGGGAAAAGCACCTAAAGAGAAAGATAAGTTTACAAGATATGTAAGTAGCTCAATGATGAGATCGCGACAGCCTTCAAGACACTGCAAGGCAAATCATCGGGATCCGACGATGATACCCCACGCATCGCAGACAAAACAGTCAATAACTCCGCTTCACCATACGGCAAAGCACACATTCTCTGTACAATTCCCAAGATATGCGGGGGAGAACCCCGAGGCCGGGGAATACCTGCCACAGTCTCCTGAACGACATTCACAAAGTAAGAATTAAGACTATTATATACCTGCTCCGGATCATGAACCACAACATCTCCAAACTCTAAAACAATATTACAATGAGATCTCCGCTTACCCGTAACCTGAGCAATGACGGACCAGGCCGCTGCACTCCTGTTGCTAGAATTCAAAATCTTTTTATTATAAAAATCGCGTTTGGCATTCCCAATTAAAGCATCGTGCGCTCGCTTAGTCTTAAGGAAGACCCCTCTTAGAGCAGGGAAATCGCTTCTGCAAACAAAACCAATTGTGCACCTCAGAACTTGACCTTCTAATTTCATCATTAAGCCAACCTTTTGTTGGCTGTAACTTTCTTAACAACAGGAAAACAACAATTAAAATAATACATAAAAACATCATAAAAGCATTTAAACGAAGTCTGCAGATCATCCCCACACAGATACAGCTCCGACCAGCTTTCGTTTTCAAGTAAAGCTTTAAAATTATTACAATTAGTCTTGCACTTTATCACTCCTACAGTAGGAAGAAACCGTGTTAAAATCCCCGAAGCTGAGAGAGCCAACCGATTCACACGTAGCCCATGTCTCAGTCACACAAATAAAATTTGGTTGCATATCACAAAAGTCGATGGTCATTTGATCGACCTTAGCAACAGTCAGTCCTTGAATATTTATTAATAGGAAGTCGCACTTCCGGTCATCAGAGATCACATCAGTTGACTCCAGCCCTCACCAACCGCAGCCCCAAACCCCGACGATCCAAGGGAGGAAGTCGGAAAAGTGGCGGCAGGTTCTACCCCTGCTCCTTCACCCTCGAATCCTGCGAAAAATCCTGTTGAATTCTCGACTTCATATGTAAATATCGCTATATCAGTGCTCCAACGGGCCACATGGTTGGGTCCATAATGCCTTCAAGATTCTGCAAATGCACCGTTACTTTAAAAGATGAATAGTACTGGGAAATTTAGGTGTCAACACAGAAGCCAAAGCTTCTGTCTTCACACCAGGCAACAATCTTGAAACAAACACGAAGGCCTTTCTGGGTATCGCCTTTTTTTTGTGCGTTGGGAGTGGGGAAATCTTCAAAAGACACCACTTAGATGTTGTGAGTGGTAGTGTCAGATTTTACTGACTAAAACCCCACTCCCATCGAAGTGCCGGGATTCGTTGGAACATTCCTTCCGTACACTTCGGGCCTCAACCACTGGCTACGTTGTAGCCCCTAGACTTCCTCGTAGGCTTGTGTTTGTCGCTGGTCGTTTCTCTTTGACCGCGACGATCTTTTTGCCATGGCATCCACCGCCGTCCAGTTCTCCTGACATGCGAGCATGACCTCTATCAAGCTGTCCGGGGACAGAGGCTCGCATATGGCGGTTTCGGCCTGTTGGCGCTGCTTGAGCCACCGGCGGCACTCAAAGAAGGTGTGAACACCGTGTCCTCTCCACAATACGGGCAGTTGCTAGTCGCTGCCTTCTTAAAGCGAAACAAATATTCCTCGAAACATCCATGTCCCGTGAGGAGCTGGGTGGTTTCGTAGGTTAGCTCTCCGTGGGCTCTGGTGTACCACCCTCTATTTCTGGGATCAGCCGGTGAGTCCACCTGCCTCTCGGGCTCGCGTCCCACCTCCCCTGCCATACGCGCAGAGATTGTTGCGCAGCTCCGTGATGGTAAAGGAGCCTTATCAAATTTGCGCTTGCGCTCCATGGCTTAGGTCGGCGGGGACGAGAGATGACAGTACGAGGAGAGCGTCCGTGGAAGTCGTCCTGTATGCCCTAGCAATTCTAAGGGCCATCCTTCTCTGGACTCGGAGGAATTCTCCGGTATAGCTGGCGTACTTCTGTAGGTCCTCCGCCCATATGGGAGCCCCGTAGAGCATTATTGACTCCGCTACGGAGGCCAGGACACGCCTCTTTGGCTCTGATGGACCCGCCAGATTGGGAAGCAGGCGGAGATCGCCGACGCCGCCTTAGCGCCCTTGCGGCCGCTTGCCGGATATGTTCCCGGAACGACAGGTTACGGTCGATTTGGACTCCCAGGATTTTCACCGACTCGGTGGGGTGGATGGTAGTGTCTTCCACCTGGATGTTGATTGGAGAATGGAGCCTCCTCCCACAGACCAAGACGGCCTCCGTCTTTTCGGGAGCTATGGATAGTCCCCTAGCATTTAGCCATTGACTTATCGACGCAATAGTCTCGTTAGTCTTATTGACCAGCTCTTCTTCCGTCTTCGAGACGACCACGATTGTCAGGTCGTCCGCAAAGCCAACTATGTCCACCCCGGAGGAACCGGCAGCCGCAAAACACCGTCATAACTGATGTTCCACAGAGTCGGCCCAAGCACCGAGCCTTGTGGAACACCTCCGCTCATGCGAAATCTAACTGACCTTCCTGCTTCGCACGCTGTGATCCAGCGGTTATCAAAATATGACGAAACCAGACCCCGGAGGTGTGGGTTAATGTTCCTCGCCTCCAGCTCCATCAAGATGTCGCCCCAGCGCACCGTGTTAAAGGCGTTCCTAATATCCAAAGCCACCACCAGTGGGAACAGCCAAGTGCCGCCCTTTGCCTGACGTATCTGGCTCACAATTCTCTGTAGGGCGTGGGTAGTTGACCTACACCTTCGGAAGCCGTACTGCTTTTCGGGGAGGTCTCCCCCCCTTTCGACCTCGCTCTGTAGCCTGGAAAGAAGCATCCGCTCGAAGATCTTGCTAGTGTGGTTGAGAAGGCACAACGGTCTATACGACGAAGGTTCCCCAACCGGTTTTGTGCCTTTTCTTATCAGGACCAGCGCCGCCTCCTTTCAATTCTGCGGGTACTCGCCGCTTTGCATAATTGCGTTAAACGGCTTCAGCAGCAGCTGTAGCTCGCCCACCTTCTTGACGAGGGCCGCCGGATGTTATCTGGCCCGGGTGCCTTGTTAGGTTTAATATTTGCAACTGCCGCCTCCAACTCCTCGTCGGTAAACGGTTGAATCGACGTCAGTTCCGGCACCTCAGGACGCCCGGTGCTGGGGCACCTGGGGAACAGAGTCTCCAGAATGGGTTCCAGCCTGTCCTCCACAATTCCCGTAGCGCTCCTCTGGCCAAGGCGTTTAGTTACGATCTTATACCCCAAGCCCCAGACATCCTTGTCGAGCTCTCTGAGGAGACTCTCCCAATTTCTGCGCTGGCTTCGTTCGATCTCAATGGCCAGCGCTCTTCGCTTCGCGAAGTCGTACGCGATGTTGATCCGCTGCCTCCGGGTATTTGGCTGCCACCCGATAAAACTTTCTTCTGGCGGCAGTGCAACTCTTTCGGAGGGCGGCGATGCTGTCGGTTTACCAGTAAACCGGTGGTCGCCTGTTGAATATTCTAGGCATGTAGTCGCATGCACACCGCAAAAAGTCCTCCAAGGCCACACTGGAGCCGTCCTCGGGTCGGTTTGATTAAGGAACTCGGCGAGCCTGTCTTCTCTCAGTTTCCGCCATGCCCATCTTGTTCTGTCCCGTTCTCTCGTGGTCGCCGATGCGACTCGGAAGCAGATGTAGCGGTGGTCGCTGCCTGTCTCCTCGTCCAGAACACCCCACTCGATTCTGCGTACCATGGACTCCGACGCCACCGTAAGATCCAAGACCGATCTTGACTCCCCCCTCTCGAATGTGGATTCCGCCTCATTTATGACAACCATTTCCTGCTCCGCAACCAGTTCGGTTAGGAGCACCCCGCCAGTCCTCCGGGGGAAACCCCCTTCGGGCGACTTGGCATTGAAGTCCCCCCAACGACTGAGAGCCTACTACGACGTCTAGCATGCTGAAAAAGCTCGCCCATCTCCCGCTCTACCACTTTCTCCTCGTCGTTTGGTGAGAAGTAGCAGGAGTATATATCATACTCGCCAAGATTGGCCCAAGCAAAGTTTTGCCATAACCACTCCGTCTAACGACCAAATTTTGCAACAACCAAGGCCGCTTTTCCGTTCTTGCTCATCACTTGCCCGCGGCAGGGTTTGGCCGCCCAGCGTGGGTTGGGCTCGCTGATTATCGCCACCCCAATGTTTCTCCTGCGCATTGTTTCATGCAGAAGGTCTGCGCAGCCCTAGCACAATTCAAATTAATTTGGATTACCTTGCTTCCACCAGTGTGGGCGCAGTTTCGGCTATCCATCCGATGGGCCCCACAGTTGAAGCATTTTGTACTTCCTTGCATTCTGCGATCTTGTGTCCAGGAGAGCAGCATTTAATCAGATATCCCTCTGCTCCTTTACAGCTTTGGGCGGGTGACCATTCCCCAGCATCCCGGGCAGAAACCGAGAAAAAACTCCCGAACTCTGCACCCCGATATCATCCCCACAGTTACTCTCGCCATTTTTAAAAGTTTTTCAGCCCCCGCGTTGTCGCAGCTAAAGACCGCCGTTTGCGTACCGCCGTATGCCGAGCGGAGAGATCTGATCTTGATGTCTCCCTCCTCGCCCACGTATCGTTTCAGGCTCGCTATGAGTTCTTCCTCGTCGACCAGTTCGTCCAGGTCCATTATTTTTAAATCCATTTTCGAACTTAGTTTATAGATCGGCGCTTCACCCATCTTTCCTTTTATTATTTCGTGCAGCTGTGCGACACCTCCGCTGCCTCCGCCCGGCTCTATGAGAACATCTCCACTTCGTGTTTTGGTGACGCTGCCCACCGTAGTTCCGCTTCCCTTCAGACAATCCTTTAATCTAGTTAGAGCCTCTTTATACGTAAAAGTCTCTGTAGCCTTAATAAGAACCGCCGGGGTTTCTTTCTTACTTTTGCCTCCTTTTTTGGCTTTGGAAGAGCATCGGCCTTAGCCTTCTCCTCTACCCTTGGCTTCTTTCGCTCCTTAGCACGTACTCTCTTCTCTTTGAGTCGTTCGCGCGGATCCACAAACTCACCTCCTTCAGACATGGCTTTGCTTTTTCCGTTTCGCAAGAGGCAACTCTTCCGTGCGGAACCTCCAATAATTTCCTGAGTCTGCTTCTTTGCGTCTCCGTTTTCTCCGTGTCAGAGTTCTCCAAGGTCTAGGGGCTGAAGGCAGCACTCGCCGCATTCGTGGAGCTTTGATCGCCGGTCTTCTGTAATGGGGTCTGGGCGCACTCCTTCATATCTTGCAGTTGTTCCGCAATGGTTGTATTTATACCCGCTACGGCGGCTTCAAGTTCCTTAACACTCTCCTTGCTGAAAGTTGTAACAAACTCCCTTGTCCTCACGTCTTCAATTTTCGCGTCCATGCCCCGAATGGTTGTGCCAAGTTTCGAGACCTGCTCTGTGATTTCCGACGTTGTAACGCCTATTTTCATCCATGCTCCTTCCTGATCTTTTCTATAGATCTTCTCTACCTCTCTCGCCTTCCGTGCCTCCTCCTTGATTTTCACAGTATCGGAGTGCACGCGCTCCGTCACTTAGTCACCTTTTCGATGGCCATATGGTGATCCCCATTTGCTTTCACCAGTTTTGCCATTTGAGCCTGGAGACTTTCCATTTTAGTAGCCATAGTTATGTTTTCTTGGCCTTTTCGGATTGCCTTAGGGTTTTGCCTTTCTTAGTTTAGTCGTCAGGCTCTCCTTAATTCCTTACAGTATTGTACCGTGAGGCCTCCCGCTCTTGTTTTTATTTTTCGTTGCATTCTGCAATCGTATCGTCCAAAAGAGACGTTAGCTCGTCTCCTTCCTACTCCCCAGTTAAACAGATTTGCATTAGGAGAACCTACTGGCGTATTATTTGCCGATCTCGAAATATTTAGGCGGGTTTGGGCCCCTCCTCGTTCTCATTCCCTCTTTCTTTGGCCTGTCCTCCGTTTCCTGATCTTCCGCATTCCTTTTCGTAGCCAATGTCGTCAACTTTTCCAGTAACATTAAGCGACCTGGCCTGGGCATCCACCAAGGTCGCTAAGCGGTCGCAGGATGACGATCGTGTGACGCCCGCTCCGACCCCTCCACGACCGGTACTGGGGATCCGGGCCCCTGCACCGTAACCGTTTTCTCTATTTTTCGTCCATTTTCATTGTTGCCTGGGTATCGCCTGAATCTTCAAATCCACACTACTGCCAATCACCACCGAAGACTTGCCCCCAGACGCCCCGCGAGTCCGCCTTGTTGTAACAGGCTTCCATTCCTCATCAACCCCAACTCCAGAGGGGCCGACACCGGCAGGCAGCTCATATAAACTCCGCGCAGGCAAAACCGGTGCAACAACACCGGACTTCTTGTTTTTCGCACCCCCGGCAGCTGACCTAGTTCTAACTCCGCTCTCAAGTCGACTCGAGGGATCCCCCAACCGCTTGGCTTGCAGATCATCAGGGAGCGGCAAACCAACACCAAGACCGGCCGCAGCAGAAACCACAAGAGACCCATCAACTCTAGAAGCATCACCATTAGGCCCATCAGGTCCCCGATTAATAACCATACTGTTCATTAAAGACTTCAAATCGGCTCTCAATTCCATAATTAAATTTCCTTGGTCTTTAATAACTCGCATACATTCTTCAAACATATCACACACATTTGACCTTTTATCAGGCGCACCAGTCAAAGGAATTTGACCTCTATCTACACAGACACTACAAAACCATTTCAAGTTGCTATTATTCAGTAAACAGTTCAATTCGCTCTTTTTTACAGAGACACAACTCATGTGAAAACACCTCCCACAACTTCCACCACAATTCACATGCGGATTCTCCGCCAAAACAAACAAAACACTACAGGCACCACAAGGCAACTTATCAACGACCGCCATTTTATTACAATACAAAAACATATAGTTATTGCCTTTATACACATACATGTAATCCCCTTCATAGCTAACTTGAAGTTTATCTTGCATTGCACCATAAATTTCACCTTCTTTAAGGATTGCATTACTATGTATCTTCTTTAGGTTTATCGCCAGCATTGTTTCGTTGGTTAAGCAGGCTCTTCTCCTTTCTGAAGAGCAGTTTTCTTAATTATCAGTTTTGACCTGTTCGGGTTTTCAGATTTTTCTTGGCTTTTGCTTTTCAGCAATTTTGTTTTTTTTTCATTTGTTTTTCTTCCTCCTGCTTTTTATAGTGATTCCAACGGATCTAAGTCGTCATCAAACAACAATGCATATTTATTTTGAATTACCCTCGCGAAATCCGAACTGATTTGGGAAAGTCCTCCCCTCCTCTATCTCCGTCTTAAGGCGTTTCAGCAGGAGTTCTCGTAGGCCTTACCGATGTGGTCGATAAGGCATATTGGTCTATAGGAGCTCGAATTTTGGAGGGGTTTCCTCCTTGTGTATTAGCACAAGTGTGGCCTGCTTCCAGATCTTCGGAAAGTGTTGGTTTTGAAGCACTCGTTGAACACTTTCAGGAAGGCGTGCGGAGCGATTGTCATTGCCCACCTCCCAACCCAACCCTTGGGGTTGTCAATCCCCACCTCCTAAATTGCTCTTATGATGAGATCAAACGAAATTTTGCTTTTCAGAAGTTGAGAACTTAGGCAAATCGAGTAAACGTTATAGAAATAAGCTTTTGCAGACATAAACAGTTAAATAAAGCCCAAAATTGGCGCCCAACGTGAGACTCGCAGATGAGTTCAGACTAAGTTTTGCTTTTCAGAAGTTACAGGTAAGTCGAGTACACTTCAGATAAATAAGTTTTTGCTGACACCACAAATTTTCTTTTTTAAATGTGACATCACAAATTTGGCGCCCAACGTGGGGCCCGAAGTAAATAGCATTTGTTTGGAGGCAAAAATTTGTGATAAGCCTTTTAGAATAGTTACAAGTACGCACACAGTTATCAGTAGGTTAAATATAATACGTGCACGTTTAATAATAAAAGACCATAATTTTTAAACATTTAATGTTGTACTTAGCGGTACTACACAAACCTACATATTAAAAAAGCCAAAATGAAAGCTAGCCATTGGCCAGCCACAAAGTATGTACATAGTGCATTTTTTTAATGCAATAGTGTTTGCAAAATGCAAATTACCCGTTAATAATGGGTAATAGTGTGGCCTGTTGCAACGATGGCGATATTCGTCTGGATGAACGTTACAATATAGCCTAACGACCCTGCACAAGTAATTTCCACACTTTTCGTTCCTAGTTTCTTCTTCTTCTTAGGTTAATATTTGCTAGAATTTTTAATTCACTGTCATTTATATGTCAGAATGTCAATTTTTTCCGTAAAAACTTGACAATTTAGCAGAGAATACTGGGGATAAACTTTAATCATGAATATTTTATTTATTAGAAATTTTTCAACTTCGAGACAGCGTTTACCGTATCGAAATTAAAAATAGATAATGTCGAAATCAAAATTTTAGCAAAAAAGTTTAACATAAAGTTCCCGATTATTTGAAGTTGGTCACTTGTAAGAAACTCTTTAATTTGCTTTAGCATAAAATTAAAAGTACTCAATCTACTCCTTTAAAAGAGACGCCGATTGACCTGTTTTTTACATTTATTTATTTACATTTTTAACAGCATTTTAATTATTTATGTTTCAGGTAAACTTGACAAAAATTAAAATAAATTAGTTTGGAAAACGTCAAATAAAATAAAATTGAACGACTTTAAATTAAATAAAACTTACTTTCTTTTTCAAATTTCATTCTTTTATTATGAATTAATTCTATTTGCTTTCTTCAGAGACGTATTTAGTTTTATGAACAAAATTTTAAGTTTTCATTCGTATGATACGACCAGGTCAATATACTGAATTTAACTGGCGCTGCGAACAGGATACCTTCACAAGTACAACTATTGTCTACTACATGAAAAACATGCATATTTATTACATAACTAAACTAGCAGCACCATTATATTATCGTCGCAACATATTTCAACGGTTTCCTTCGATATTTAATATCCCGAATTGTAAATGGTTTTGGCTAAAATAAGTTTTCAAATTACTTTTTTAACTTTATTTTCTAGTACACTTAGAACTAGAATCTTCACAAACATACTTTTACCCGCCGGTATGTCTTTTTAAATGAACTTTCATATTTATTTTACGTACAGATTTATAGTCACAAATTTCACAAGTAAACTGTTTCTCCCGAGTGTGAATTTTTAAATGACTTTTTAAATTTTGTTTGCTAACACTTTTATAGTCACAAATTTCGCAACCAAACCGTTTCTCCTGAGTATGTACTTTTAAATGATATTGCAAAGTTGTTTTATGTGCACATTTATAGTCACAAATTTCACAAATAAACTGTTTCTCCCCACTGTGAATTTTTAAATGACTTTTTAAATTTTCCTTGTGAGCACTTTTATAGTCACAAATTTCACAAGCAAACGGTTTCTCCCCGGTGTGTACTTTTAAATGATATCGCAAACTTGCTTTATGTGTACATTTATAGTCACAAATTGCACAAGCATACGGTTTCTCGCCAGTGTGCACTTTTAAATGACTTTTAAATTTTCTTTACGAGCACTTTTAAAGTCACAAATTTCGCAACCAAACGGTTTCTCCTCAGTGTGAATTTTTAAATGAGTTTTTAAATTTTCCTTCTGAGCACTTTTATAGTCACAAATTTCACAACCAAACGGTTTCTCTTCAGTGTGAATTTTTAAATGATTTTTAAAATTTTTTTTGTGAGCAGTTTTAAAGTCACAAATTTCACAACCAAACGGTTTCTCGCCAGTGTGCACTTTTAAATGACTTTTTAAATTTCCTTTGCGTGAACATTTATATCCACAAATTTCACAAGCAAACGGTTTTTCGCCTGTGTGAATTCTTAAATGCAATATTAAATTATATTTCTGTGTAATTTTGTACCCACAAAGTGCACATTCAAATAAATTTGCGTTCTTGAATTTTCTTGCAGGTTTCAACTGACTGAACTGTTCACTATCGCTTTCTTCTTTAATGTCAATCGAATGGTGCAAATCTTCTAAATTAAATTTCGCATCATCTAGGACTTCGGATTTAATTTCGGAATTGCTGCTTAAACTACATGAAGTCTTCGTAACTTGACTGGTATTGTCCATAACTTGTAACTCTTCTAGTGGTAGAACTTGAGCCATATCTGTAACAGGTTAGATTTAAAAAAATATATGTATGTTATACATGCAAGAATGGGTAATGATGCACTACGAGACGATCTGATCACCTTTGAATCAAATTGTAAAGTTTAACAGCCTTATAAATTCAAAGTAAAATATTATGCTCTGCTTTTAAAATAAGTTAACATTTTAACGTGCACTTTAACACTAGCATACAACAACTTCGAAATCGTTGCAGTCAATACTGCAATGTATGTATTTTACAAAGCAATACTACAATGATTTTTATAAAATTAATATTTATTTATGATAAATCATCTAATTATATAAAGTGAAATAACCTACTGTTTTTTTTTGAAAATTTCAAAATTTAATAATAGTTTACGGTGACAACTTAATTTCAGTTGTGTTGATTTAAGTTTTGTCAAATAATATCGACACCGAATAACATTGATAATATTCTTTAGTGGTCGGCAAGGACCAAGGGTTGAAATAACAGTCGAATTATTGAAAATCCTGTTGAATTGTTAAAGAAACAATTGTTGTTGAATCACAGAAAAAGGAAGTGTTGAATCGAGAACAATTGAATTGTGAAACCAAAAACAATTAAATTTTAAACAAAAATAATTTATTGTCGAATAAGCAGTCGAATTATTTGAACCAAATAAATGAATTACTGAACTAAACAGGTGAATTTAATTAAACAAATCAGCTGAATTATTTAAAAAAAAGTTACATTTTAATATTTTGTTAGTAGCTTCTTTCTATAGCAGAAAACAGTGTTGTCAATTGTTGAAAAAAAATCTGATAGTTGAAAAATGTTAAATTGTTAAGAGGGGGATATTTTTCAAAAAAGAAAACTGTTGTCAACAGAATACTAATGAATACTAAAAAGAAATCAGAATACAGTTGATATACTAATATTGAAATTCTAGAATTAAACTCAAATTTTGTTCATAAGTTGTGTTAGCAATTTTTGAAAATGTTCATGATTAAGCTTAAACAACCTCATTTTGTAAATAAATTATTACCTATTGACAATATTTTTCTTTAAAAAAAAATTTCTCTATCATGACAGAATTCATAATTATAAATTTATAGAAGCCACATACATAGTAAGCAATAATTTATTTTCAAAATGAGGTTGTTTAAGTTTTCAATGATGAATATTTCCTAAAATTTCTGACAAAAAGTAATTAACTGATATTAACTAAACTATGTTTTGCCTAAACCATGTTTGACTAAAAACAAAGTTAAATTCTAGAATTTCAGCATTATAATAACATTTTGGTTTCTTTGTTTTTCTATTGTCGCGTCATCTGTTGACATTAATAAAAACTCCCTCTTAATGAAACAGTTGAATTGTTGAATCAAGAATGACGATTGTTGAACAAAAAACAATTGAACTATTAAACCAAAAATAATTCAATTGTCGAACAAACCAGTTGAATTATTGAACAAAACAACAATTATGTTAAACAAAACAGTAACATTGTTGAATCAAGAATAATTGCGTTGTTAAACAATTGAATTATTAAACCAAAAACAATTAAATTATCAAACCAAAAATATTTAAATTGTTGAATAAAAAAGTTGAATTATTGAAAAAAAAACAGCTGAATTTATTAAACAAAGTAGTTGAATTATTGAACAAAACAATTGAATTATGTAGCAAAACAGTTGGAAAAAGAAAAAGCTGGAGAAAATTTTGGAAACGTTCCAAAAAAATTCTCTGCTTTCAATATTTAGTAAATTAAAAAAATTAAATATAGATCGATTAAACGAAATAAATCTCAAAAATCAAACGTCATTTGAAGGTCAACTTTGTTTTTTTTAAATGGCACCCTTATATTTATTTAGCAGATTCAGATTATACATGAAAAAAAAGTAAATCGTTAAAACTATCCCTGCTCGAGTAGACATAAATTTTTACCGCTATGAATTGTGCAAATAAGTATCGGTTAGTCGGGTAGCAAAGGTTGCTTTTCAAGCAGTGTTTTAAATTAAATAATGTGTTGTCTATGAATCCGAACGTTCAACAAGTGTCTAGTTGAATTTCAGACACCAAATCAGTAGACACCTTGATGTACGTTTAACCAGAAACTAATGCACACTGCTTAATTCATGTGAAGAAGTAATAATAATTTTCAATCAAATTTTTTTTAATTACATTAATTCAATATATCCTAAAATAATACCTAGAAAGTATTTTCTGATTTTACTTTTTTAAATAAAGGAAATGTCAAAGACGAAGCTGGCGTAACATGAATTATGAATTCGCCAGAAGCTCTATTATCATTATTATTGTTTTGAAGCTATTAATGTGTTTATAAGGATTAATAAAAGAAATCAATGAAAACATTTTTGACAGCCTTCGAAGATGCAATGTAAACTGAGATCGGTAACATACAACACCCGACATTAAATAGTTATCGGGTGGTTATAAATTTGAAGTTTGGTAATAATACAACGCAATTTAATAATTGTTCATTCAATTTAAATAAAAGAGATGCACATTGGAAATACAATATAAATTATTATGGCTTAAAAAAATATAGGTTATGTTAACAAAGAAAATAGTTATTTGCACGCGGGACAACATAATTATCTTAGTCTTTCACAAACGCTTTTCTTACCTGAATAAATAAATTCAATTGATTGCACTTTATTGTTTTATGAAACTTTCATTTAAAATTTTAATATTAATTATACACTTCATACAAAGGATTTCTACAACCGAATGGAATCTTCCGTGTAAGCTACACTGCCACCAGCGAAATTATAATGGACACACCGCCGCGACATCGCCTGGTAGTCAACTAAACTAATTAAGAAAACAGATGTTACTGTCTTTCCACTCTTTCAAAATTTATTTAATTTCAAATTACTACTTTCTAATCACTGATGTTTAACGAATTCTTACAATCAGAACATAAGCGTCAGCTAAATTTGTTTTGTGGTTATTTATAGGTTACTTATTTTTACCATTGATATAGTAACTAGGGATGCGCTGTGTACTTTGTGAAAATTTAAGAATGAACGAAATTAAGGTTATCTTTTTTTTACAGTTTTGTCATTTGTTTACAGTGTTTCAAGGCGAATATTCGTGGGTTTTGGTTTAATTTTTAGTAATTTAGAGGAAGTAATTGTAAGGAAAAGGAAAAGGAAGTAAGTAGGTAGGTGGGGTACTCACAACACTCCAAGTAAAATTTGCTTTTCAAGTAATATTGTTTATTTTTATTTTATGTTATAGTTAAATTTACATTAGTTACACCTTTACAAGATAAATTAATATAAAAATTATCAGAATTTACTGCTTTTAGGTATACTTTTATTTATATTTTTCATATGGGAACATTAAATAATTTGTATTTGGACCGTGAAAAACCTTTAAGGTTGTGATAAAGAACACTTTTACAAACCAATTTTTAAATAAAACTTTTGTCCAAGTCCAAATCCTTGGGGGGTATCCCTCTTTAAAGCAATTTTTTGAATTTCTTCCTTCAAACCATAGCACCGTAACCATTGATTTTATGGTATTAACGGTTTAGTAATTTTTGAAAGATCATTTATTTATCTACAAACCGGTTTATAATTTTTATCTTTTAGAATCAGCGGATTTCAAGTTATGAATTAAATTAGAAGATGAAATGTTAAAAAATTGCAAGTTTTATTTTTTCGTTTTCTTGCGAATCCTGTATCTTATAAACAAAATTATTTACAAAACCCTAATGGCCCAATTTGGATAGCAAATTTAACGGGCTATAATTTCAGTCAAGTAACATTTTTTAGAAAATCAACCCATTTTACAAAAAATCCCAAAATTATGAACAAGGTCAATAAATTGCTTTAAAGAGGGGTACCTCCCAGGGTTTGAACTAGGACAAAAATTTTATTTAAAAATATTTCTTAGAAAAGTGTCTTCTATCACAACCGTAAAGGTTTACCATGTACACGAAGACTCCTGTATGACTATTATATTTTTGTACCGACCTTATTCATTATTTTGGGATTTTCTGTGAAATGGATTGATTTTCCAAAAATTTTTAGTAAACTAAAGTTATAGACTGTTCAATTTGCTATCCGAATTAAGCTGTTAGTTTTTTGTAAGTAGTTTAGTTTAAAAGATACAGGGTTTGCAATAAAAAAAAAAATAAAACTTGGAATTTTTGACATTTCTTCTCTTAATTTAATTCATAACTCAAAATCCGTTTATCCTAGACAATAGGAGGTTATAAATTAATTTGTAGGTAAAGAAATTGTCTTTAAAAAATTTCCAACCTATTAATACCATAAAATCAATAGTTACGGTGATATGGCAGTTTGAAGGCAGAAATTATAAAAATTGCTTTAAAGAAGTACTTAAGGGTTTTGACATGGACAAAATTTTATTTGAAAAGTCTCCTTTATCACCACCTCGAATGTTCTCTACGGTCACGGGGACCCTTCTACTTGAGGCTTGGTAGTTTTTAACAAAGGCGACAGTAAATGTCCAAACAGGCAGGATTTGGTGCGGTTGCGCTAATGTAAAGACACGCCTCTCATTTTCGTTTTAAAATTTTAAAACCTCAGTTGACCCGCGTTTTTTTGCCTCGTTGGTAAGCCTATCAGTTGACGCATTGTGAATTTCGTCAGGGTTTTACAGAATTATTTTCCTGTGTAAATCTTACTTATCGTACGAGGCGCCATCTACATTTGACTTCAGCTGAATAGACTATAGTGAATCTTCAATTATTTCGGTTTAGCTTAGGCGCTTAGGTGAAATTATAAAATTTATGTGCTTAAATACCTTATTTTTAGTGGTCTGGATTTCTGTGTGCTTATTTATGGTGAATTTACTTGGACATGGATTCCTAACCTCCATGTCACGATGTCGATCAAATTTATTGATAAATAATCGATCACCTTGTAAGTACACAAATTTCCTTTATTTATTTGTAGAAATTCGATGCACTAATAATCTGAAAATTTTTTTAGCTTTGAACAAATTCTTCACTTGGCTAAAGGTCACCATTCGAAGCTGCTGTCGATCCAATTTGTAAAACAATTGATCCCCATAACATTACAAAATGGATGACTGTAACCATTTTGAAGTTGTCGTATGGTAGTGTTGCAGTACGCAACAATTAGATTAAGCCGTTTTGAAGTCTCGGAGGTCAGCGCTCCAAACCTGATGTACAAAATATCGGTCATGAAAGTAGATAATGGTTAGTAATTATTATTGGGCCTAACTTGGTATCACAAATTTTAATTATAAAGTGCCGGTTAACTCAGGGTGAAATATCTTATTTTAAAAGCTTAGCTTAATATTTTACTGGGCTGTTTGTTTGTTATATTTAACAATTTGAAACAAAGTTGGGCCGATTGTTTCGTAATGCATCATTACGTATTTTTAATGCTACATGTTACAGATATGGCTCAAGTTCTACCTCTAGAAGACTTAAAAGTTATGGACAAAAATAATCTAATCAGCAATTACGAAATTAAATCTGAAGTGCTGGAAGACATGAAATTTAATTTAGAAGAGTTGCATCATTCGATTGACATTAAAGATGAAAGTAATAGTGAACAGTTGATACCTGCACAAGAAGTCAAGAACCCAAATTTATTCGAATGCGCAATTTGTGGGAACATCTTGTCGTATAAATCTCGATTAATATTGCATTTAAGAACTCACACGGGTGAGAAACCGTTTGCTTGTGAAATTTGTGACTATAAATGTACACAAAAAGGAAATTTACAAAATCATTTAAAAACTCACACTGGAGAGAAACAGTTTGCATGTGAAATTTGTGCCTTTAAATTTGCACAAAAGACAAATTTACGAAGTCATTTGAAAAGACACACCGAAAAGAAACCGTTTGCTTGTGCAATTTGCGACTATAAAAGTGCTTTCAAGGGAGATTTAAAAAGTCATTTAAAAAAGCACAACAAGGAGAAGCCATTTTCTTGTAAAATTTGTGACTATAAATGCGCACGAAAAAAATATTTACATTATCATTTAAAAACGCACAACGAAAAACAGTTTGCGTGTGAAATTTGTGACTATAAATGTGTATTTAAACCGAGTTTACAAAGACATTTAACAACGCACACCAAGGAGAAACCATATGCTTGTAAAATTTGTAACTATAAATGTACAAAAAAAGCATATTTACAAAATCATTTAAAAACACACCCGAGAGAAACCGTTTGCTTGTAAATTTTGTGACCTGCAAAGTGCTCGCAAAGACAATTTAAAGTCATTTAAAAACTCACACAGGCAAGAAACGGTTTGTTTGTGAAATATGTGACTATAAATGTGTACTAAAAGGAAGTTTATGTTATTTAAAACACACACCGGAGAAAAACAGTTTGCGTGTGAAATTTGTGACTATAAAAAATGTGCACATAAAACAAGTTTTCAATATCATTTAAATTTTAAACAATATCACTAAACTCATCTAAACGGGCAATGTAGCCTGTTACTTCATTCTTCGAAAAAACTTTGAACTGAAATCTCAAAACTCGTGTTCACCGATTTCTCAAAAACTATTGTGCCGATCTTATTGAAATTTAGCGCACTTTTTCTAGATAGGATTGTCTAGTGATTGAAGAAAGGTTTTTTTTCTTTCTTTGATCACAAGTTATTTTACAAAGCGAAACTTGGTGTAGATTTTGCCGAAAATTGTTCTTTTTTGCATACAACTGTGCCAAAAATTCAAATTTTAACTATTTTTTAAATCCTACTACCTCTCAGAAAATATTATGTTTTTTTTATCGTAAGTTATCCTAACCACAGAGAGGATACTTTTTTAAGGAGTCTCCGAAAACCAGGTCCCAACGGCTAATTTCCAAAAATTTTATAAAATATTCTTTAAATGTAAAAATTTTATATGCTTAAAAGTTGAAATAAAATAATTCATTTATTATATTAAAAAGTATATATCCTAACTAATGTTTATTAATATTTAAATGTCTGTATTGACTTTAGAAATGTAATAATTGAAATAAATGTCAACTTTAATAACTTAAAATTTAAACAACTGTTCAGTTGTTATTTTGTACTTTGAATTTTGCCGCCTTTTTTAATTTAAATAAACAAAAAAACGAATCGTCACGTATTTATTTCAAGATAACAACGGTTGTTCTGCTAATTTATTATTATTGTTTTTTAATAAAAAAGTTTTTAGATTTTTACAAGCTAAATGAAATTTTCCAACTTACAGTTTTAGTTTAAGACAACCTTGTGCAATGGGTGACGGTTCGAATTCTCTGATCGCGATTTTTACTATTTTTGAAGTGGTTTATGAAAGATGAGGGTCTAATGTATAAAAAAATTTAAATTTGCGGTCGGTTCACTAATTTTGAAAAAAAACGGCTTTAAAAATTAATTTTGAATGCAATTTTGTCATTGGCTCTTTTGAACTGTAACCACCCCGCCCACCGAAATTAAAATAGGGTGTGGGGACAGTAAAGATACTAGAATCTCGTTTTTTACAACGAATTATTAAAGATGAAAGTCTAATTAACTAATAAAAAAATCAAATTTGTGATCAGACCACAAATTAAAAAAAAAATCACTTTTTCCGCACCCTGCGCTTGCCCCGCGTCGCTCCGGGCGCTACAAGCGGTTTTGATAAGCGCTTTACTTACTAAAAGCATCATTAATTATTAAGTCAACGTCGTCTACTTTTGATACAGGGTGGCTAAGGCTCCGGTAAACGTGACTAATGTTGCGGCGCGAAATTTTGATTGAAATTAATTATAATTAATCAAGAAAAAATTATAAATAAAATCCCATATGACGATTCCACTATTGTCGTGGGCAGATAGACTGGTCAAAAATGTAATCTTTTAATTGTTAAGCAGTTCTAAACATAGATGAGAGATATATCGGGTGGCGTATAATATCTTCAGAAACAAATTTGATAAATTATGAGGATTTTAGCCTTATTATCAGATTCTTCTTCTGCTTGTTTTAGGTTTTTTTTGTTTGTTTTATTATCAGGCTGCGCGTACAGTGGATCTGTTTGAGGGCAATTCGTGGCGAACAGAAAGTCTGACGTAGACTCTTAGATGCAAGTAATCGGTAATAGTGAAGGATCGAATTATCCTTCGTCTGAATTCGTCCGAAAACGGATTCACTGTGCGCATAGCCTTAGAGAGCGCATTAATATTGTCGATGTTTGAAATTCTAATATCTCAAAAATGGTGATTTGTAGGAAAAAGTATACAAACAATTTTGTAGAGAATTGCATTATCTACAACTTTTGTCTAAGCTATTTTTACAATTACACTTAGCATTTACAAGAAAAATGCGAAAACCGATATTTATGACCTTTGGCCTTGAATAAAATTTTTAACAAAAGTGGGATCGGTGAGGAGTTTTGATATATTATTTATAATAGTGTATACAATTACCAATCAAATTGAATTCTAAGAAAAGCCGGGCCGCCTCCTAGTATTCAATAATTATGAAATGTAGTTAATTTCAATCAAGTTCCCGCGCTGCAACATTGGCCACGTCTACCGAAGCTTTAACCACCTTACAACAAAGTAGACAACGTTAATTTAACAATAATTAACATAAAATACTTGTGGACAAAAAAGCAGTTTTGTATATTTTAATTTATTGCCGGTATGTGAGCATTGAACGTTTTCCATCAAACCTGTTCCAACCTTTTCCATCAAACCTTCTCCATTAAATCATCATCAAGCCTTCTTTATCGAACCTTTTTGTCAAACCTGTTCATCACACCTCTTCATCAAACCTCTACATCAAACCTTTTCATCAAACCTCTTCATCAAACCATCTTCATCAAATCTTCTTCGTCCAATTTTCTTCATCGAACCATCTTCATCAAACCATCTTTATCAAAACTTCTTTATCAAATCTTTTCATCAAACTAATTTCATCAAACCATCTTCTTCAAACCTTTTCATCAAACCGTCTTCATCAAATCTTCTTCATCAAACGTCTTCTTCGAACCTCTATATTGAACCTCTATAAGGAACCTCTTTATCAAACCAATTTCATCAAACCATCTTCATCAAACCATCTTCATCAAATCTTCTTTATCAAACCATCTTCATCAAATCTTCTTCATCAAATCTTCTTCATCAAATCTTCTTTATCAAACCTCTTCATCAAACCATCTTCATCAAATCTTCTTTATCAAATCTTCTTCATCAAACCTTCTTCATCAAACCTCTTCATCAAACCTCTATATCGAACCTCTTCATCAAACCTCTTCATCAAACCTCTTTCATCAAACCATCTTCATCAAATCTTCTTCATCAAACCTCTTCATCAAACCATCTTCATCAAATCTTCTTTATCAAACCATCTTCATCAAATCTTCTTTATCAAATCTTCTTCATCAAACCTCTTCATCAAACCTCTTTATCAAACCTCTTCATCAAATCTCTTTATCAAACTTCTTCATCAAACCTCTATATCAAACCTCTTTATCGAACCTCTTCATCAAACGTCTTCATCATACCATCTTCATCAAATTTTCTTTATCAAACCTCTTCATCTAACCATCTTCATCAAATCTTCTTCATTAAATCTTCTTCATTGAACCATCTTAATCAAACCATCTTTATCAAACGAATATCATCAAACCATCTTCATCAAATCTTCTTCATCAAATCTTCTTCATCAAACCTCTTCATCAAACCATCTTCATCAAACCATCTTCATCAAATCTTCTTTATCAAACCATTTTCATCAAACCATCTTCATCAAATCTTCTTCATCAAACCTCTTCATCAAACCTCTTTATCAAACCTCTTCATCAAACCTCTTCATCAAACCTCTTCATCAAACCAATTTCATCAAACCATCTTCATCAAATCTTCTTCATCAAATCTTCTTCATTGAACCATCTTAATCAAACCATCTTTATCAAACGAATATCATCAAACCATCTTCATCAAATCTTCTTCATCAAATTTTCTTCATCAAACCTCTTCATCAAACCATCTTTATCAAATCTTCTTCATCAAACCATCTTCATCAAATCTTCTTTATCAAATCTTCTTCATCAAACCTCTTCATCAAACCTCTTCATCAAACCTCTTCATCAAACCTCTTTGTCAAACCTCTTCATCAAACCAATTTCATCAAATTATCTTCATCAAATCTTTCATCAAACCTCTTTATCAACCCATCTTCATCAAATCTTCTTCATCGAACCATCTTAATCAAACCATCTTCATCAAACGAATATCATCAAACCATCTTCATCAAATCTTCTTCATCAAATCTTCTTTATCAAACCTTCTTCATCAAACCTCTTCATCAAACCATCTTCATCAAACCATCTTCATCAAATCTTCTTCATCAAACCATCTTCATCAAATCTTCTTCATCAAACCTTCTTCATCAAATCTTCTTCATCAAACCTCTTCATCAAATCTTTTCATCAAACTTCTTCATCAAACCTCTTCATCAAACCATCTTCATCAAACCATCTTCTTCAAATTTTCTTTATCAAACCATCTTCATCGAACTTCTTCATCAAATTTTCTTCATGTCGTAGCCACATAATCTGTCATATCACCAATTATTTCCAAATGATCAGCGATAGCAACATTTTTTTTATGTAACCTTGCATCCATCACAATTTTTGATAAACAATAACGGTCGATATTCTTTAAATAATCCAGGCAACATTAAACTACTGACTACATGATTCTTCATTCAACCAATACTTCCTACTGAAGAACGATATGCAACATCTTCTTTATGTAATCTTGCATTAATCGCAATCTTTAAGGCATCTTCAACAACATATATCCATCGCTACAACTGTAGAAGTGGATTGAGTCCTTAACTTCAACTGCCGGTTCTCGATCTGTTGCTGCAAGGTTGCTAATTGGTCTTCCATAATTTTTTATTTACAAAATTATGGCTTAGGCCAATAGCCTTGATGCAAATCCAAATCACACAAAAAACAAATAGTTCTCTTACTTTGGTACTGGGCCCATAACCTATTGGGAAGGTTGGCAGTATACAAAAAGAACAAATACAAAACTTAAACAAACATTTAATAATCAATACTACAACATAGCAGAATAAGAATAACAATAAACACAAACCTTCATCCAACTGAAGTGGTCTTACTTATTGCTTTTTGACTTTGTCTTCTTGGCACTGTGGAGTACCGGGGAATCGCTGGCCTTCTTCATCTTCTGCTTCTGGCTGGCATGTTTGCCTGGTTTCTTGACTCTGAAAAGAAAGAAAATTTCGCGTTGCTGCGGGTCGCGCCGAGGTAGATACCTTGTGTGTGGGTTGCAGGTTTTTCTGATTTTGCAGAGGGGGCTCGCGAGGCGGACTTACTCATTGCCTTGCCTTGTTTTCATGGCACTGTGGAGTACCGGGGCATTGTCCCACACCTCCTTCATCTGGCTGGCATATTTGCCTGGTATCTTGACTCTGAAATATAAAGAAGAGTTTCGCGTTGCTGCGGGTCGCGCCGAGGTGGATAGCTCTGTGTGTGGGTTGCGGGTTTTCTGATTTTGCAGGGGGGGGATCGCGAGGCGTCGCGGCCCTCCTGCAGAATCCCTTCGGGAAGAAAAATAGCTTCGAAAGTCTTGGCTGAATTTGAAGTCCCATCTCGCCCTTTGAAGGTGAGGGCTTGCGGAGATGGGGTTGTTACTGTCGCTGCGTAGTTTGAAGAACTATCTGGGTTGCTGCAAGATGCTTCTGGGTCTCTTATACCGCAAAAAATCCTCGAGTTGGTAGTTACCCAGCTCTTGGATTAATGGGTTTTCGGTGTCCAGAAGCTTCGTAAAATTTTTCCGTCAGGTGACGGATAAACTCTGCGATGGACTCCACGCCGGAGTCCGCCTGCAGCCTCTTGTTTGTGACGAACCATGGGGCCTTCATGGCGCGTCGTAGGGCGATGTTGCTGGTGGAGGTAATGTGGGTTAAGTGGGATTTGGCTGCGTAACCCCAGACGGGGCTGCGTAAGTTAGGATGGGTCGGATGATTCTTACTCATTGCATAAACAGGTGTTTTTAATATCTACAGGTGGCGATACCTTAACTTGTGACATGTACGGGTTACCCCATCTGTTGGTTACATTGGAACTTATATTCCAACAAAGTCACTGGTGATTAGTGCAGTGTGCTAACATAAAAGTGACTAAAAGTCATTTTACACATACGCCGTGTTCGACTTGGACGTTTACGCGCTGTTGATACCAACGGACGCAAACGCTTATCCGAAAAATACGCGACTACAACGCTCACGCTGACGTTCCAAATCGAACAATATGTTAGCAACATCAGCGCTGCAATTTAAAAGTGACAGTTGCTTAACCTATAAAATATTTAAACAATCTGAAATAATAATTGTTTTTAATGCAATTACATTTTTAGGTATTTTATTCACAAACTAATAACAATCATTTTATACACAAAATTATTTTGGCTTAATTAATTTTATTTATAATCTTGTCACTTATTTTTTTATAAAAAATTGAGCGGATAAAACAAGGGCAATAAATTATTGAAGTAATAAATAATATAGGACAAGTAATTTTATGATATTGAACTTAAAAAGTGAACCTAAAATATTTAGGTTAACTTCAGCTTTCAAATAACTTCAAAAATAATTACAATTTTTACCACTACAGCGCAGCGCTTACGCTGCTCTACCTAAATGAAATATGCGTTGTAAGCGAGAGAAAATGGCGGTTACGGTTGTGTTTACACTGCGCTGTAAGCCCCAATATTTCGAAGTCGAACGCTTAAAGCGTTGGCGTTTGCGCCAGTTTGTACCAACAGCGTTGTAAGCGTCCAAGTCGAACACGGCTATATTATACTTATACAGATTATCCATATAATATATTCACTACGGCTAACACAACTAACTATTTATTCGATAACAGTACAATTAATAATAACAAATAATATACAAATAATAACTACAACAAAACACTTTACTTTCACCGCTCTTCCTTGCACTTTATCTATCACCTCGTGCTTAACGGTCTGTGTATCGTTTTTTACACCTGGTATTGGTACCAACCTAAAACCCCGTTACCCTCACTGTATACAGGGTGATATCAAACACAACAATCCATATATAACATTTCTTCCTTTCCTAGGGAGAACTACTACACGTGCATTTTATCTTGGAGAGAAACGTTGTGGCGATCGTCGTAAGCGCTCTGATCGCCGGGGTGTTTGTTAATAAAAGATTGGTGGTGAACGTACTTCGTGTGATTGCTTCCTACGTTGTGGGATGGTATACGTTTGCTGTGACGTCTCTTCTTGCGGTTGTTGAGCTGGCGTCTGTAGCGCTTCCCTCTGCTGCTGCTGGGCTAGAGGGTATATGACGTTACTTCTGAACACACGGGTTCGCTGCGATGATTCGATGGTGTTCCTACTTGGGGATGTATTTCCTTGTCTTTGTTTTATTTGATCTATATACCGTTTATAGATTTCATTCTTATACTCAATTTCATAGTATAGGTCTCCCAGGTATGCTGTAACTGTGCCTGGGATCCATCTGTCCATGTGTATGTTTCCAGACAAGAAGTAGACCAATTGGGTCGGTTGGAACGTGCAGAAGGTAGTGTCATGTTCAGTTTGTTGTTTTTCTGTAATTTTTGATTGGTCCCGACGTAGGTTACGTCCTACAGACAACATTTGTGAGTGTGATTGCTTAGTTGTTGCTTGTGGTGCCTCCGAGTCAAGTTCTATTTCCAAACTGTGACCATCGATCGAAACGGTTACCATGAGCTTATTCGGTGGGTTCTCGTCGTGGTCTTCTGCGGGATCCATTTCCCATGCATTCTGATTAATTGTTCGCGGCAGCTTCCTACCGCAACTATTCCATGTCGCGTTTTTGAATGGGCATTTATCACGACGTATATGTTGTCCTGCACAACCGTGGCAGACGCGTTGGGTTCTTACTTGGTTTTCATGTGATGACCCGTGGTTATTTTGTTGTTGCCTCCAATTGTGGGATGTCTTATGTGGTGGTGCGTATCTTATTTTATTAGTTGTCGTTTGCGACATCGCTTGATTGGCTGATTTTATTTCTTTCGCTGTAAGGTGCGTAGATTCAATTGCTTGTGCAATCTCGCAGGCATTTTTGAAAGTGGTCGGTTTCTTGGCAATGATTTTCTTACACATTGCGCGGGCTTTTAATCCGTACAGAAGTTGTTCGATCAACATTCTGTCTAAAAAATCTCCATACTCGCATAGAGCGGCACCCTGTTTGAGGCGTAAAGTAAACTTGGCAATGGTTTCATCTGGTTCTTGAACAATCTGGCGGAACTTTATGCTCTCGGCATATTTATTTCTGGTGCGGTCATAATGGCTCATTAATATCTGTCGCATTTCACCATAGGAAACATCTTCGGGTTTCCTTGGACTTGCTAGGAACTTAAGGGTATTATTCAATTCTGACCCCATATACACTCGTGCGTAGTTCCCATGTTGTTCAACGGGAATTTTGCTTAGTTGCAGCGCCCAATCGAAACGGTTAAAATAATCTTCGACTGTCGCCCCTTCTGTTAATAGAAATTCACTGATTGAAAACGATGGTGTTCTTGGTTTCTCCACTGTTGCCAGCGAGTTCGTGTTCGGAAGTGACTCTTGCAGCGTGTTGATCAATTTGGTCATTTTTTGCAAAAATTCGTTCTGATCGTCCATATTTGATATATTATTCTTGTATCTTCGTTCTTAATCTCACTTCTAACAGCGCTGTTGTGTCGGATATTTTGGAAACGCAATGTAAAACGCTCGTGTTTGATCGGTTCTTTATTGATAAAATCGATACAATAGTGAAACGATGGAAAGATGCCCAACTTCCCCAACGTGACGCCTATATATAGAGGTCACTAAGGTTAATGCAGTGTGCCAACAAAAAATGACTAAAAGTCGTCTTACACATATACAGCGTGGCCCACAAGAACTCGGAGGAACGTTTAAAAAAAAAAACTCATTTAAACGCAACAATTCCTATTGGTCAGAAGAAGGTCCGGTGCTTCTTCTGGCCAATACCTATCATTTTGACAATTGTGAAATTATTCAAAAGTAAAAAATTTTTTATCGGTAAAAACGAAATTTTCCAATTTTTGAGCAACGAGCGATATAGAAGAGCACGGTATCGTTAAAGTCGTATTCGCTTGTTTTGATCAGTTAGCATTTGGGCTTTTCGCAGCTTATAAGGTTTTTCTTAAGTTCATTTTTAGCTAACTCTCGGGTTATTCCGGTTTTACAAGCCACTTTTCGCATCGACAGTCTTGGATTTCTTTGAATCCGAAGTTTGATGATATTGCGATTCTGGCGAGTGTTGGTGGAACATTTTTTCCTCTTCCGGGTCGGTCTTTCATATTACCAAGTTCTTTGAATCGTTTGATAGCGTCGTGAATTTTCGATGCATCGTCAGTGAGTCTTGAACTTTTTATAAGTCAAATCATTCCGTGTTTTGACACGTTAAATATTTAATTTTGCCATTTTTAATGTCGTTTACGTCAGTGGGCTTTGAGCATTTAAGAAGACAAGTCGCAATGGTAAATAATTTTAACATTTTCATGTCGTTCATGTTAATAAATTAAATGTTTGATCGTAATTTGAAGAATCATTTGTGATGTTTAGTGTTTCGTCCATCTAAGTGTTGTTTTCGAGCAACGAGCAATGTCGAATATCGTTTCGAATTATCGTTCAGTACCTCATTGAGTCAAATCATTCCGTGTTTTGACACGTTAAATATTTAATTTTGCCATCTTTAATGTCGTTTACGTCAGTAGACTTTGAGCATTTAAGAAGACAAGTCGCTCCGTATTTTGAACACGTTAAATAATTTTACCATTTTTCATGTCGTTCATGTTAATAAATTAATGTTTGATCGTAATTTGAAGAATCATTTGTGATGTTTAGTATTTCGTCCATCTAAGTGTTGTTTTCGAGCAACGAGCAATGTCGAATATCGTTTCGAATTATCGTTCAGTACCTCATTGAGTCAAATCATTCCGTGTTTTGACACGTTAAATATTTAATTTTGCCATCTTTAATGTCGTTTACGTCAGTAGACTTTGAGCATTTAAGAAGACAAGTCGCTCCGTATTTTGAAAACGTTAAATAATTTTACCATTTTTCATGTCGTTCATGTTAATAAATTAATGTTTGATCGTAATTTGAAGAATCATTTGTGATGTTTAGTGTTTCGTCCATCTAAGTGTTGTTTTCGAGCAACGAGCAATGTCGAATATCGTTTCGAATTATCGTTCAGTACCTCATTGAGTCAAATCATTCCGTGTTTTGACACGTTAAATATTTAATTTTGCCATTTTTAATGTCGTTTACGTCAGTGGGCTTTGAGCATTTAAGAAGACAAGTCGCTCCGTATTTTGAAAACGTTAAATAATTTTACCATTTTTCATGTCGTTCATGTTAATAAATTAATGTTTGATCGTAATTTGAAGAATCATTTGTGATGTTTAGTATTTCGTCCATCTAAGTGTTGTTTTGAGCAGCGAGCAATGTCGAATATCGTTTCGAATTATCGTTCAGTACCTCATTGAGTCAAATCATTCCGTGTTTTGACACGTTAAATATTTAATTTTGCCATTTTTAATGTCGTTTACGTCAGTGGGCTTTGAGCATTTAAGAAGACAAGTCGCTCCGTATTTTGAAAACGTTAAATAATTTTACCATTTTTAATGTCGTTCATGTTAATAAATTAATGTTTGATCGTAATTTGAAGAATCATTTGTGATGTTTAGTATTTCGTCCATCTAAGTGTTGTTTTGAGCAGCGAGCAATGTCGAATATCGTTTCGAATTATCGTTCAGTACCTCATTGAGGAATTTACGTACCGTCAAGCTTTTTGTAGAAGTCAACAACTGCCGTCACTACAATGTAAATAGATTCAATCATTTCTTCGTCAAAATCTTTCTTGTTTACCGTAAAACTACTTCGAATTCTACCAACTGAATTAGAGTATAATTTTGTCAAGTCTCAAGGTCATGTGAGTACATTATTTCGTTTTGTTATTTAAAAGTACCGACATTAATTGAGTAAATTTGTAGAAATTACTCACGAGTTTTATTTTGCAGAAGATTTTGTTATTATTTTTATTTTTTGTTTATAATAACTTATCATTGACAAATGTCAATAACCAATCAGATGACAACAAAACAAATAATCAATCATCTGATTGGTTATTTCGTCGATTTAACCTTTTTTTGCGTGCGCTGGGAGTGGGGAAATCCTCATGGACACCACCCAGATGTTGTTGGGTGGTAGTGTCGGACTCTTACCGACTAAAACCCCACTCCATCGAGTTGCTCCGGGTATCGCAAGCATTTCTTCCGGTTGCACGTCGCGTGATCGTGCTTAGCTTCTGCCCTTTCGGGACTTTGTTCTTCTTGGTTTTTTAGTTGTCTTGCCAGCTAGCGTTAGTTTGCTGCTCTCTTTCCCATGCTTCTTTTGCGGTCATGATGTCTTTTATCATTTTTTGTACCGTATCCCAGGAATCCTCATCTTGTAGCATTACTTCGACGAGATTTGTTTTGTCGAGGTGTTTTCCGATTTTCGCCGTTGCTACCTGTCTGTAGTTTTAGAAACACACATCGCCATGTTTCCTAGCGGCCCATTTCTTGACTTCCGGTATTAATTCGTGTGTCCATCTACCAGTTTCCGCCTTGTTCCAAATCTCCTGCCACCGTTGGTGGAGCGTTTCTCTAGCCTGTGTCTTATGCGCCGCCCCATTTTCGTAGTTTTCTTTTCTTTCTCTTGCAAGGAGTTCTATGGGCGGCAGGCCGCTATCACCAACGCCGCCGCTTCCAAAGTTGTGCGGTAGGCTCTTGCGATTTTTATTGCTAGTCTTCGTTGGCATTTAGCCATGGATTGCCTGTGGTTTTTTCTGTCAAGCGCATGCGCCCAGACAGGTGCCGCATACAACAAAATGGAGTCCGCCACCGCCGCCAGGAGCTTCCTCTTAGATGTGGACGGGCCCCCAATGTTTGGCATAAGCCTTGTAAGCGCAGCGACGGATTTGCCTGCCTTCTCTGTCGCTTTTCTGACGTGCGGGGCAAATGACAAGCTCCCGTCGAGTGTTACGCCCAAATACGTGATTTCTTTCTTGGGGGAGATGTTGTTGTTTCCCAATCTGAATGTACAATTTGTCTTCCGACGCCCACAAAGCATTATTGCTTCGGTTTTTTCCGGGACCATCTCCAGTCCTCGCTCGTGCATCCAGCTCCGCAGGATTTCCAGCGCCTCGTTTATTTTTGATGCTAGGGCGTCCTGTGCTCTGTCCGCACCAACTATTAGTATATCGTCGGCAAAGCCGATCACGTGGACGTCTTGTGGAAGCTGGAGGCGTAGGACTCCGTCGTACATGACGTTCCAAAGTGTCGGTCCGACGACGGATCCCTGAGGCACCCCACTCGTTACCTGTATCTCTTCTTGTAATAGTTCTTCATTTATTAGGATGCTTTTGTCTTGAAGGTAACTGTCTAAGATCTTTCTCAGATAGGGGCTGATGTTTTTTGCCTCTAGTGCCTCCAATATACAGCTCCATCTCGCGGAGTTGAACGCATTTCGAACGTCAACCGCCACCGCCGCGCAGTACTTTCGAATGCGCCATGTACCACTGTTTGCTTTTTGGATAGTTGTATTACTTTGGCGATGGCGTCAATGGTGGAACGTCCCTCGCGGAATTCAAATTGGTTGGGGGAAAGTCCCCCTTTCTCGTCTATTTCTTGTTGCAGCCGATGCAATAGTAGCCTCTCGTCGATTTAACCTGAAGTTCGCTAACTTCAAGATAACTGTAAGTGAAGAATTCGGGCATTAGGGAGAAGACTGCTAACTTTTTGCCTAACTTATACCGGTTTTACATTAGTAGTGGCGCCCTCTGCAATCAAATATCGTTTATCATCACGATTTCGACCTATCCCGATGCATGCATATTCAAAATTTATTTACATCTGACCCCGACCTCACGGCGAGTTAGTCGGCAATTTTAGGTCTTGTTGCAGGTGTGCGCGCCGACGAAATTAAACTGTAACAAACTTAATTTATTTTTAATTCAGATTTCGATTCGCGGTTTATTTAAAATAATTCCGCGGGTTGGATCTACAAATTCGTTGCAGATTTGATTAAAAAATAATTCGTGGGTTTGAAATAATTGGTTTGATCAGCTCGAAAAGTTTTTTTCCGTAATCAGCAAGCTGAGAGTCGAGCTATTTTGACTCGTCCTGCATCGGAGTGACTTGATATGCTCCCTTCGTCCTCCTGGCTTTGATCGTTCAAGCATTGAAATACAAATAATATCAGTATCGTCTTGATTTAGTTGTTCTTTAGATAATCATCGAGTTGGCAGTAATCTAACTCTGTGATCATCGGATGTTCGGAGAGGTAGCACGTCAAAACTTCAAAAACAAAAACACCAAAAAAAAACCAAAAACATCGAAAAACAAAATCCCCAAGTCAAAATGCCGAAAACAATAACGATGAAGTCAAAACGCCTAAAAACAAATTTTTAATTTGCGATAGGCGGGGTTATAGTTTGAAACAGCCAATGAGGACATTGCATTCAAAATTAAAATTCAAAGTCATTTTTTCCAAAATTTGTAAACCAACCTCAAAATTTATATTTTTTATGCGTATATTGCATTAGTTTTTTTTATAATTGATTTTAAAAATTGTCAAAATCGGAGTTTAAATATCTTAACTTTTCCCATTTTACTCTATAAGTGGCATCTTGTTTGTACACGTGGCATTTTCAGTATTTTTGTTTTCGGCAATTTGACTTCGGTGTTTTGACGTGCTTCCTATTACCGATAAAGCACGAAAAAAATTAAATTGTTGAACCAAAACCATCTGAAGCTATTTAACAGCCATGATTCTTAAAAATTATGCGTAATCTGTCCGAGTCCTAAATGGCGACCCGAAATGTCAAAAATCAGTCAAATGTTTAGCATAAATTCTAATTAAATAATATTTTTTGTGTTATATCTTAATGTTACGACCAATCATTTTATTTAAATCTGGAAAATTAAATTTTCGCGCTAAAACAACGTTCATTTATTTCGCTCTTCTAGCTTCGCCCCACTCTGTATAAAAAATGTTCAGTGTATTCCGTATATGACAGAAAAGACTTTGGTGAGATTTAGTATATTTTTAATATATTAATTTAATGAAATAAGTAATTTTAGAAAAATGGAAGCTGCTTCGAGTTTCGTAAAATGAAAAGCTGTTATTGAATAATTTTTATTGACGTTTAAACAACATAACCTCACATATTTTTCATAAGAAGTTTTAGTGGTGCCAAAAATCAATATGGAGAAAGCGATACTACCAGAAGAGCACTATGAAGTAAAACAAGAAATCGAGGATGATTTAACATACAACTTGGAAGAATTGCATCATGCGATTGACATTAAGGACGAGTTTCCTTTTGCATTGGACCAGAATCACAAATATGCCAACCTGTTCACATAAGTTTTAAACCATTTGCTTGTACAATTTGTAATTTTAGAAGTGTACGCAGAGGAAGTTTGAAAGAGCATTCGAAGGTTCATAGTAGTGAAAAACCATTTTCCTGTGGAATATGTGACTATAAATTTAGGACTAACGGAATGTTAAATAAGCATATGAAAACCCATAACAAGAAACAGAAGGTATGTGAAATTTGTAAGTATAATTGTACATTGAAACATCATACGCCAACCGATATCGGTGAGAAACAGTTCGAATGTGCAATTTGTGCCCAGAAATGTTTAACGAAAGATACTTTGAAACGACACATTACTAAAATTCATACCGGAGGAAAACCGTTTGCGTGTGGCATATGTGACTTTAAAAGTGCATACAAACAAAGCCTAAGAGATCATTTAACCATTCACACCGGAGAGAAACACTTTGTTTGTGAAATATGCTCTCATAAATGTTTAAACAAAAAGTTTTGAAACAGCATATGATATTTCATACCGGCCAGAAACCGTTCGTATGTAAAATATGCAATTTTAAAAGTGCATATGAGCGAAGTTTGAGAGTTCATTAAAAATCCATACCGGAGAGAAGCTGTTCGTTTGTGAAATATGCACACAAAAATGTACAACCAAACAAATATTAAAACGGCATATGACAACTCACGCCATCGTAAAACCATTTGAGTGTAAAATATGTAATTTTAAAACTGCCTATGAAGATAATTTAAAATGTCATTTAAAAATTCACACCGGAGAGAATATGCTAACCTGTGAAATATGCGCTCAAAAATGTTCTTCCAAGGAAACTTTGAAACGGCATATGAGAACCCATACCGGCGAAAAACCATATGCATGTGAACTTTGTGAATTTAAAAGTGCTTATAGGCAAAGCTTGAGAGATCATTTAAAAAATCATACTGGGAAGATCTCTCTGCTTGTGAAGTTTGCGACCAGAAATTTTCCACCGTGGCACGTTTGAAACGGCACATGACAACTCATTCCGAAGGAAAACAGTTTGAATGTAAATTATGCGACTTTAAAAGTGCATATGAAGATAATTTGAAATGTCATTTTAAAATTCACACTAGAGAAAAACTGTTTGCCTGTGAAATATGCTCTCAGAAATGTTTAACGAGGGGAATTTTAAAAAGGCATATGAGAAGTCATGCCAACGATAAACCGTTTGCTTGTGAATTTTGTGACTTTAGAAGTGTGTATAAGCAAAGCGTCCGAGACCATTTAACAGTTCACACCGGAGAGAAACAATTTGTTTGTGAAATATGCGCCCATAAATGTTTAAACAAAGCCGTGTTGAAACGGCATATGTCGACTCATACCGAGTGAAACCGTTTGCCTGCAAACTTTGTAATTTTAAAAGTGCATATGAACGAAGTTTGAGAAACCATTTCAAAATTCATAGGCTGTTTACTTGTGAAGTATGTGCTCAAAAATTTACAACGAAGCAAATATTGAAACGACATATGATAACTCATGCTAGCGCAAAACCTTTCGAGTGCAAAATATGCGACTTTAAAAGTGCATATGAAGATAATTTGAGATGTCACTTAAAAATTCATAATGGAGAAAACCTGTTCACTTGTGAGGTATGTGCTCAGAAATGTTTAACCAAGGTTCTTTTGAAACGGCATATGCAAACTCACGGTACCGACAAACAGTTTGCTTGTGAAATTTGCGATTTTAAAAGTGCCTATAAGCGAAGCTTGAAAGATCACTTAAAAATTCATACTGGAGAAGACCTCGATGCTTGTGAAATATGCGCCCAGAAATTTTCAACTAAAGGAGGTTTAAAGCGGCATATGCTAGCTCATACAAGCGGAAAACAGTTTGCATGTGAATTTTGCGACTTTAAAAGTGCATATGAACCTAATTTGAGAGACCATTCAAGAATTCATACCGGAGAGAATATGCTAACTTGCGACATATGTGCTCGGAGATTTTTAACCAAAGGAAACTTGAAACGACATATGACAACTCACACAGGCGATAAACAATTTGCTTGTGAAATTTGTGACTTTAAAAGTGCATATAAACAAAGTCTGAGTGATCATGTCAAAATTCATACTGGAGAGAATCTCTTTGCTTGTGAAATATGCGCCCGAAAATGTTTAACCAAGGAAGCTTTAAAGCGGCATATGACAATTTACACCAACGAAAAACCCTTCTCTTGTAAAATTTGTGATTTTAAAAGTGCATATAAGCAAAGTGTGAGAGATCACTTAAAAATACACACTGGAGATAAACCACATGTTTGTGAGATATGCGCCCAAAAATGTCTGACCAAAGCAAGTTTAAAACGGCATATGCTAAGTCATAGCGGCGAAAAACAGTTTGCATGTGAAGTTTGTGACTTTAAAAGTGCATACAGGCAGAGTTTAAGAGACCATATGAAAACTCATACTGGAGAGCAATTGTTTCTCTGTGAAATATGTAAAAAAAAATATCTACACAGAGTCAGTTTGAAACGGCATATGACCACGCATAGCGGCGAGAAACCTTTTGCATGTGCGGTGTGTGACTTTACATGTTCGCGTAAAGACAATCTGATAGGCCATTCCAAGATTCATGCTAGCGATGCCTCTAAAAGTGCTTAACTGAAATGTTTTCTAGTGACAAATGTTAGTAGAACTGTAAGTAAATGAACGGCTGTATTTTAGTATTATAATTTTATTTATAACAACAATTAAAAATGAAATTTAATTTTGGATAAATATGATATTATTTTATTTTACATGAAATTGTAATTAAAAATGTATCAATATTTTGTTTTACTTAAATTTTGGGTTCGTTCTGACCGTGCTCAAGACTTTGGGGACCAAGAAATAAGAGAACTTCTTCGGAAAAATACTGCGCGTCACTATTGATGCACCAAAAACGAAGAAAACCGACTTGTCAGATTTTAATTTGACATTATGTATGTCACTTTTTAGGTTATAATGCACTTCTGCATTGAAGATGTTGGCTGGACGGAGCCCAATATCTCTTTCATCTCATAATTTGGGTGAAGAATTGATTTTTTAAAGGTTTAACCTCAATTTTAGCGCAACGTCTAAATGCTGAGAACAAAAACACCGATTTTTAAAATCATAGGAGTCTGGTAACACCCACGAATGGGTTAAATTTAGTGATTTTTTTAGGTTACTTTTAGAGATTTTATTTTTGACCAATCTGGGCACTAGTACTACTTAAAAGTTCTTCAAGTACCATAATTTAGAGTTTTATCGCGCTCAGGAATGTTTTTAATAAGTTTAACCACTTTTAGGACCTCGTAGCTCAAATATTTAGAATTTATTAAATTTGAGTTAGTTCGAAGATATTTTTAATAAATTTCACCAGCTGACCCTCGGATCCGGTAGTTTGAGTTTTGTTGCGCTCAGGGATGTTTTTATAATTGTTGCGAAGCCGAAGGTTTTGCTACCATTTGCGAATATATTAAAAATATAAAATAATCTCTCTAAATTTATCTTGAGCGCTTAAAATTAATTTTTAATTTGTGAGGGGCGAGGTTACGGTTTGAAAGAACCAATAAGAAATTTTGAAAAAACCCAGAGAAACCAGAACCAGAAGATTTATTTAAAACTTGTAATTTTGACGTGAATACGTCTTTAAAATCGGTAACGTGTAACGAAAAGTGTAACGGAGGGTGGTGTCCGGATGTCCGGACTAAATAAAGTCGGTAGCATGTTGATAAATTTAAAAGAAACATGTAACGAAAAGTGTAACGGAGGGTGGTGTCCGGACTAAATAAAGTCGGTAGCATGTTGATAAATTTAAAAGAAACATGTAACGAAAAGTGTAACGGAGGGTGGTGTCCGGACTAAATAAAGTCGGTAGCATGTTGATAAATTTAAAATAAACATGTAACGAAAAGTGTAACGGAGGGTGGTGTCCGGATGTCCGGACTAAATAAAGTCGGTAGCCTGTTGATAAATTTAATATAAATATGTAACAAAAGTGTGTGTAGGTGTGTAAAAATATGCACGACCAATGTTAAAGTCGTTCAATGGTCACCAGAAATTTTTCTCCAATCGGTAAATCCGGGCAAAATGGATGTACCGGGTAAAAGACGTATTCACGTAAAACCTCTCCGCCATGTCAGAATATGGCCTCAATAACCGCGATACCACGACCGACCTTTCTTTCTTCTTCTTAAATCAGAACCAGATCTCGTAATATTTTGGGTTGGTAATAAATGAACTAACCAATTAAAGGTGCGAAAGAGTGAAAGTAAAATTACGTAAAACGTAAAAATAACACTTACAAAATGCAAATCAATTTCTTATATAGAAAATTTTAGTTACCAACTAAAAAATTATTTTTATTTACACAGGTGATGATCTTTTAATTTTAAGTTAATAACTTAAGATTTACAAATAAACAACTTAAAATTCAGATTTATTTAGAACTTGAAGTTTTGAATTTTAAGTTAATAACTTAGGATTTACTAATTAACAACTTGAAATTCAAATTTATTTAAGAACTTGAAATTTTGAATTTTAAATTAATAACTTAGGATTTTCAAATTAATAACTTAAAATTCAGATTTATTTAAAACTTGAAATTTTGAATTTTAAGTTAATATCTTAGGTTTTCAAATTAACAACTTAAAATTCAGATTTACTTAAGAACTTGAAATTTTAATTTTAAGTTGACAACTTAGGGTTTTGAAATTAACAACTTAAAATTCAGATTCATTTAAGAACTTGAAATTTTGAATTTTAAGTTAACAACTTAGGATTTTCAAATTAACAACTTAAAATTCAGATTCATTTAAGAACTTGAAATTTTGAATTTTAAGTTAATAACTTAAGATTTTCAAATTAACAACTTAAAATTCAGATTTATTTAAGAACTTGAAGTTTTGAATTTTAAGTTAATAACTTATGATTTTCAAATTAATAACTTAAAATTCATATTTATTTTAGAACTTGAAATTTTGAATTTTAAGTTAATACCTTAGGATCTTCAAATTAACTACATAAAATTCAGATTCATTTAAGAACTTAAAATTTTAATTTAAGTTAATAACTTTAATTAGTATTTTCAAATAAACTACTTAAAATTCAGATTCATGTAAGAACTTGAAATTTTGAATTTTAAGTTAATAACTTGAGATTTTCAAATTAACAACTAAAATTCAGATTTATTTAAGAACTTGAAATTTTGAATTTAAGTTAATAACTTAATATTTTCAAATTAACAACTTAAAATTCAGATTCATTTAAGAACTTGAAATTTTGAATTTTAAGTTAATAACTTAGGATTTTCAAATTAACAACTTAAAATTCAGATTTATTTAAGAACTTGAAATTTTGAATTTAAGTTAATAACTTAGGATTTTCAAATTAACAACTTAAAATTCAGATTCATTTAAGAACTTGAAATTTTGAATTTTAAGTTAACAACTTAGGATTTTCAAATTAACAACTTAAAATTCAGATTTATTTAAGAACTTGAAATTTTGAATTTAAGTTAATAACTTAGGATTTTCAAATAAACTACTAAAAATTAAGATTTATATATGAACTTGTTTTTAATTTTAAGTTAACAACTTAGGATTTTCAAATTAACAACTTAAAATTCAGATTTATTTAAGAACTTGAAATTTTGAATTTTAAGTTAACAACTTAGGATTTTCAAATTAACAACTTAAAATTCAGATTCATTTAAGAACTTGAAATTTTGAATTTTAAGTTAATAACTTAAGATTTTCAAATTAACAACTTAAAATTCAGATTCATTTAAGAACTTGAAATTTTGAATTTTAAGTTAATAACTTAATATTTTCAAATTAACAACTTAAAATTCAGATTCATTTAAGAACTTGAAATTTTGAATTTTAAGTTAACAACTTAGGATTTTCAAATTAACAACTTAAAATTCAGATTCATTTAAGAACTTGAAATTTTGAATTTTAAGTTAATAACTTAATATTTTCAAATTAACAACTTAAAATTCAGATTTATTTAAGAATTTGAAATTTTGAATTTAAGTTAATAACTTAGGATTTTCAAATAAACTACTAAAAATTAAGATTTATATATGAACTTGAGATTTTTAATTTTAAGTTAACAACTTAGGATTTTCAAATTAACAACTTAAAATTCAGATTTATTTAAAAACTTGAAATTTTAAGTTAATAACTTAATATTTTCAAATTAACAACTTAAAATTCAGATTTATTTAAGAACTTGAAATTTTGAATTTTAAGTTAATAACTTAGGATTTTCAAATTAACTACTTAAAATTCAGATTTATTTAAAACTTGAAATTTTGAATTTTAAGTTAATAACTTAGGATTTTCAAATTAACAACTTAAAATTCAGATTTATTTAAGAACTTGAAATTTTGAATTTTAAGTTAATAACTTAGGTTTTCTAATTAACAACTTAAAATTCAGATTCATTTAAGAACTTGAAATTTTGAATTTTAAGTTAACAACTTAGGATTTTCAAATGAACTACTTAAAATTAAGATTTATTTAAGCACTTGAAATTTTGAATTTTAAGTTAACAACTTAGGATTTTCAAATTAACAACTTAAAATTCAGATTCATTTAAGAACTTGAAATTTTGAATTTTAAGTTAATAACTTAATATTTTCAAATTAACAACTTAAAATTCAGATTTATTTAAGAATTTGAAATTTTGAATTTAAGTTAATAACTTAGGATTTTCAAATAAACTACTTAAAATTAAAATTTTTTTAATTTTAAGTTAACAACTTAGGATTTTCAAATTAACAACTTAAATTTCAGGTTCATTTAAGAACTTGAAATTTTGAATTTAAGTTAATAACTTAGGATTTTCAAATTAACAACTTCAAATTCAATTTTTTTTAAGAACTTGAAAGTTTGAATTTTAAGTTAATAACTTAATATTTTCAAATTAACAACTTAAAATTCAGATTTATTTAAGAACTTGAAATTTTGAATTTTAAGTTAATAACTTAATATTTTCAAATTAACAACTTAAAATTCAGATTCATTTAAGAACTTGAAATTTTGAATTTTAAGTTAACAACTTAGGATTTTCAAATTAACTACTTAAAATTTAGATTTATTTAAGAACTTGAAATTTTGAATTTTAAGTTAATAACTTAATATTTTCAAATTAACAACTTAAAATTCAGATTTATTTGAGAATTTGAAATTTTGAATTTAAGTTAATAACTTAAGATTTTCAAATTAACAACTTAAAATTCAGATTCATGTAAGAACTTGAAATTTTGAATTTTAAGTTAACTTAGATTTTCAAATTAACAACTTAAAACTCAGATTTATTTAAGAACTTGAAATATTGAATTTTAAGTTAATAACTTGGGATTTTCAAATTAACAACTTAAAATTTAGATTTATTTAAGAACTTGAAATTTTGAATTTTAAGTTAACAACTTAGGATTTTCAAATTAACAACTTAAAATTCAGATTCATTTAAGAACTTGAAATTTTGAATTTTAAGTTAACAACTTACGATTTTCAAATTAAAAACTTAAAATTCAGATTTATTTAAGAATCTGAAATTGTGAATTTTAAGTTAATAACTTAGGTTTTTCAAATTAACAACTTCAAATTCAGATTTATTTTAGAACTTGAAATTTTGAATTTCAAAGTCTTCAAAGAGGAAAGTCCCCTTCAAAGGGACTTTCTGTCCCCATTTTACTCTACAAGTGGCATCTGGTTTGTACTAGTGGTACTTCGGCATTTTTGTTTTCAGTGTGTTTGTTTTTGACGTTTTGACGTTGCCTGGTAAAACGGCAAGTGACAGCTGTGGTAGTTTGACTGGCTGGTTTCAGGATGATTCTGGGTCGACGGTGTTTGCCCGTTGTTGTATACGTTTTGAATCAGTTTCATGATCTCTTAGGTAGTTTTCAATCAGGGATCGGAGTCTCCACTCCACTGCTGTCACCACAGCAATTGATAACGTAGAAAAGAGTGCCGAAGATCACTCGGAACGATTGTTTTGGATGACGTTTAGTTGGTGACAGTTAAGATTCCCGGATAGCGATTTTACCATTTTTTAAGTGGTTTATGAAAGATGAGGTTCTAATTAGCATATAAAAAAAATAAAATTTGCCATCGGTTCACAAATTTTGATAAAAAAACGGCTTTAAAAGTGAATTTGGAATGCAATTTACTCATTGGCTCTTTTGAAGAGTAACCCCGCCCATCGAAAATTAAAATAGGTTGTGGGGATAGTAAAGATACCAGAATCTCGTTTTTACATCGAATTATAATGGATGAGAGTCTAATTAACTAATAAAAAATTAAATTTGTGATCGGACTACAAATTTCTGAAAAAATCACTTTTTGTGTGAATCCGACTCTTGACGTAGTTATGTATATCAAAACCCACTTTCACACCCTGTGCTCCGCTCCACGTGTTACAAGCGGTTTTGACAAGCGCTGTACATACCAAAAACATCCCCTAAGTAGCTCCGACTCTAAAAGTATGGATGTTGACGCGACGGGTCTCAGGGAGCGACTGACATTTCCCCCCCCCCTCTATTAGTCACTGTCGACACAGAGCACGTACCGCTAACTCAATGTTTCCATCGAGGGGTCAACCGCTAGAGGAAATCGTGTACAATTAACTTCACACTTCACGTAATTCATGATAATTTTGCATACTTCTTCGTACTTCATATAATTCAGCAGTAATTCACGGGACTTCACGTACTTCACCAGTAATTCACCGTATTTCATCAATAATTCACGGTACTTCACCTAATTCATCGATACTTTATTGTATTTCACGTACATCATTGGTATTTCAGAGACTTACCGAGATTCCAAAATTTGAGCAATGGAGGGTGTTCCAACCCCCCGGATTAAATAGTTTATTTTTTATTTTGTTGCAGAGATCTGCCTCCCAAGAGGTACGGAATTTATAATTACGCAATTTATAATTAATTGTCAAATTACGAATTAAACACATTTACTTGACCTTAGCTAGTTTTAATAAACTTGAGATATGCTTAAATAATTAATTCACTTTTAATAATAATAAATTATTTAAACTGGGAGTCTGTGGAACACCTCAGTGCCTCTGCAACGGGAGATCTTCAGTATACTTCTGATAAAAAGGAAACTACTTGGTCTGGGAGTTCTACATGTTCTGCAATGTTCTTTATTCCAAAATTTGTGCACTGGAGGGTGTTCCACACCCCAGACCCCCCGGATTGAATAGTTTATTTTTATCAGAAGTAAACTGAAGATCTCCCGTTGCAGAGGCACTGGAGGGTGTTCCACGCCCCCAGACTTCCCGGATCGAGTCGTTTATTTTTATCAGAAGTAAATTGAAGATCTTCCGTTGCAGAGGCACTGAGGATGTTCCATTGAAGTACTTCGTGTACTTCACATGAGATGTCGTGTACTTCATGAGATGTGTACAAATAACTTCACCAGCGGTTAACCCTCGGTTTCCATATTTGGAATTTCTTATGGGAAAATTGTAATTTTCAAAATGGAATTGTGGCCTTATTACAACTCCGACAAGATTGATCCTTATCTCAGCTTGTATTTTCTGTTCTTTCGTTTGGTAAAGCCATTTCTATAGGAAAAGTGTATTTTCGATGCCGGGAATCTTAACTCTCGCCCGTTAAGTTTGTTCAAATGTGAGGTTAGGTTCCAGCATCTAAAAACGGATGCTTTGGAGTTTGATGGCAAATTGACGATTTTTTATGAAAAAGACGATTAATTGAATCACGTTTGGTTGGAGTCCAACGGAGTTCTTGAAAAGAAAACCTCCATATCAGACTTTGTCAAAAACCTTCAAAACGTCCAGGAGTACCACTCCCGTGAATTGGTGGAATGGTGAGATGACTGTTGACGAAGTTCTAGGTTGACCAGCTCGAAGCTTGGGATGCATTGGTCTTTGAAACTGTTGGCGTGAACTTCAAATTTTCCTGGTCGCTTTTTACCTTCGTGGAATTTGTACAGCGAGCATGAAGGTAGTCTTTCTTTTGAGTCTTTGGCTATCCTCCAGGCGGATTGATCGTCGTAAGAGAGGGATTCGACCAATTTCTTCGCATAATTTTTCTCTTTGGTCAAATTTTTTTAGTATTCAGATTGACCTTAAGATTTACGATTTTCACAATTTTTCTGATGAGGTCGATGATGTTTCCTTTAGAATTTAATTCCCTTAATTTCCTCCCGATTTTTCCCTGATTTACTCTGGTTTCCTCTAGATTTTCTACAACTTGTACAAAGATATCCCCCAGCGGGTACCCCCTTGGTTTTTTCTGCTGGTAGACCAATGAGAAAAACGGAAAGGAGAAAAAACGGAAGTGAACAATGGAAGAGTGGGCCTTTTACCCAAAAAAGCTGACTCGTCATACCGAAACATCTCTGTGATGGTTTGGAGAGCTATGGTTGATCAGCCTTTTCTGAACCTGTACTGTTCAGTTGAGAGGCAGTTGTTGAATGCGACGAAAAATTTGTAGGTTTTTCCCATTGGTCTTCATCCATAACTTTAGGGGTTTCTCCTAGCACCTTTTCTTCAGGAAGTCCTTTGTTCGTAACAAGGATGCGACTTGATGAGGATTTATTTTGATTTACTTTTTGTTTTTCGTCGTTTGTTTTCTGTGTTTTTGGTTTTCGGTGTTTCTGATTTCGGCGTTTTGACATCGACGTTTTTGTTTTCCACCTTTTTGTATTTCGGCGTTTGTTTATCGATGTTTTTGTTTTTCGGCGTTTTTGTTTTCGACGTGGAATAATTTCTCTTGGCATAGGTTGAAATAATTTGTCAACATGTTGACAACTTGTCATTCTCAGCTTAACCTCTAACTTTTGTTTTAGATTTTAAATTAAACAATGTCAAATAAGTCAATGAAAAAAAATTATATTTTTATTCCTTTATTTTCACAAAATAATTTAATTCGCATACATCGTGCAAAAAATTAGGAACCATAAAATTTAAAAATTCTGATAATGTACCATCGACTAATATCGGAAGATTGCAATAATAAACAATCATTTTCATTAACTTTTAATTTATGATTCAGTTGAATTTGTTAGTTACATAGTATGAGCTTACGCTGAACTATTTACTAATTCGCTAATTTTAACAGCGCATGGGTACATTTTGCCGGGAACACTTTAATGCAAATGAGGCTTTTTTACAGGCTTATAAGAGTTTTTTATTTGCTTAATGAAATTTAAGATTTTAATAAAATGAATCTACCGATACCATCACAAACGTCGGTCTTCGATGTAAAATTTCAAAATATTTCTTAAAATGGCACTTTTTGATTATCTCCCGCGAATCGTATGGTTTCCTAGTTCAGCTAAGCTCAGTTTCAGCTCTTACTAAAATATAGACACAAATATAAGCAAGATTATAGAAATGCCATGGTGACAAAAAGACGCCTTTGAATATTATAGAGTAGGGAGGAAGGAGTGTATGCTTGTACTGCCCAAGTGGTCAGTACTAACTCCGCCTAGCTTAGTTATTTGAACAGCGGTGACTCATTATTATTTGCTGTCCGGTAAGAGGCTTGCCGCCTCTTTGACTTCATTATATTTACAAATGCTCCTTCCTCATTACTCTATATTCAACGTGTCGGAGCATCGCTTTGTAAAAACACTTAAAATTTAAATTTAAAGAACCTTAAATTCAGAACTCTTACACTCAAACCGTTTCTTTTTACCATGACTCTGTAAATGCTTTTTCAAATGTCCTTTTTTAAAACATTTATAATGGCAAATATTACACTCGAATGGAATCGCACCAACGTGGGTTCGTGAATGACTTTTCAAATTTTCCTTTCGAGAACATTTATACTCACAAATGTTACATTCAAACGGCTTTTCGCCTGTATGAATGAGTACATGTCGTTTCAAATGTTGCTTTAGAGAACATTTGTAATCGCAAATGTTACACTTAAATGGTTTCTCTCCGCTATGAATTCGCAAGTGATTTCTCAAAAGCCCTTTTGAAAAGATTTATAATCACAAATGTTACACTTAAACGATTTCTCACCAGTATGAGTTTGTAAATGTCGTTTCAGTTGTCCTTTGTGAGAACATTTATAATTGCAAATGTTACAATTAAAAGGTTTTTCACCAGTATGAGTTAGTAAATGATCTTTCAAATGTCCTTTTTGTGAAGACCTGTAATCGCAAAGAACACACTCAAAGGGCTTCTCTCCTGTATGAGTTCGTAAATGACGTTGCAAAAGTCCATTTTGAAAACATTTGAATTCGCAATGATTACACTGAAAAGGCTTCTTGTCGGAATGAATTTGTAAATGACCTTTCAATTGCCACTTACGGGAACATTTGTAATTGCAAATGTTACATTCAAACGGTTTCTCACCTGTATGACTTCGAATATGGCCCACCAATTGTCCTTTTCGAGTACATCGATACTCACAAATGGTGCATTTAAATGGTTTTTCACCTGTGTGCGTTTGGCTATTCAAATCTCCTTTTTGAGATTTATAATGACCAAATGGAAAAGAAAATTGTTTTTTAGCAATACAACCTTGATCCACTTGAGATTCATTAATAATCGGATTCTCTTCTTTAATATCAATGGAATGATGTAAGTCTTCCAGCTTGATATCCATGTTCTCCACTTCCTCAATTTTAATTTCTTGGTTACCATGTTCTGCTTCTTCTAAAAATATCTTCTCAGTTTTAATGTGTTGGATTCTGGCTTCTACGGTAAGTTCCATATCCTCCGATTTCATTTCTTCGTTAACTTTCTCTAACTTTTCTGAAAATACGATCTTCTCATTCATAATGATTCAAGTAAGTAATTAGAAATAACATTATCTTTAGACTGTCCAGCTTCTACATACATGATTTATTTATAACACAGATTAATATGATTAATACCGACGCCATGTTTAGTTCACTCAAGGATACCAACTTCGTAATATATTCGGATCGTGATTTACAAAAAAGTGTAACGGTCAGCGAATCGAGTAACAACACATTTATGCCTGAAAACATCAGAGTAGACGATAATTTTAGCAATAAAATCATCAATTAAAAGAAATAACAACAATAAAATAATTAAAATTTTTGGAAAATTAGTTTTAGAACTACATTATTTTGCACGCCTGTCGAAGCTGGGCCGGTAGGTACTTCCAATTGTAACATAACCTCACTTTTAAAATAAATTTTAGTGTTGAAAATTAATAAGCAGTTCATCGCTGGAGATATGAGCGAAGAGGGATTTCAGGAGTTTGCAAACCCAACAGTCGAAATTAAATCGGAAGAGATTGAATACAACTTGGAAGTTTTGCATCACTCGTTGGATATAAAAGAGGAGCCTGTGTTTTTGGAATCCGAACTGATTAACGATAGGAAAGTACAGACTAGTAAAAAACAATTTGTTTGTGAAATTTGTGGTTATACAAGTACACGTCAAAGTAATTTGAGAGATCATGTAAAAATCCACACTGGGGAGAAGCCGTTTGTATGTGAAATTTGTAACTTTAAAACTGCACGTAACAGTAAACTAAAGCGTCATTTAAAAACTCATGGTTCTACCGATAAACCGTTTGCATGTGGAGTTTGTAACTATAAAAGTGCATATAATTCCAATTTGAAAAAACATTTGCAGGTTCATACCGGCTATAAACCGTTTGTGTGCGAAGTTTGTAATTATGAAACTGCATACAAAAGAAATTTGGAGCAACATTTTAGAACTCATACTGGCGAGAAACCATTTGCCTGTTCAATGTGTAACTATAAATGTGCAATTCAGATGAATTTAAAAAAGCATTTAAAAACTCATCCTGGCTACGATCCGTTGAAGAGTTAAGTTTCGGAGAACTGTCATTGATTGGAAATCAACTTAAAAATATTTTCGTGTGAAGCTGTGGTAATAATTACTGTAGTAGACATTGTAAATTTCAACAAAGACAGTAATAATTATTATATAATAATTTTGGATCTATCAAATTGATGATTCAATGGACGAATTTCGCTATATTTTTTATTTTATAATTTGTAAGTAAAAAATTATTGAAATTTAATAAAAATTAGGATTATGAGGTTGTCCTAAACAAACGGAGAATTAAGAAAATATGCCAAGCGATTTGTTGATAATACCGATAATTTTCATGTCAATTTTGTAATGGCCGTTAAATGTTTGCAAATAGAATTATTTGGCTATGTTTTTTATTTGTGAAGATATAAATCATTAAATACATAATATGTATGATCACTATTGATTTTATTTATAATGTAAAACTCGTGTCATATCTGACAGCCACCCACTTAGACAACATTGCACAATGACATTTAATTTTGATTGGTTAATCGCCACAGATAAATCAAATATTTATTTAAAATTCAAAAGTTTATTTTAAATAATTGTACGAGGGTTTTGAAACCAACCATCATGCGACTTTCATATTCATGTGTTATTTCAAAAATTTAAAACTAGCGAAACTCGTCCTGATTTACCTCAGAAATAGCGATAGCCATGGAACAGTTCCATGGCTATCGATATTTCTTACGTGATTTTCCATATTTTTAATGTAATTGTTGGCCTTACAAACATGACATTTACGTTATTTATTGATTTACATGCAGAATTTTATGCTTTCTAACTCATATTTGAAGGATTTTTGTATATAATAATGCGAATAATATAAAATTAAATCATAATAATCTCTTTATTTGTTAGATAGATTTCGTGACAGATCTGTTACGCCGTATATTTCAGGTAAAAACAAGCGACGACCGTGTATTTATTTTAAAAATTGTCTTACGAGGAATTTTCATTTTATAAAAAATTATTTCCGGGATGCCAATCAATTTCATATAATTTTACCTTTTAAATTGCGGGTTTATTTTACAAAATATTATTAATTTTAAGGTACCTGGGGATGTTTCCTCCACAGACTCCCCGGTTTGCACTTTTTTTTCAATTTTTAATTTCACACCCGCAGACCTCCCGGTTTGCACGTTGTATTTTTTGTAGTGCATTGAGGATTGTGACATTGTGGAAGTTATTGATCACTTTGCGGTAGAAATAATACACGGGTGCGTACTTCAGTATTTGTCTTTATTTCCAAGAAAACTAAAGCGATTTTATAAATTTTTGAAAATATTTAAAGTACATTTTCGGTTTAAATAGTTAAATTTGCCTTGAAAATCTATAGTTCGGCTCTGCAAAATCAATTTCACATAATTTTACCTTTAAAATTACGGGTTTATTTTATAAAATTACTAGCTGGATACCCGGCTTCGCCTGGGGTCTCCTGTAATTAAAATACTTTGCCTTTGTGTTAAGTATTTAGATTTTCCGAGTATCCTGCTTCGCTTAAGGTTTTCTTCTCGACGGGAAATCTTGCTTCCCCTTGCTAGAGCGTTTCAGAATGATTTTAGTGTTCCCGTTGTCGAGTGTTTCAGAACGGTTTATATTGTACTCTACAATTTTCTCACAGCTTTTCTTCTCCAGTATTTCAAATCTATATATATAAAATCAATGTCTGTTTGTTTGTCCTCCATTTTCTCCTGAACCATTTGACCGATTTCAACCAAATTTTGCACAATATCTTATTAGGACTCGGAATAGGTTTCTGTGCAAAAATATCTTTAAAAATGTGAGAATTACATAATTAGGGAAATTCGGTGACGCGCATGAATGGATTAACGAGATTCATATTATGTACTACCTAATACATACACATAATATGTGTATGTATTTTCTGTCAGAACAAATGATTGAAAATGATAATAAAGTAATACATATATTTTAAACATTTTAATAACGGATTAGGTATGGTGAACGGTGATTGGTGGATAATAAATGAATCTTAGTTTTAAAGTAACATCTATATCTATATATATAAAAGAAAGTCGCAAAATTGTGTTTAGTTACACCATTTATAACTCGAGAACGGCTGAACCGATTTTCATGATTATATGTAAATAAATACGGTCCTGTATTAATTTAGTGTAATAATGTTGTATACAGTGTATATCGCACCCTGAAAATAACACTGTCGTAACTTCCAAAACCATTATTTTGAGATAATCGCATTTTAAAGATTGCAACGGTTGTAGTAATTTTACCATTATGTATAATGTCACCTAATTTATTTTAAATAATAATTTGGTCGGTTCTAAACCTAAACAAGTAGTATTTTGAGAATGGAAATAAATTTTATGCTATAAATTAATTAAATAAAAGTTGAAGGTGGAACATACGACAGTTTTCCATTAAAAGATGAATGTACAACAGTATTACGTTGTTTATTATTTTCAAAAAGTCTTCAATAATGTTATCTAATCTAAAATAAATTTTCTTCTTCTTCCTCTTCATCTTGCAGATCAATTACAAAATTTTTTTGTTTGCGATTGCTTACCAGTGCTTCATAAAACTGCGCATGGGACTTGGGTATGTGATTCTGGTTCAGCAACCACATCAAATCTTCCTTTTTTTCAATAGATATTCCTGGATGGCTTGCATACATTGCATCTAATTTTGATGATGTACTAGAACTTTTTCTTCCGCGGCTCTTAACTGTTATTAGGTGAATGTTAAAGAATTCTTCCTGCTTCCATGACGTTTTGTAAAATAATTGATTTGGTTGGATTTTGACCAACCAAATTGACCAACCACCTTGTTGTATGTACCATACAACAGTCTTCCTCACAGAAGCTGTGCATATTTGTGAATTGTAAAACTGTTGTTTGCTAAATAGCACCTGAATGATAAAAGATGGAAGTTTTGACGTGGTACCATTGAAAAGAGCGTAAAAATACATAACAATCAATCAAAATCTGAAAATTGTCATTTTGGAAGTTACGACAGTGTTATTTTCAGGGTGCGATATGTAAATAAAGCATAACGGATTAGATATGGTGAACGGTGATTGGTGGATATTTAATATCTAAAGGTTGGTACATGACACAACCGGCAGATATTAAAGAGTCAGTCAGTCATGGACATGGAAATTAATGTAATCTAATCTCTACAATGCCGCGAGCAAGAAGATCGAATCTTTCACAACGAAGCCGTAATGCAAATAGACTGCGAAATATTGCGAATCAATCTGCTGGAGATGAAATCGCACAAGAGAGGCATCGTGTTAGTATGTTTTAAGTCCAAAGCTATGTAACGGAACGCGTTTGGTGGTGAAAAAACTCATGGGCAATATAATTCACGCAACGATACTTAAGGGAAAATTTAAGGGTGAGGAAGTTCTCATTCCGAGAATTCCGATGATACCAACCGATATGCCATTCGAATTTAAACGAATTCAATATCCGATTCGTCTTGCATTCGCCATGACGATAAACAAATCGCAAGGCCAATCCTTGAATGTTTGTGGACTGAATATAGAAAATAGTTGTTTTCTCATGGTCAATTGTACGTAGCATGTTCACGTGTAGGCAAACCATCCGCTTTATTCATTCTCGCCCCTAACAATAAAACCAAAAATATAGTGTATCGCAAGGTCCTTCAATGAAGATAATTGACGCGAGTGCAACCCATTCAGCACATGGTTGCTTTGCTGTACGTGAATTAGTTCTATTTTGAACTTTTATTAACTTTTTTATATTAAAATAAAATTTATAAGATTAAGAATCACCTAATAACTTAACACAACATTATTATTAATTCTAAGGCGGTACGAAGTTTGCTGAATAATTATTCAGTCTACCCATTTAAATTCTTTTTAAGTCCAAGAGCCTAAAGTAAAGTACTTCAAACAAAGGCAGAGTTCCACCTTTTAATGAGACCCGGGCGAAGCCGGGTATCCAGCTAGTTACTTATAATAGTGTAGGTACTGAATGTGAATATACCAACGTAAAATTATCATATATCAATTACAGGTATTGCCGATGGAATCTCGTTCCATTCATGCGCGTCCGCAATTTTTCACTTTTTTTAAATTAAGCTTTTCGGTCCCGGTTTTTAGCGGAAAACCTCTTTAGGGTCCTAGAGAGTAACTGTGCAAAATTTGGTTGGGATCGGTGGAACGGTTTAAGAGTTATTAAAGACGAACAAACAAACAAACAAACAAACAAACAAACAAACATTCAATTTTATATAATAGATAAAAGACGAACAAACAAACAAACAAACAAACATTCAATTTTATATAATAGATTATTAATTTTAAGGTACCTGGGGAATGTCCCCCGATTCCCCGGTTTGCGCGTTGTATTTTTTTTGTAGTGCATTGAGGATTGTGGAATATTGTGGAAGTTATTGATCACTTTTGCGGTAGAAATAATAAATTCAAGGGGCGTACACTTCGTATTAGTCTTTATTTCTAAGAGAACTAAAGCGATTTTATAAATTTTTGAAAAAAATTTAAAGTACATTTTCGAATTAAATAGTTAAATTTGCCTTGAAAATCTATTGTTCAGCCCTGCAAAATCAATTTCATATAATTTTACCTTTAAAATTACGGGTTTATTTTACAATATTATTATTAATTTTAAGGTACCTGGGGTGCTCCACACCCCAGACCCCGGTTTGCGCGTTGTATTTTTTTGTAGTGAATTGAGGATTGTGGAATATTGTGGAAGTTATTGATCACTTTTGCGGTAGAAATAATAAATACGAGAAGCGTACCCTCCCCCCCGTATTTGTTTTTATTTCCAAGAAAACTAAAGCGATTTTATAAATGTTTTGAAAAATATTTAAAGTACATTTTCGATTTAAATAGTTAAATTTGCCTTGAAAATCTCTAGTCCGGCGCTGCAAAATCAATTTCATATCATTTTACCTTTTAAAATTACGGGTTTATTTTAAAAATTATTATTAATTTATAGGTACCTGGGGTGCTCCACACCCCAGACCCCGGTTTACGCGTTGTATTTTTTTTGTAAAGCATTGAGGATTGTGGAATATTGTGGAAGTTATTGATCACTTTTGCGGTAGAAATAATAAATTCAAGGGGGCGTATACCCCCCAGTATTTGTTTTTATTTCCAAGAAAACTAAAGCGATTTTAAAAATTTTTTGAAAAAAATTTAAAGTACATTTTCGAATTAAATAGTTAAATTTGCCTTGAAAATCTATAGTTCGGCCCTGCAAAATAAATTTCATATAATTTTTCCCTTAAAATTACGGGTTTATTTTACAATATTATTATTAATTTTAAGGTACCTGGGGTGCTCCACACCCCAGACCCCCCGGTTTGCGCGTTGTATTTTTTTTGTAGTGCATTAAAAATTGTGGAATATTGTGGAAGTTATTGATCACTTTTGCGGTAGAAATAATAAATTCAAGGGGCGTACACTCCCAGTATTTGTTTTATTTCCAAGAAAACTAAAGCGATTTTATAAATTTTTGAAAAATATTTAAAGTACATTTTCGATTTAAATAGATAAATTTGCCTTGAAAATCTATAGTTCGGCCCTGCAAAATAAATTTCATATAATTTTTCCCTTAAACATTGCGGGTTTATTTTACAAAATTATTATTAATTTTAAGGTACCTGGGGTGCTCCACACCCCAGACCCCGGTTTGCGCGTTGTATTTTTTGTAGTGCATTAAGAATTTTAGAGTATTGTGGAAGTTATTGATCACTTTTGCGGTAGAAATAATAAACACAAGGGTATACGCGGGGCTTACACCCCGTATTTGTCTTTATTTCCAAATAAAAAATCTGTAGTTCGGCGCTGCAAAATCAATTTCATATCATTTTACCTTTAAAATTGCGGGTTTATTTTACAAAATTATTATTAATTTTAAGGTACCTGGGGAATGTTCCCCAGACCCCCGGTTTGCGCGTTGTATTTTTTGTAGTGAATTGAGGATTGTGGAATATTGTGGAAGTTATTGATCACTTTTGCAGTAGAAATAATAAATTTATAAGCTATACACGGGGGCGTACACCCCAGTATTTGTCTTTATTTTCAAGAAAACTAAAGCGATTTTATAAATTTTTTAAAAATATTTAAAGTACATTTTTGAATTAAATAGTTAAATTTGCCTTGAAAATCTATAGTTCCGCCCTGCAAAATCAATTTCATATAATTTTACCTTTAAAATTACGGGTTTATTTTACAATATTATTATTAATTTTAAGGTACCTGGGGTGTTGCACCCCCAGACCCCGGTTTATGCGTTGTATTTTTTGCAGTGCATTGAGGATTGTGGAAATTATTGATCACTTTGCGGTAGAAATAACAAACACAAGCTATACACGGGGCTTATACCCCCGTATTTGTCTTTATTTCCAAAAAATCTCTAGTCCGGCGCTGCAAAATCAATTTCATATCATTTTACCTTTAAAATTGCGGGTTTATTTTACAAAATTATTATTAATTTTAAGGTACCTGGGGTGCTCCACACCCCCAGACCCCGGTTTGCGCGTTTTTTTTGTAGTGCATTGAGGATTGTGGAATATTGTGGAAGTTATTGATCACTTTTGCGGTAGAAATAATAAATACGAGAGGCGTACCCCCCGTATTTGTTTTTATTTCCAAGAAAACTAAAGGGATTTTATAAATTTTTGAAAATATTTAAAGTACATTTTTGATTTAAATAGATAAATTTGCCTTGAAAATCTATAGTTCGGCCCTGCAAAATAAATTTCATATAATTTTTCCCTTAAACATTGCGGGTTTATTTTACAAAATCATTATTAATTTTAAGGTACCTGGGGTGCTCCACACCCCAGACCCCGGTTTGCGCGTTGTATTTTTTTTGTAGTGCATTAAGAATTGTGGAATATTGTGGAAGTTATTGATCACTTTTGCGGTAGAAATAATAAACACAAGGGGGCTATACGCGGGGGGCTTACACCCCGTATTTGTCTTTATTTCCAAATAAAAAATCTCTAGTCCGGCGCTGCAAAATCAATTTCATATCATTTTACCTTTAAAATTGCGGGTTTATTTTACAAAATCATTATTAATTTTAAGGTACCTGGGGATGTTCCCAGACCCCGGTTTGCGCGTTGTATTTTTTGTAGTGCATTCAGAATTTTGAAATATTGTGGAAGTTATTGATCACCTTTGCGGTAGAAATAATAAATTCAGTATACACGGGGCGTACACCCCAGTATTTGTTTTTATTTCCAAGAAAACTAAAGCGATTTTATAAATTCTTGAAAAATATTTAAAGTACATTTTTGAATTAAATAGTTAAATTTGCCTTGAAAATCTATTGTTCGGCCCTGCAAAATAAATTTCATATAATTTTTCCTTTAAAATTACGGGTTTATTTTACAATATTATTATTAATTTTAAGGTACCTGGGGTGTTGCACACCCCAGACCCCGGTTTATGCGTTGTATTTTTTTGCAGTGCATTGAGGATTGTGGAAATTATTGATCACTTTGCGGTAGAAATAACAAACACAAGGCTATACACGGGGCTTATACCCCCGTATTTGTCTTTATTTCCAAATAAAAAATCTCTAGTCCGGCGCTGCAAAATCAATTTCATATCATTTTACCTTTAAAATTGCGGGTTTATTTTACAAAATCATTATTAATTTTAAGGTACCTGGGGTGCTCCACACCCCAGACCCCCCGGTTTGCGCGTTTTATTTTTTGTAGTGCATTGAGGATTGTGGAATATTGTGGAAGTTATTGGTCACTTTTGCGGTAGAAATAATAAATACAGGGGGGCTATGCACGGGGGAGGGGCTATACACCCCGTATTAGTCTTTATTTCTAAGAACTAAAGCGATTTTATAAATGTTTTGAAAAATATTTTAAGTACACTTTTGATTTAAATAATTAAATTTGCCTCGGTCCTGCAAAATCAATTTCATATAATTTTACCTTTAAAATTGCAGATTTAATTTACAAAATTATTATTTTTTTGTAAGTTATACGTTTAGTTGAATTACATAGATTTACCATGTAAATTTACATTATTAATCATTGGCCATTTACAGAAGTTTACCACTCGGGGATAACTATGCTTTGGGTATCTGTCAACTATTTAAAACAAATGATAAAGTTCGAGGGAGGGGGGTCTGAGGCATACCCCCTGGTATGCATCTTGATTTTTAAAAAATAAATATTTTAAAAAGAAAGCAGTGTCAAAATGCTTTGCATAATTTTGATACATTTAAGATTCTGTTACGATTCTAAAGCACTGGGGGGATCCATACGTGGGGACTCCCCAGTATTATTTTAATATGCGAGAAAACATCAGCGAGTTTATAAATCTTTTGTTGCAAAATTTAAAGGTTCTGCCTTAATATTGAAACCAATCCCAAATAGGTTTAATTAATGCTCGTTTTCAATAGTTAAATGTGCCTTCAATTTTCTTAGTTCGACTCTGTAAAATCAATTTAAAATCATTTCAGCCTTAAAATTGTAGGTTTATTTTAGAAAATTAAAATTTGTTTATAGTTTTAATTGTGTTTGAGTAAAAATTGCTTAATGTAGCTAGAGAAGAATATTGAAAGTACACGCCTTCTTCCCCCCCCCGTCTAAGCAAATTATAGCTTATGGCTCAAAGATTTAGTATTTTCCAGATTAGTTTTAGCTCGGTGATATTTTTGATGAGTTTTACCAGTTGACCTTCAGTTCCATAATTTCGAGTTTTATCCATTGCATTATTATCTTCCACGGTTGCTTTTAAAAATCGTGCTTCCAAATTTTTGCAATAACTCAACGCGATTTTGCGCCCACACGTATTGCTGGTTAATTTGGGACTGAGTTTTCATGATTTCAAATTGCCAACTAAATTTTGGCTTTGTTTTTAAATTTTCATATGCATTTTTGATTTTTAAACTTGATTATTTCACTTGTTTTTAATTTTTGAATTTCAGAATGTAATGTTGGTTGCATAATTTTTAAAATTACCATATTTGAACACAAAAACTATAAAAAGTTACCAAAATGAATGAAATTTTGGAATTAAATACAAAAAGCGTCAATTGATGTCATCCGGTTTTGAATTTCAAATTTGTACTTTCTTTGGCAGGAAAGTAGGGGCAACTTTAAACGCATACTTGTAATTGATTTATTAACTTGGAAATTAATTCTGAAAACATTACACGGGCATTATAAAAAAAAACTATTTCGACTTTTGAAAAATTAAGCCAAAGTGTGTCTTTTTATAATCATTAGGCTCAGACTTTATACTTTTTCTCCAACGGACTTGATGATTAACTCATGGACCTAAAAATTAAGAAATTATTGCATAAATAAGCATTTTTTTAGGTTTTACCTGTACGTGAGGTGGAGTTGATAAAATAAAAATAACTGCACTTGCCACGTCTTGAGGTTCCAACATAGGACATCCTATAAATTCTTTAATCGAATCAGGCGGTAATGTTTCCGACATTTCTCCTAACAAAGCTCGAACACCCTCAGTATTTACCATACCTGGACTAATACTCTGCAATGAATAAAATAATATATTAAAACAAAGTAACGGAAACATTGCATAAATTAAGATGAGCTGTTTCTATGTCATTAGACGTCATCGTCAAAATTTGCGACTACAGTGCCCTCTATGTGTATGCTATACTGATGACGTCTAATGAGACAATAAATAAATAATATATTATTTACTTACGCTGATTTTAATTTTATCATTAAATAAATTCAGTTCATTTCTGAGAGTTTCCGTTAAAGCTGTAACTGCAAATTTTGAAGCGCAAATGACGTTGGAATTGGGATAATTCACGACCTTGTGTCCATCGATGGAGTTTATATGAATTATATGACCGTCTATCTTGTTGGCCCTCATATTTTGCACCGCTTCTCGCGTTGCAATGCATAAACCCAAGACCTGTATGTCGAGTACTGCTTTCCATACTTTGGCATCTCCTTCGGTAAGATTCTCTTGCGGAGCTATACCTGCATTGTTGATAAGGATATGAACTGGGCCTATATTTTCTTTCACCCACTCGAAAAGGCCCAATATGTCTTCTTCTTTGGCCATATCTGCTACATAAGTAAAAATTTTTCCATTTCTTCCTTCCAATTTTTTGGACACTTGATCAAGTTTTTCTTTTCCTCGAGCTACAGCAACAACCTGTAAACTTAACTTTAATTTTTATTTATTAATGTTAATCGTAAAACTTACGTTGACCCCTGCATTCACTAATTGTTCCACCATGGCGTATCCGATGCCCATACTACCACCTGTAACGATTGCAGCTTTTCCAACCCAGCGATTCATAGAGCAAGCCATATTTTATTGTTGAATATGACCGAATTAGTTACTCTCTTTCTTGTAAACACGAAATGATTAAGTTTAACGTCCCGAGTCACACAGCTAACGACGATAAGATAAAATAAAGTGAAATGACCCGATAACATGGGCTAATCTACAATGATTAATTAATATTTGTTGATTGAAATTGTGCGTCGGTCATTCTGGTAGCAGAGCCGTAGCCAGAACTTTTTCAGAGAAGGGCACTAAGGCATCAGTCGTGGATTATATTTCTCAATAATTATTTATCCAATTTTTTTCATAATTATTACAAATCATTTATATTAAATATAATGAATAGTAAAATTTGTAAATATTAATGTGATTTTAAAAAGAAGAGAGGTGGGTCGGTAAAACATCGAGTAGATGGGTAAAAATATCCAATTCAGATCCTTAGTCGCGCTACCGACAGGTTCCCATTTGAAAAGGCCCAATATGTCTTCTTCCGTGGCATTAGCAAAAATTGTTTCTGTTCTTCCATCCAATGTTTTGGACACCACGTCAAATTTTTCTTTTCCTCGAGCTAGAACAGAAAATTCGAATTTATTATTTATTGATCCAAGCAGAAAGTAAAAATTTAATTGCTACCGGTTCTTGATTCTTATTGGCTAAAAATGTTATTGGTGTTAAATGCTAACATAATAAAATTATTACCTGTAATAATCGCAGCTTTTCCGATCCAGCGGTCCATAGAATAAGCCATATTTTATCGTTTATAATAAAAATTATTATTTTATGGCTGATCCAGTTACCTGGTTACCTAATTCTCAGACTTGAAATGACAAAAAAAGTTTAATTTTAATAGCCAACGATAAGATAAAATTAAGTAAATTTACATAATAAGTAAAATATTTTGGGTTGTTTATCTACAGGATGTTGTTACTAAATTTCAACTTAAAATTATGCATCACATGAATTAATAATAAAAATAAAAATTAAGAAGTAACCTAGATAAAATTAATATTTAAAAAACATTTTCAAGGTTTGTATTGTCATGTCCAGGAATAGCCAGCCGGAGAAATTAAATATCAGTGCAATTTCTCCCAGACGTTTCATCACAAAGGACAAACAAACAAGCTCTTTCATAATACTTTATGTATGTATTGCTATGGTCTAATTTGTTTTCCAATTGATTTTTATTAAAATTTGAGCGCTATAAACCAATCCTATGCTAAACTTAATAATTATTTTGTCGTGTTGATAAATTTTCCTCGATTGCTTGTTTGTCCGGTAGCGTAAGACTTTAACTAATTTAAAAAAGTTGTAATTGAAGGGAAAGATTAAATCCTGGTTTTTAAATTTACAAATAAACAATTTTATTCTCGAATTTTAACAATTGGTTTTCAGTTTTAGAAAATCTAATTAAAAATTGGATTGTAGTTTATTAACAGGGACTTAATAAGTTATACAAGTTGACACTCCGATCTACCGGGCCGAGTTAAAATATTTCGAGTTCTGCTAGGCCCCGGAAGGTTTATTTTTATTGTTGCAAAGCCGAAGGCTTTGCTATCGCTCGCAAATATTATAAATATAAAATTTTAATTTTAAATTATTTTTAGCAAATTAGTTTTCGATGGGCAGAACTACAGAGATGAATACAGCCGATCCAATAATCGGATCATAACTTTTTGATTTTTGACTGTTAGAACCCAAAATTATTAAATCCTCCGTATTTTAAAATCTCTCCGGGATCCTCTTTTATAATCTACCTTCATTACTCCAGGAAATTTTGTATTTCCGAGTCCCCGTTACTGAACTCTACCCAAAAATTGTTATTAAATTTACCCCCAAAATTGTAATTAAATCTACCCTTAAAAATTGCACAAAGTTAAATCTTAAATTTACAAAATAAAAAGTAAAGTTTGGTAACCACTGCTTTTCAAATTTTTAATTTTCTTAATTATTAATTTCTAAATTTTTACTGCGAGTTGCTTTTTTTGTTGCCTTCCTTGTTGGTGTCCATTTTGTTGTATTTCAGTTCTATTTGGCTGTATTAATACAATTTTTATAATTATTGTAGTTTCAATTTTCTTCCAAACTAATTTTTCTTATCTACACAACAAATTTCTGCACATGTCATCGAAATTAAATAGCTTCCTGGTTTTTCTTCTGAAGACAACAAATTAATTACATTTAAAATTGGTAAATCTCTCCGTCTTACAAACATCGGCAATCAAAATTATATGCTTTGCTTTCCGATTCACTTCAATTAACATTGAAGGTAGCCCGTAGGAAAATGTGGTGGATCGATCAATCACGACACTCGAAATCGAGTTAACGACTAAGAAGAAAGAGAAACTTAAAGGACAGTATGTTACGTTACCGCATGAAAATTCCTTCGTGAACCACTCCAAGAACCTGCCAACAAATGTTGAGTAAACCAAAACACAGGTTTAACCGCAATACATGGAGTTGCCTCTCGGATGTTCAAGCCAACTCGGCAGTCTTTTTTCGAATATATTTTTCTCTGTAGGCAGTAATTCACTTTTGATGTAAATTCACAAAACACAATCACTTCAATGGTTTGCCGGGATGAGTTTTAAAATGACGTTGCAAAGTTCCTTTAAGTGCAAATTTTGCGCCACAAATTGCACAAATAAATGGTTTCTCGCCAGTATGAGTTTTTAAATGATTTCTCAAATTATTATGATATGCAGTTTTATAGTCACAAAGTTCACAGGCAAATGGTTTGAGTCCGGTGTGACTTGTAAAATGATTGATCAAATCACACTTACGTGCACTTCTATAGTTACAAACAATGCAGGCGAAGGGTTTTTCACCTGTATGAGTTTTTACGTGTTCCTTTAAAACACTTTTATGTGCACTTTTATAGTCGCAAAATTCACATGCAAACGGTTTCTTGCCAGAATGAATTCGCAAATGTTGAAGCATATGTCTCTTATGTAAACTTTTATAGCCACAAATATCGCATCCGAAGAATTTGCTTATATTTACTTTGTCTAGTTTAACTACTTCCGGTTCCGGAAAAGGATGCTCGTCTTTTATATCTAACGAGTGATGCAAGTTTTCCAAGTTACAGTCGACCTGTTCCAATTTAATTTCCACCTTGGGACATTCGAATTTTTGAATCGTCTTCGACAATCCATGTTCATCCATATCTTAAACGTCTCGACTACTAAAACAAAATTGACAAAAAGTGAGGTTATGTTTGCGCCCTGATCAGAGCATACTTAAAAAATATCGGTATCGGCATTAAATTACGGTCGTTCGTAAAATTTTAAACTTACAAGTTATCGATGAACAACAAAAAAATCTCTTGCACCAAATTTAAACCAATACGTTTTTATGCAGTACACATCATAAAGAAAACATGTGGCGCCACACCACGCTATTTAAATACACTAAATCTGGCGGCCGTTTTAAACAATTCTGAATGAGCAATTTTTTATTAGTTGAAATAAACAATAAAAATCATAGAAACAATAAATAAATTAGTTGAATCATAAATTTACTTTAACGATTTGATGAATAACTATCTATATTTTATTCAATTTAAATAGATAATACAGATAGATATAAATAAAAAAAGTGAAAACAGAGAAAGTGAAAAGATATCTAAAATATCTTTTAATTTCTAGGTAGATCTTATTTTTGCCGCACTTCTATGAACGTGTTCAGTGGTGGAGTGTTTTTGCCTAAATCCAAACTAGTGATTTGGTAGGATTTTGTTTTTAACAAGCAGGGATCAAGTTTTTGCAAAAAGATCTTTTCGAATACCTTCGAGAGTAACGGGAGTAAACTAAGACGTCATTTTCATTTTTTCCTAGTTTTTGAACTATAATAATTTGAGAGAGTTTCCATTGTAGAGGAAAATAACCCACCCTCAAAATGGCAATAAATAATATCATAGTCATCATTCCAATACTCCTTATCGGAATCCTATCATTTCTAACCCATGCACCGCGATGACTCTCAATTAATAGTTACACGATATCGTTAAGAGATGGCGGTAATTAAAATCTGTGACTGTCAAAACTGATGAACGTTTTACCACGCGATAAACTAACATTTTTCATGGTAAAATTGAGGTTCAAAAAATAGTGAAAACACCATAAGCAGTGTGTTATTTTAATTTTGTAACTATTAGTCGTCGATCATCAGAAAGTGAACTGCTACGAAGTGATTTTTGGATTATCGAATACATCAGTGTTTCTAATACAGAAGAAGTTGACTCAGAAAATGGTAAGAGAAAGTTATCGCGTTTCTTCCCAATATAATCCTTAATCTATTTTGGTATAAAACTGTAAAGAAGGTCGAGGCGCCTCTCCGATTCATTATTTTCAAAAAGGTAGGTATCGGGTGGCCAACTAAGGGAGGATGCCGGCAGTATATTAGAAACTTATCATCCTACAGGTTTGAGAAAAATAATATCTCTGCGGTTAGGTAAAAAAAGTAACTTAAATCAAACAAATGCGTTTTTGGGTTATTAGTACCAAAATTTTGAAATTTTACTCTCGATTGGTATACCGAATATACAAATAAACAACTCAACTTAAGTATTTCCTACTCGGTGAGATAGTGATATTCTCAAATACAAATTTTTATTTTATTAAATTGACCGATGTTTTTGCTTCTACTGAAAAGTTGTGATGTTTGACTTTAGTTCCTTTTACCTAATCGGATACATTTCAGAAGACCTTGATGACCTATGCCGCAGATATTTTAATGAAAGTTTCTAAGATGGAGGTTACGGGGGTTAGATGTATATTATAAATAACAAAGTGCATCTGCATTACAGGAGTGTCTCCAGCACGACCAGGAATAAAACCGCTCTGCAACCTGCTCATGTCCTATTCTACTGCTCAAAGTTCAAGTTGGTCAACTTTTACTTCCAGTATGGACCGAGTAATATTTTTGACAGAGTTTGATAATTTTGAAGAGCTTGTCAATGGTTTGCGAGCTTCCAATTATGTAGATAACGACTACGACGACAAATCTATGACAGACGAGATGGAGGACATGGAAGTCGAATTAGAAGATTTGCACCATTCCATTGAAATTAAAGAAGAAGGTGATCCAATTTTAGAATATCAAGAGGATAGTAATGAGGTAAAATATGAACCGTATTTTATTTAAGAAATATGCCCTAAGAGTAGTTCATCTAAGCCGGAGGTGGACTATTTTTTGAGTTTGATTGACTTTTTCAAACAAGTGTCCAACACATCCGAGTTTTTAGAATATTTTACCAAGTTGGCTGCCTTAACCGAACTCCATTAAATGTATAATTTTGAGAGCCGCACTGGAAAGACGAGTTAGATCTGCATTGTCTTGATTCTAGACTTTTTATCGCTTCTCCGATAATTATTAGTGGTGCATGGTCGGTTTTATTACTAATTTTTTAAATTCAAAAATTTTGTATTTTATGTTTAGTGCAAATGCCAACTGCCTCCCGTACTATTATAGTCCATTTGAAACAAGAATAAGGTAGAAATTCTGTCGCAAAGTAAGATTCGTACAGGTAAACGTCAAAAAAATAAGGCGAATGTCAACTTGAAAATTTTATTAAACATATTATGAGAAACATATCCTCAAAAATCAAAACAGAATTAAAATTTTTGTTTTTAACTTTTGAAATACCTACAAAGTGCATGATCTACAATAAAATCGAAAAAAGTGAAATTTTATTTCGTTAATATTGGATTTTTGAAATGACAATCACAAATAACAGTTGAACACTGTAAACTTGTATACATTTGAACCAATCACGTTGTAAAGTCATTTTTCTATACTTCATTTGTTTTAAAAATAAATCTTAACTTTTGAACTAATATATAATCTTGAAATGTGATTGGTTGGTTTTCTCAAATTTGTGACATTGGAACTAAAATATTGACAAATTTGTGAAAATCAACCAATCACGTTTCAAGATTATATTTTTAGTTCAAAAGTCAGGTTTATTCTTAAAACGAATGGAGTATAGCACAAATTTTTACTGCATTCTTATTTCAAATGGAGTATAGTTGGCCATCCAGTACATGTGAACGACTGTAAGTACTTTGAAGAATATAAAGCATGAAATCTGTGTATAGCATTTTTGGTGCAATTAGCCCCTTGAATTTAGAGGTTCGGTAAATGTATGCAGAACTCCAAATAAATGCTATTTTAGGGATAATCATATTGAAAGTTATTATTATACAAATAATAAAGTTTATTCAATTCTGAACAAAACGCCATCACGATATTAATTTTTACCTATATTGCTTCACAAAAACTCTACAGTAATTTCCTCAGTTGTTGAATTATTTCTGTTATATCCATTTCATTTGTTCTCTTTTATCTTACTCCAAATATTCACTAACGTACCTGTACCCCTCATTGTGTGCTACTAAATATGCAAGTACAATATTATAAAACGCAGAGTTTGTGAGTTTCTTCTGGACTAGATTATTAAAATTTTCCAAAAGTGTTATTGTCAGAATGTCTGAAAATCTGAAATGCAGGTGTATGGCCAGGTTTGTGCTGCTTAGATGAAAAAGTTTCTCTGTCAGAACTTCCTGAGCCACTGAAAAGGGTGATGAACTGCAATCACACCAAGTCGAAAGAATTCCATGATCTGATGAAGTTTGAAAATTGAAAGTTACCGATAGTTGTAGATGCGATGTAGTCAACTTAATAACTAATAATTGCTTTTTTGTAGGAAATGCCGCATCAAGCGAATAGCGTCGTCCAAATTAAGTCTGAAGAAGAAGAAAATTCCATTGACATTAAAGAAGAGACTTCAGTTCTCGCATCACAATCGAATAGAAAATGCAAACTCCAAATAAGTGGGAAAAAGCTTTTACGTAAATCAATTTATTTCGGAACTGGTACCGGCAAAACAATATATCCATGTGATGTTTGTGACTATAAATGTAAGTGGAAAAGAGATTTAGACCGTCATCTATTAACCCATGCAGGGGAGAAACCGTTCGCATGCGAAATTTGTGGCTATAGATGTAAGTGGAAAAGAAATTTCAAGCGTCATTTATTAACTCACACAGGGGAGAAACCGTTCGCATGCGAAATTTGTGACTATAAATGTAACATTAAATCAAATTTAAATAGGCATTTATTAACTCATACAGGCGAGAAACGTTTCACCTGCCAAATTTGTGACCGTACATGTGCCCATAAAGAACAATTAAAAGGTCATTTAAGAACTCATACAGGGGAGAACCCGTTTGAATGCGAAATTTGTGACTATAAATGTAACTGGAAAAGAAATTTAAACCGTCATTTATTAACTCATACAAGAGAAAAACCGTTTGCATGCGAAATTTGTGACTTTAAATGTAGCTGTAAAGGATCTTTAAATAGACATTTATTAAGTCACGCATAGGACGAACCATCCACACCAACTCAAGAGTATGTACGCAGAGGCATCAGTACCAACAGCAACAAGCACGGAATCTTTATATGCAGTAATACCTCCGGTATTAATAACTTCGTGAGGATCATCTTTACCTATTACTGTAGATAACAATATTCCACAGTCTACAACAACACCAAATAAAAGGAGAAGAATCGAGTCATTGTCAATTGGCTCAGACCTAACACTTCGAATGAGACGTACAACAAAGCAAATAAAATATGTTGAGCAACTGCGGAGCCTTACATTGCAGGTTGCTCAAGAAGAACTAAAAGAAATGAAATATGATACTAAATTAGCAAGACTTCGCCTAGGGCGATTTGAAAATGAGGTTTGTAATAAATAAAATAAAAATAGTTTTTCTAAAAATGTTGTATTATAGATCGACGACGAAATGTTAAAGCTATTGTATTATTAACACCATTAAAATTAATAAGAATTTCTACTTCTTGAAAATGATTTGCTTCGTCAATTTCGTTATGCTGTAATGATATGTTGTACAACACAGCAGTGGCACATGTTATTGGTACAGAGGTATTCAATTGGGGTGTTAAACCTAAAGATGTCTTCAGGCACAAATGCGTAGTTATTTGATTCGCTGGCCGTTACACTTTAACATTAATCACGATCGCCAAAATTGTTTGAAACGAGTCGCCGCACCTTGATTAATCTATATATCGTCTTTGCAAACTCGACTTACTGATCTAAATATTTACAATAACTTACAATTAAAAACTTGAATTTTTATATTTTTCCTGACAATGGAAATCTTGCGATGTGAGAGGCCATTCACTGCTTTGCGGAAACAAACCAACAATGTAATTTTGGCCGTCCATTGATAAACGAAATTGTATCTGCTGAATGTCGTACTAGAATTGACCTGATAATAACTTCTGGTAAGTTACAGAACCTTTTAGTTTCAAATAATTAAATTTTAATTTTTTTTAGGCTTTTTCGATACTTGCTGAAGGCTTACTTAATACAAAAATTGTCATGAGGTGACAAAATCTGGATTTCATGTAATCGTGACATTACAATATATTCGTATATATCATAAGTATATTCAACATATTTTGTAGTTTATAATTGTGCCATATTAAAATGATAGTATATATATAGTCTATAATCATCGTATAATACACAAAGTTGAAATTAATAAAGTGTATACGATAGTATGTAATATTTAAACCTACAGTTTTATATTTTTTTGCTTTATATTTTTATTGCAGTTTTATATTTTTAATATTAGTTCTAAGAATTTATGTAAATTATTTTGTATAATACAATTAAATTATTGTTACCTACACGGAAATAAATCAACGAGCTACATCCCAAACACTTAAATAATAAGGTGACAAGGTGGAAAGCCCCACATTTTTATTTGGACAATAATTTAATTTCATCTATTATACACTACAAGTAGACTTAACAAGAAAAAATCTTTTACAAAGTTCAAGTAACACTTTCGGTTCCATCATCTTAAGTTTCTCTTCTACTGATATTGTTAATAAAATTGGTTAAACTTGAAATTGTTTATTCCCGACAATTATCGTCGTTTGTAGATTTTTAACGAAGGATATCGTCTAAGTTGGGTAGCCCATATAGTTTACTTCACAGGTATCAACAATCAATATCATATTTATTTGTATCTTCTACTGATGTTTGCCAACTGTAAACTGCTACAATAATAACGCGCAAGTATCAATTAAATGTTAATTTTTTTATGCAATAGTTACTATCTGGTATGGGTTTTTAAATGCCGTCTTAACTTTGATTTCTGTGAATATTTGTAATCACATATTTCACAAACAAGTTTTTCACGAGTGTGAATTTTTAAATGACTTGTTAAATTCCGTTTTAGAGAAGATTTGTAATCACAAATTTCACAAATAAACGGTTTTTCGCCTGTATGAGTTCTCAAATGTTCAGTTAATTGATCATTTCGTAAACATTTGTAGTCACAAATTTCACAAACAAACGGTTTCTCACCTGTGTGAGTCATTAAATGTCTAGTTAAATGTGATTTTCGTGAACATTTGAGGTCACAAATTTCGCAAACAAAAGGTTTCTCTCCAGTGTGAGTTCTTAAATGCGCAGTTAAATATTGTTTTCGAAAAACTTTTATTACAAATTTCACAAACAAACGGTTTCTTACTCTTCCGTGTTAATTGTTCATTATCGCTTTCCTCTTTAATGTCAATCGAATGATGCAAATCTTCTAAATTGAAATTTTCGTATTCCAGCACTTCTGTCTTAATTTCATAATTGCTGCTTGAATTACTTGGAGTTGCCGAAATTTGATCCATGTTAGCCATATTTTGTAACTCCATATCTGTAAGAGGTCGCACCAGGAGAATGTAATGGTGCATTACGAGAAACATATTTATAATTACTAACCTTACTAGCACATTTCCACGTGGAAGACCGATATTATAAATTATAAACTTTAAGAGGTGCAGATAATGCAAAGACCTATTTGAATGAACCTGAGTCAAGATGACAGTACTACAGTGTAATATATTTAAGTCATGTCATGTATGGCGCATGTGCGCGTTAACATTATGTAGGTCGCGAGTACAGGAATAAAGGCAGTGATTATCAGACCTCGATGTGAGTATCATTTATGTTACATGGTGGCAGCTAAAAACCGAAAAGTCCAGTTTAAATAACAGTGGCAAATTTTGGTGGCGAAAAATCAGTGACAGGTGTGAAAGTTTACGGGTATATGGCTAAGATGCAAGATACAAGCGTAAAAATTCCATCAGAGATGAGTTTCGAAGGCAATGTAGCAGCAAATTGGGAGAAGTTCCTAAGGAAATTTAATTATTACTTAGAAGCCGCGGAGAAAAATCAGAAAAGCGACAAACAAAAGATAGCGATTCTCATGAACATAATGGGAGAAGAAGCCGTCGACGTTTTGGAAACATTCGAGTACAGTGAGGGCGAAAGTGCTGATAATTATGATGACGTGATTAAAAAGTTTGAAAATTATTGTAAGCCGCGCAAGAACGTTGTATTCGACAGATTCAAATTTTTCTCAAGGTCCCAAGAAGATGAAACAATAGACAAGTACGTAACAGAGCTGAGAAAATTAGCAGCACAGTGTAACTTTGGTGAACAAACTGAGTTTTTAATTCGCGACAGACTAGTTTTTGGTATAAAAGACAAAACGGTACAAGAAAGATTGCTAAGGGATCCAGATTTGAAACTTTCTAAGGCTTTGGATCATTGTAGATCAAGTGAGGCAAGTAGAAAACAAATAATTGAGATCACAGGAGCAAGCGGTACAAGTGTCAGTGTCGTGAGTTCGAAAAAACAAAAGTTTCAGTTCAGAAAGCCAAGTGAAAAGTACAAAGAGGCACAAAAATGTAAAAAGTGCGGGTTCAACCACAGTGATAAAAAGTGTCCAGCAGAAGGAAAGAATTGCCTAAAATGCAGAAAAGAAGGTCACTTTGCAAATGTGTGCAGGAACAACAAGAAGAAAAGCATCAAGGAAGTCCAAGAAGACAGCTCCTCGAGTGAAGCAACGGACCAGGAAAACATCTTAGCGGTAAAGAAAACGACGCAAAAGGTCAACAGCATCGCCTGGACAGAATTAATCGAAGTAAGCGGTAAAAACGTTTATGTGAAAATAGATACGGGATCTGAGGTAAATATAATTTCAAAATTAATTTACGATTCATTACCTATAAATAAACCGAGTTTAAAGCCGACGAAAGCGAAATTAACGTCATATTCGGGGCATGCAATAAAGATCGAGGGTAAATGCGCGCTAAAATGTAAATTCAAGGGTGATCAAACAGATTTAAATTTTTACGTAGCGGGTAAAGATAGCGAGTCAATTTTAGGGCTCAGCGGTGCAACAAGATTCGGGTTAATACCAAATCGTGTGAACGAGGTAAAAAATAATTCGAAGGTTGACATCGTAGAAGAATTCAAAGACGTATTTGATAAGAAAGCATCGCGCATGAATTGCGAGCCGTATCACATTACGCTGAAAGAAAATGCAATACCGACAGTCTCACCAGCAAGGCGAGTTCCTTTGTCTTTAAAAAGTAAATTAAAGAATGAATTAAGGAAAATGGTCGAAAACAAGGTATTGGTGCCGGTAAGCGAACCGACAGAATGGGTGCATCCAATCGTGATTGTAAGCAAATCGGACGACTCAATAAGGGTATGCATGGATCCGAGACCGTTGAATAAGTACATAAAACGTGAACATTATTCAATGCCAACGATTGACAGCACTTTGTCAGAGCTAAATGGGGCGAAGTATTTCACCGTCCTAGACGCGACAAAAGCATTTTTGCAGGTGCCGATGGATAAAGAAAGCTCTTATTTATGCACCATAGCGACACCTTTCGGTAGGTTCAGGTACCAAACAATGCCCTACGGAATTTCGTCAGCGAGCGAAGTGTACCAATTAAGGGTAAATCGGGTCATGGAGGGCCTAGAGGGCGTAATCGCATACGTCGATGACCTGCTGATTTTTGGAAGAAACAAAAAAGAGCACGATGAAAGACTAGCGGCGGTACTGAAAAGAGCGAGAGAACATAACGTTAAGTTCAGTAGAACCAAAATGCAGTTAGCACAAACGGAGGTGAAGTTTTTGGGACATAAAATTTCCGAACAAGGCATCTCGGTAGAAGATTCGAAAATAGAAGCGATAAAAATATTAAAGAGTCCTGAAAACAAGAAAGAACTACAAAGAGTACTTGGAATGGTAAACTTTTTGAGGAAGTTCATCCCAAATTTATCAGAAAAGACCAATACATTAAGAGCGCTGCTTAGTGACAAAAACGAATTTGTATGGGGCAGCAACGAAGAAAATAGTTTCCAAGAGTTGAAAAGGTTAATTTGCGAAGCACCGGTATTAAAATATTTTGATCCGACAAAGCAGATAACGATTTCAGTGGATTCTAGCGGGCTAGGCATGGGTGCGGCACTGATACAGGATAATCAACCTGTAGGATATTCGTCAGCAGCATTAACACCCACACAGCAAAGTTATGCATCGTTAGAGAGAGAACTATTAGCGGTTTTGCACGGGCTGACAAGATTCCATTTATATACGTATGGGAAAGAAATTCTAGTGCAAACAGATCACAAGCCCTTAGTCAACATGATAAACAAACCAATGGAGGTATTGTCGCCTCGGGTACAAAGGATCGTATTGAAGTTAATGCGATACAATTTCAAACTAGAATACATACCAGGAAAAGATTTGTGCATAGCAGACACATTATCGCGCGACCCTGACAGGAAACAAACGATAAAAACAAGCTATTTGGAAGGAAAACATGTGGCCGTAAATTCAATAATCTGCGCGTCACAAGAACGAATAAAGGAAATACAAAACTCGACCGAAAATGACCCAACGATTAAAGAAATAATCATGCATATAAATCAAGGATGGCCAATGCACAAAAAGTCAGTAAGACAAGACGTGAGAAAGTTTTGGGACATCAAGGACGAATTATATGTAGCTGATAACATTTTATGGCGAGGAAACAAAATTGTAATTCCACGAAGCGAAGTGCAAAATGTATTAAAAAAATTACATAGCTCACACCAAGGGGTAACGGCCGTCAAAATAAAGCGAAATCACTTATTTATTGGCAGGGAATGACCAAAGAAATTGAGCAGTACGTTTTAAAATGCAAAGTATGTCAGAGGTATTCAAAATCGAATACTAAACAACCGTTGATAAGTCACGAGACACCAAGCCTACCGTGGCATAAAATAGGCATGGATTTTGCATACATAAATGCAACCGATTATTTGATTATTGCAGATTACTTTTCTAAATTTATTGTAGTAAAGAAAGTGACATCTAAAAATGCAAGTACAATAACACCAATAATTGAAGAAACATTTTCCTATTTCGGAATACCAAAAGAAATTGTAAGTGACAACGGACCACCTTTTAATTCGCAAAGTTTTGCAGAGTTTATGAAATATTACGACATAAAGCACTCAACATCGTCGCCGACTTATCCAAAATCCAACGGGCTAGCAGAAAGAGCAGTTCAAACGGTAAAAGGACTAATTTTGAAGACAGTAGCAACAAAGGCAGCATTCCTAACGCGATTTTAAATTATAACACGACGCCTAAAAGCAAGTTGATGCCGTCACCTTCAGAATTATTACAAGGCAGAAAATTAAGATCAGATTTGTTGATGTCGGAAAGTGCATTAAGACCGAAGTATGATTTTACAAATTCGCATCAGCAAATAATACAAAACCAATTAAAACAAAAGAAGTACTACGACAGGATATCAAACGAATTGTCCGAACTTGAAGATAATCAAGAGGTCCTAGTACAGAAAGACAAACGAAATTGGGTACCGGCGAAAATAATAACAAAAGCAAACAAACCGGAATCCTATGAATTAATGACAGAAAATGGTAACATTTTAAGAAGAAACCGAGTCCATTTGAAACCAATGAGGACAGAAATTAATGGAAAAGACAAAAACGCGAATGTTAACAACAATAACGCGACAAAACCAAGCGGGTCAAGTAACGCAAATTTAAACCCAAGTGATCGCGATTTGGTATTAACAAACGATAGTCGTGAAACGGGAGTGCAAATAGCAGAGCAAAGTGAATTAAATTTGCCGAAACCCGGAAAAGACATTTTAAACAAAAGTGTAGATAAACAATTTGTTAGTCCTAAGAAAGAGACAGTTCTAAATACAAGGCCAAAGCGGGTGACATCGAAACCTACTTATCTGAAAGATTACGTATTAAATTAAGTTTATGTTCCCATTTGCGGAATTATGTTTATAAAATTTAACGTGTTTATGTTTCTATGTTTGAATTATTGTTTTAAAATTAACAACTTTTGTTTATACTAATAATTGTTTCCAAGAAAGGAAACCACGTAATTTTGTGTTATGTTATTGTTCATTAGATTTAAGGAAATTTCATATTTGATTTTCGTTAATTGTTCAAATTAAAATTTATGTTTTTTTATTAAAAGAAAGGGCATGTAATATATTTAAGTCATGTCATGTATGGCGCATGTGCGCGTTAACATTATGTAGGTCGCGAGTACAGGAATAAAGGCAGTGATTATCAGACCTCGATGTGAGTATCATTTATGTACATACAGCAACTACAATACAACTTGTAAATTGTGTCAATCGTCTATTTTGTGATTTAGATAATTTTTATTGGTGGTGGCGCCATCTCCCAACAATTTTATTATCTTTAGTTTGAGGTGTGTCTTCACGTTACATACCAAAGTAACCGGTTAAAAATAGTTGTCGGAGGTAATTTGTAAGTCTAACCTCACAAATGGAAACAAACCAAATGAAATTGACAGATTGCACTTATTAAATTTGATTTGTATTATTTTAGAATTCGTAATCTAATAATTGTTCAGTTGGTTCATCATTGTTCAGTTGGTTCATCATTATTAAGTTGGTTATCATTGTTGTCAAGATGACAACCAAAAAATGTGAGGTTATAAAACCTAACCCGAAAGTCGTGAACAAATTGAAAAAATTAATCAAAAAAGAATTAATAGAAATTCTATCTATAAACAAACTACCGGAAAAGCACCAAAGCAATCCGATTCTAAACCAACTCGAAGCTATTAAACCACAAGATAGGCCTGCAGATAATGTGAAAGTTTATATGGATTTAATATCAACGTTAAAAAACCAAATTAAAATTCTCGAAACTCAAGTTAATGACAAGAACACAATTATCAATCTTATGAACGTACAAAATACTAAACTTAAACAAACTAATCTAAATAAGAAAATTAAAGAAAAACAGGTGGAGAACGACCCTAAAATGCAAATTAGTGTGCGCGAGGTCTTAAATAAGAAAGTAGCAAATACACATAACCTCAAAAAACTAGTAAACGAGCCGATCACAGCTGAATTTTTATCTACCTGTGTTAACAATGCCATGAATCAGGTCAACGATAATAATAATGAGTTAAATATTAACGAAGGTAAACCTAAAATCAATGACGATGGCAACCCTAAAATCAACGAAGATGGATTTACAAAGTCGCCTATAAACAACAATCGAAGAAACCAAAACCGAGGTCTGTAGCAATTGGTAAAAATAACGATTCATCCGCTTTCGAATTTATAGGAAAAGAAAATCCAAAAATATGGCTATTCGTATCCAAAGTTAAACAGCATGTCACTGCAGACCTTCTTAAAAAATATATTACAGAAAACTTGATGACAACGACACTTTTGTTAAACCACTTGTCATAGCAAACTCAAAAAGCACTAGAAAACGCTTTATGATCGGTGTGAATTTCAAGAATAAAGAAAAAATATATGATACGAACTTCTGGCCAGCTGGTATTCAATATGCAAGTTTGATTTTATAAAAGGCTGTAATTTTTTAGAATCGATCCAGCACAAAGCGAATTCAACGTAAGTAGTGTAAATTCGTTTTATAAATCACCACTCGTAACACGACAAGAACACTGCAACTATAAAAAGTATTACTCATCTAATACAATTACTTCTGGTTTTTATTTCAATAGCGACCAAAATCTCCAAGTAAAAGATTCAATATGTTTATCAAATACCAAATTTATCAAATTATCTAAAACAATCACCATTCTTACTAGGCCATGTTAACACCAGATCACTGGTAAACAGCTTCGATGATCTTTGTGCTATAATCGTAGAAGAAAACTTTCAGATATTTACGGTGTCGGAGACCTGGCTTAGTGAAGAGTTTCCATCTTCACTTATTACGGTACCCGGATACACTCTTTACAGAAAGGATCGAGGGAGTAGAGGTGGTGGAGTCTGTTGCTATGTCCATAATAAAATAAAAAGCTCGGTCATTTTGCAAGATGAAAATGTCAATGGGTTAATTGAACAACTATGGGTAGCTTTGACGGTCGGTAGAGTATCATTTGCTATTGGAACACTCTACCGACCGCCTCAATCATCTGTAATGGCCTACAAGATCTAGAAGTAAAACTATCCAAGCTCTATGTGGAATATGATAACATAATTTTATTAGGGGATCTCAACATTGACTGGCTCAAAAGTTCAAAAATCACTGATAGCCTAAAGTCTCTCTTTGTATCCTTTAATTTAACACAAGTAGTAAACCAGCCAACACGAGTTACCGAACAGTCCGCTTCGCTTATTGATATAATCTGCCTGAGCGAGAAGATCCCTTATCTGGCGACCGATACCTTCGACATGTCTGGCATTTCAGATCACCGATTAGTTTATTGTTATCTCAACCTAGCCTCTAAGAAAACTCAATCCAGGTTCGTAACCTATAGAAATTTTAATAATATCAATCTTGATGTATTCTCAAATGATGCCCGTAGTATCAATTGGCTTCGCAGTTTAGAAACAAATGACATCGATGAAAAACTTGATTGCATCTGCACAGATATTACATAGCTGATAGACCTTTATGTAAAAATTTTATTTTTGTAACAAGATTTGGCATGTTTTTAATAAATTTTATTATTATTATTATATATGTTAATATCGGTTCTTATAAAGAGACAAATATATAGTTTAATATAAGTTTATTTAAAAAAACACATTTGTTGTAAAATACAAGTATCTAACATAAGTCAATTAGGAATAAGTAACTTAGACGATCTCAACCTCTGTTCCTGTTACATACACTGACCCTGTCTTCTTGTTGGTGCCTTCGCTTATAACATAATATGACTTATGTTGCAGGATTCACGGCAGTATGTTTTCGTAAATGACGCGTCAAAGCATGTTTTGTAGTATATTTTAGCTCGCATACGCCACACCCGAATGGTTTATCGCCAGCATGACTTTGTAAATGACTCGTCAAATTTCTTTTTGCGGTACTTTTATAATCGCAAATGTTGCACTCGAAGGGTTTCTCGCCGGTATGTGTTCGTAAATGACTCGTCAGTTGTACTTTTACGATACATTTATAATGACATATGTGACACTCGAACGGTTTCTCGCTGGTATGTGTGCGTAAATGATTCTTTAAATTTGTTTTTACGGTACTTTTATAATCGCAGATATCGCACTTCAACTGTTTTTCGCCAGTATGGGTTCGTAAATGAACCGTCAAAGCATGTTTTGTAGTATATTTTAGTTCGCATATTTCGCACCCGAATGGTTTCTCGCCAGTATGCGTTCGTAAATGATTCGCTAAATTTCTTTTCATGATACTTTTATAATCGCAGAGATAGCACTGGAACGGTTTTTCGCCAGTATGTGTTCGTAAATGACCTGTCAAAGAACGTTTTGAAGAATATTTTAGTTCGCAAATATCGCACCCGAAAGGTTTTTCGCTACTATGTGTTCGTAAATGATTCATTAAATATCCTTTTGTGGTACCTTGATATGCGCAAATGCCACACTCGAACGGTTTCTCGCCAGTATGTGTTAATAAATGACACTTCAAGATATGTTTTGTGGTATACTTTAGCTCGCATATGTTACACTGGAACGGTCTTTCGCCAGTATGTGTTCGTAAATGACTCGTCAAATGTTGTATTCTGGCACATTTATAATTACAAATTTTGCACACAAAAGATTTCTTACCGGTATGAAGTTTTGCACGTCCCGAAGTTGTAATTTTTCACCAAATATTGAGGTACGAATCCGACAGTTAGATTTTTCGGATATTTGTTTTTTGTTGCCTCGGTCCAATTGAGCTTCGGTAGTTGACATTTCATCTTTTATGTCAACGGAATGATGTAAGCTTTCCAACTCCAAATCGATATCTTGTGTTTGTTCTGTTTTAATTTCCTTCGTAGAATTGTCTATAAATTCGTCTAAAAGTACAGAGTTATTCATCACTAAGCTAAAATTACTAGAACATATATTAACACCACAACGGACAATGTAGAATTAGATGTCACAGCAGAACTAATTGGGCAAAATACATACAAACCTAAGATCATATATGATAATTTATATACAAATAAATTTTAAATAAAATGTTAGCTGAGCGCGAAAATTGCAAATAAAGTTTTGCACAAACAAGTACATACGAAGAACAAACGATCCAAACAATTATGAATCCGAAATTCAAAGTTCAAATTTAGCATGTCTCCAGTCCCCCCCCAAAACTTTTTTCAATTACGCGAAAACAAAAAAGTACAAACAAAAATATGGGAATACACAATCATGCACAAACTATTAAGACCATTTTTGAACCAAAATTCTGAATAAGAGGGGCTAGCATGTCTCTCCCCAACTAAATTCTTCAAAAATTTTCACGTTTAGGCATTAAAAACTCAAAAATTGAAATACGTATTCATGATAGGCTAAATTTGAACCTCAAGCCCGCTCATTTTGAATTTTTTGTAGCAATTTTACTTAAAATCACATATTTTATCACTTTTTTGATGCAGCCGTCACATATGTGTACTGTTCTTGGAATAAAACATGGAATTGCATCGATTTAAGAACAATTTTAAAGAAAATAATTTTTTGGAGTGAATTCGAATCTTGATGTAGTTGCGCTGTCAAAACTTACCCTATAGGTCGCTTCGGGCGCTCCAAGTAGTTTTGACAAGCGCTTTACTTACTAAAAACATCCCCCAAGTACCCCCAACTCAAAAAGTATGGAAATTGACGCGACAGATCTCAGAGGCGACTGGTATATCCCCACTACTAGTCAGATTTAACCCAGGCATAGCACACGTCCCGCCAACAGAATGAAAATATTTCTGCATTTCGTGATTTTTAAAATCGATTTTTAGCGTTATTATTGGAAATATCGACTTCATCCATAGTGCATTCCACTCGTATTAACGTTCTCTAACTAATTGTAAATAAACTTTTGTAAAATCATCACAGGTAAAGAATTCGTGTTCACTTACTAGACCCCAAAATTGATGTAATTAGCGCGCTTTTTCAAATTAATAATCATACCGTTCACGCCATCTCGTTACAGTGGGATGTTCTGTTGCGTTGCGTTATGTTATCATTGAGGGATGCCGGATTAATTTAATTCAACGTTGTGGTATTATTTAGGTCAAATCTGGGGTTGTGGTTATTTAAATTTATATTGCTTGGGTCACCGTTACGATATCTTGCATCTACAAATTGTTATAAATTTTATTTATCTAACAAGGAGAGACCGGCAACTTCCCCTCACTGAATTGATTCATTTTCATTGTGCGTGTGGGTCTTGTATTGGACTTCAAAAGTACAAGTAAAGGGCACGCTTCTTTGCCAATTTCGAGAAAATTAAATTTGAATAATTATATATTACTGATAAACTGCATAAAGATTAATATAAATTTGGTAAGTTGTTAATGGAATTGCGTAAGATTGAAAAAAAATAAAAACATATGCGAAGGTACTGGGATCGCATCCAGCTCCTGCCAATTTGTTTTTTTATTTATTTGATTATTAATTCCCTCCCGTATAATTTATGTCATCGTTCTCAACAGAACCAAAGCGCTATAATCAACTCTACTCATAATCTGTAAACATTGAATGTTTTGTCTTTCAGGCACTGGAGGGTGTTCCACACCCCCCAGACCCCCCGGTTTGTGCAGTTTATTTTTTATTAGTAATAAATTGAAGATATCAGCAAAACCGATCTAGAAAAAATCTCTAGAAGAACTAATTAATCCTAACTTTAATAAGTCACACTCAAGTAACTAATATCCGAATTAGCCCAAAATTATAAACCAAAGTTGTAGTGACCGGGGGGTCTGGGGTGTGGAGCACCCCCCAGGAACACCCAAACTGTGATACATAAATTTTCAAACTTATGGTTATCAGTATTAAGCGATAATGGTGAAAGCTTTTAGCACAAAAAATATAAATCAGTGACTAAGAACCGGGGGGGAGGGGGATTATTAATTCCCCCTACTATAATTTACGTCATCGTTTTCAAGAAAACCAAAGCGCTATAATAAAACCTACTCATAATCTGTCAGCATTGAATGTTTTGTATTTCAGCAGTGAAGCACTGGAGGGTGTTCCACACCCCCCGACCCCCGGTTTGTGCAGGTTATTTTTATTAGAAATAAATAGAAGAAATCAGCATATCCGATCTAGGAAAAATCTCTAGAAAATCTAATTATTCCTAACTTTAATAAGTCACACTCAAGTAACTAACTAATATCCCAATTAGCCCAAATTATAAACCAAAGTTGTAGAGACCGGATCTGGGGGATGTGGAGCACCCCCCAGGAACACCCAAACTGTGATAGATAAATTTTCAAACTTATGGTTATAAGTATTAAGCGATAATGGTGAAAGCTTTTAGCACAAAAATATAAATCAGTGACTAAGAATCGGGGGATTATTAATTCCCCCCAGTATAATTTATGTCATCGTTCTCAAGAAAACCAAAGCGCTATAATAAACCTACTCATAATCTGTCAGCACTTTAAGGTTTTATTTCAGCAGTGAGGCACTGGAGGTGTTCCACACCCCAGACCCCCAGTTTGTGCAGTTTATTTTTATTAGTAATAAACTGAAGATATCAGCATATCCGATCTAGAAAAATCTCTAGAAGAACTAATTAATCCTAACTTTAATAAGTCACACTCAAGTAACTAATATCCAAATTAGCCCAAATTATAAACCAAAGTTGTGAGACCGGGGATCTGGGGTGTGGAGCACCCCAGGAACACTCAAACTGTGATAGATAAATTTTCAAACTTATGATTATCAGTATTAAGCGATAATGGTGAAAGCTTTTAGCACAAAAATATAAAGCAGTGACTAAGAATCGGGGGAGGGATTATTAATTCCCCAGTATAATTATGTCATCGTTCTCAAGAAAACCAAAGTGCTATAATAACACTTACTCATAATCTGTAAACATTGAATGTTTTGTCTTTCAGTAGTGAGGCACTGGAGGGTGTTCCACACCCCCAGACCCCCCGGTTTGTGCAGTTTATTTTTATTAGTAATAAATTGAAAATATCAGCAAACTTAATGGTTATCAGTATTAAGCGATAATGGTGAAGCTTTTAGCACACAAAATATAAAGCAAGCGACCGAGAATCTGGGGAGAGATTATGAATTCCCCAGGATAATACTATGTCATTGTTCTCAAGAAAACCAAAACTATAATAAACCTTACTCACAGGCCCGTAGCCAGATTTCATTTAGGAGGACGGGAAGCACATGTAAAAATTTTCCTACTTGAAAATATCACCACTTATTTATTTTCAAAATTCAAATTTTACTTTCATAAAGAATTTATTATTTAAGATTTGCAGGGGGACACCTGGGTGTACGTTTGGCCACCGGCCTGCTTTCTCGTAATCTGTAAACATTGAATGTTTTGCCTATCAACAGTGAGGCACTGGAGGGTGTTCCACACCCCAGACCCCCGGTTTGTGCAGTTTATTTTTATTAGTAATAAATTGAAGATATCAGCGAAAACGATCTAGAAAAATCTCTAGAAGAACTGATTAATCCTAACTTTAATCAGTCGCACTCAAGTAACTAATATCCGAATTAGCCAAAATTATAAACCAAAGTTATAGAGACCGGGGCCTGGGGTGTGGAGCACCCAGACCTCAACTGTGGTAGATAAATTTGCAAACTTATGGCCTTCAGTATTAAGCGATAATGGTGAAAGCTTTTAGCACACGAAATATAAAGCAGTGACTAAGAATCGGGGAGGGGATATTAATTCCCAGATTAGTCATCGTCTTCAAGAAACCAAAGCGCTATAATAAAACCTACTCATAATCTGTCAGCATTAAAGTTTTGTATTTAGCAGAGCACTGGTGGGAGTGTTCCACACCCCAGACCCCCCGGTTTGTGTGAAGATATCAGCATAACCGATCTAGATAAAATCTCTAGAAATACTAATTAATCCTAACTTTAATCAGTCACACTCAAGTAACTTATATTCCAATAAGCCAAAGTTGATGAGACCGGGGGGTTTGGGGGGTGTGGAACACCCTCCAATGCCTCACTGCTAAAAGGTAAAACATTCAATGTTTACAGATTATGAGTAAGGTTTATTATATGACTTTGGTTCTCTTGAGAACGATGACATATTATACTGAGGGGAATTAGTAATCAAATAAATAAAAAAGATGGCAGGAGCTGGATGCGATCCCAGTACCCTTTGCATATATTTTATTTTTTTTCAATCTTACGCAATTCCATTAACAACTTACCAAATTTATGTTAATTATTTAGGCAATTGATCAGTAATATATCTTCTTCTTCTTTTGTTATAGGCATCTGTTTGTTTTTTTTCACACTTTTTCATCTCTTCACGTTTCCTCTGATGTGGACACCCAGCTCTCCATCCACCTCTTGGGTGGTCTTCTAGAGTTCCGCTTTGCCGGTGGTTTCAGGTCTCTCGCTATTTTGATCAGTCGATCGTTGTTGGCTCTGTTGACATGCTCGTTCCACTCTTTTCGTCGATGTCTCACGAACTTGACGACATCAGTTATGCCACATGCTTGTTTCACTTCGGTATTACGTACTCTGTACGTTGTTGTACAAAGTCCCATCCGTAGATAGATTGTATTACAATCAAATGAAATCAAGTATTAATTAATTAAAAACCAATCTCGCAGATGAAAATTGATATTTGTTTCTATCTCAGCAGTTTGTTTGATTTTCCGTGCGATTGATATTTAACTAAATATTCAAAACCTAGCCGACTTGTGTTTTATTATTGGTGGGGTTATTTTGTGTTCAATTTAGGTTTCGAAGGGTTAATTCAAGCGTCAAGCCATCTTCGTTTATTATAGGTGCTTTGCGCAGCAGTTTAATTAACCAGAGACGACGCCACTGGGTGAGTAGATTTTGGGTATCAAGGACGCATGGTATGGCATTGTAATACCACGGTACAGCATTGTATTGCATCGTCTTGCATTGCATTTCATTGTATTGAATAGTCTGTAATTTTATATTAAAATATTCGCGATGTTTAAATTTGAATTAAGCGCGTTGAAACAGGTTGCGCCATCTCGGTACGGTGGGAAGTAATGTTCTTTAAGGCTTCCTGTTGCTTTAACCGTGTTTTAAAATATTAATGTACAAAGATTTTGCAAGTATTAAAATTTAAATACCTAAGTATTAATACAATTAAACTTATGTGAATTAAAAATTACTGTAAGTACAATTTTATGTAATATTAACAAAAAGATCAATAATCCGTGGACAACAAAGTCCAAGTCCTGGCGAAGTAAATAATATTTCACCAAAATAGTAAAATTGTTGTAAAGAAGGGCACCAATCAAAAACATGCAAGACGGTAGCATTCCGTATGGATTACAGGAAGACGGACATGGAGTGACCAGGAGAGTAAAGGTATTATATAAACAAAAAGTAGAATATATTTTTCATAACAGTTGGTAAACTTTATTATTAAACTGTATAAACATTTTCTGAGAAAAGCTCTTCCTATATTTCGCTTATCACAAAAAATTAAATAAATAAATTTTAAAATATATATAACTACAAAATTTTCTCTTCTCTAACAATATTAATAAGGCTAACAAACCAAAAAACTCACAATATGGCATTTTTTTTGAAGTAAAACTTCAATAATTGCATCTACGCATTTAAATATTTAAAATAGAAAAAAAAAGCAGTAACGGCTCTAGGTGTTTTTTGAAGGTGGGCAGACACCGACTGCTAAAAATAAAATCTCATACATAAAACAATTGCACGTTGATGATGAATATAAATTTTAAGCTGAGTAACTTGGTTTCTCGCCAACATGAGTTAGTAAATGAATTTTTAAATTTCCTTTTCGAGCACTTTTATAACTGCAATATTCACATGCAAACGGCTTCTCGCCAGTATGAGATAGTAAATGAATTTTCAAATTCCCTTTTGAGTAAATTTAAAGCTACAAATGTCGCATGCAAACGGTTTATCGTCAGTATGACTAACTAAATGATACTTCAGACTTGCGTTATGTACCGATTTAAAGTTGCAAAAGTTACAAGCGTACCGTTTCTCACCGGTATGACTTGCCATGTGAGTTTTCAAACTTACCGGGTGTGAACATTTATAGTCACAAATTGTACACTTGTACGGCCGTTCACCAGTATGAGTTAACAAATGAATTTTCAAGTTTACCTTGTGAGAAGCTTTATATCCACAAAATTCACATGCAAATGGTTTCTCGCCGGTGTGAGTTCTTAGATGTAATTTCAAACCGACGCTTGTTTACATTTATAATTGCAAATTTCACAGGAAAACTGTTTCGCACCTCTGTGCTGTTCAAATGCTTTTCCAAAGCTGCCTTACTGGAAAACTTCCTAGTACCACAAATTTTATGAATTTTTACATGTTCTCCGTATTCCAGTTTATTGGTAAATATTTCGTTACATGTACCGCATTCAAAATCTTCATCCAATTCTGATTTCTTAATTAAAAACTCTTCTTTAATATCAATCGAGTGATGTAAATCTTCCGGCTTGATATCATCGACTTCCATCTCTTCCGTTTTAATTTCATTGCTAGCACTTTCTTCGGGTCGATTCATATCCATGTAAATAATTACGGCATTACACGATTTACTTCTTTCCTACAAAACTAACTCACTAAGTGAGTTGAAATGAAGTGAGGTGAAACATAAAATGATAAGTCAGAATTTTCCATTATAACAAAATGGCGACCATAATAATTTATTTAACGGTGTTTACGATGCCCACAACGGCAGAATAAAATACATACAGAATAAAGGAAAGAAAACGTTAAAAATTATATTTCAAAAAAGTAGCCAGAAAAAATCGGCATTTTTGAGAAAAACTGAAGCATCCAAAAAGATAGACCACTAAAAACTCTATTCGCGACCTAGATTAGACTAGAAAATTTCGTTGTAGTATCCGAGTCAGAGCAGTACTTAGGTGAATCATTGGAAATTCTTTCCGTCGACTGCAGTGTTCATATTATTTATCAACCGATTTTAAATTTTAAACGGCTACGAAAGCAATTTTGGACGTTTCATAAAATCACTATTATTTTATTTTACTGTATCTCCAATTGCGGAATTTTGACCGGGGGTTTTTTCGACATTTTTATTTTCAGTGTTTTAGCTTTTCGGCGTTGTTCTCTTTCATATTTTGTTTTCGACGTTTTAATTTTAACGTTTTTGTGCTCAGTATTTTTGTTTTCGGTGTTTTGACTTCGGTGTTTTTATATTCGGCTTTTTTAACTTCGGCATGTTTGTTTTCAGTGTTTTTTATTTTCGGCAATTTGGCTTCAGTGTTTTTGCTTTTTGGCGATTTTATTTTCGGTTTTCTTGTTTTTTTTGGCATTTTTCTCTTTCATTGTTTTTGTTTTCGACATTTTAACTTGAGAGTTTTTATTCCCGGTATTTTTGTTTTTAGTGGTTTGACTTTGACGTTTTTGTTTTCAGTATTTTTATTGTCAGGCTCTCGACTTTGATGTTTTTTTTGTTTTCAATGTTTTAACTTTAGCGTTTTTGTTCTCGGTATTTGTGTTTTCGCTGTTTTGACTTCGGCGTTTTTATTTACACTGTTTTTATTTTTGGCATTTTAACTTCGGTGTTTTTGTTTTCGGTTTTTGGTTTTAGATGTTTTTAATTTTTTGTGTTTTTGTTTTCATTATTTATATTTTCGGGATTAGGATTTTGGTGTTTTATATTGCGGCATTTTTATTGCCAGTGTTTTTGATTTTTGGTGTTGTTCTTTTTCATTGTTTTTGTTTTCACCTTTTTCACTTTAGCGCTTTTGATCTCGGCATTTTTGTTTTCGGTGTTTTTTAACTTCAGTGTTTTTGTTTTCAGTGTTTTTTATTTTTGGCATTTTGACTTCAATTTCCCTATTTACAGTTTTTTGGTATTTTATATTTTCAATGTTTTTGCTTTCGACGTTTTCATTTTAGAGTTTTTGTTCTCGGTTTTCTGTTTTCTTAATTTTAATTTCGGCGTTTTTATTTTCCGTGTGTTTGTTTTAGGCGTTTTCGTTCTTAATGTTTATATTTTCAAAATTTTAACTTCGGTGTTTTTGTTTTTAATATTTTTGTTTTCAATATTTTTGTTTTCTGTATTTTAGTTTGTCATGCTTTCATTTTTCAGTGTTTTTATTTTCAGCGTTTTAACTTTAGCGTTTTGGTTCTCGGTATTTTTGCTTTTGGTGGTTTAACTTCGGCGTGTTTGTTTTCAGTGCTGTTATTTTCAGTTTTTGACTTCGGTGTTTTTGTTTTCAATATTTTTGTTTTCGGAATTTTAAGTTTGCTGTTTTCTTATTCGGTGTTTTTACTTTCGGAGCTTTTGTTTTTCAGCGTCGTTCTCTTTCATTTTTTTCTGTTTCTGTCGTTTGAATTTTAGCATTTCTTTTTCGGCATTTTTATTTACGATGTTGTTTTTATTTTTGGCATTTTGACTTCGGTGTTTTTGTATTTCGCGTTTTAACTTTTAGTTTTTTTGGTGTTTTTTTTTATTGGTATGTTTAGTCGGTTTTAACTTAAGCGTTTTTGTTCTCGGTATTATTGTTTTCGATGTTTTCGGCGTTTTTATTTTCGGCAATTTGACTTCGGTGTTTTGTTTTTGGTTTTTTAGTGTTTTTTGTCAGTATTTTGGTTTTCGGCGTTTCAACTTAGGCGTTTTTACTTTCGGTATTTTGACTTTTGGAATTTTGTTATCAATGTTTCTGTTTCGGAGGTTTTATTTATTAGTGTTTTTGTATTTGGCGTTTTGACTTAGGCGGTTATGTTCTTGATGTTTTCATTTTCAGTGTTTTGACTTCAGCGTTTTTATTTTCAGTATTTTGATTTTACGGATTTGGGTTTCGGTTTTTTTCATTTTCGGCATTTTTATTTTCAGTGTTTTGACTTGAGAGTTTTGTTTTCAGTGTTTTGACATCAGCGTTTTGTTTTCAGTGTTTTGATTTTCGGTGTTGTTTTCTTTCGTTGTTATTGTTTTCGACGTTTAAACTTCAGCGTTTTTGTTTTCAGTATTTTGACTTCGGCGTTTTGATTTTAGTGTTTTTATTTTGGCATTTTGACTTCAGTGTTTTTAGTTTTGTTTTTTTTTATTTTTCAATATTTTTAATTTCAGTTTTACTTATCGTTTTATTTAGTATGTTTTCGTTTTTGGTGTTTTATTTTCACTGTTTTGTTTCCGCCTTTTCACTTTTGCGTTTTTATTTCCCGGGTTTTTGTTTTCGGTTTATTTATTTTTCGGTTTAGTTTTATCTTAGGCATGTTTTTATTTTCAGTGTTTTGTTTTCGGAATTTTGACTTTGGCGTTTTGTTTTCGGGTTTTTATGTGTTTTGTTTTCATTGTTTTTGTTTTCGGCTGTTTTGACTTTAGCTTAATTGTTTTCGGTATTTTACTTCAGGGTTTTGGTTTTCAGTATTTTTATTTTCAGCATATTGACTTCGGTGTTTTTGTTCTTGGTGATTTCAGATTTTCAATGTTTTTATTTTGCAGTGTTTATGTTTATGGCGTTTAAACTTAGGCAATTTTGTTTTCGGTGTTTTTATTTATGATTTTTGACTTCAGTTTTTGTTTCTCAGTGCTTTTGTTTTCGACGATTTTAACTTTAACATTTTAATTTCGACGTTTTGCTTTCCATCGGTTTGTTTTCGGCGATTTAGTTTTGGTGTTTTTATTTTCGATAGTTTAACTTCGGTCCTTTGTTTTCGTTTTTTTGATTTTCTGTGTTTCTGTTTTCCGTGTATTCATTTTTAGTAATTTTGCTTTTGGCGCTTTAATAGGGCTTTTTTTCGGTATTTTGTTCGGCGTGTTTGATTTCAGTGCTTTCATTTTCGCCATTTTGACTTTGGGTTTTATTTTCAGTGTTTTGACTTTGAGCTTTTGTTTTCAATATTTTTTTTTTGAGATTTTGACTAGCTGTTTTTGTTTTCAGCGTTTTAACTTTACCGTTTTTGTTTTCGGTATTTTGATTTGGGCGTTCTGACTTTAGCGTCTTTGTTTTCAGTGCTTTTATTTTCAACATTTTGACTGGTGTTTTTGTTTTCGGTGTTTTGATTTTAAGTGTTTTGACTCGACGTTTATGTTTTCAGTACTTTGATTTCAGGATTTTGACTTCAGTGTTTTCTTTTCGGTGTTTTGTTTTTGGTGTTTTTTCGTTGTTTTTCAATTTTGCTGTTATTATTGTTTTCAGTTTTTGTTTTGTTTTCGAGTTTTAACTTAGGGTTTTTTTCATTTTTTTGAGCTTACGTTTTTCGTTTTTTGGTTTTTTCTTTTTTCGGTGTTTTGACTTCGGTTCTTTTTTCATTTTGTTTTCAATTTTGACTTCAGCGTTATTGTTTTCGGAGTTTTATGACTGTTTATTTTCATGTTTTATTTCGGTGTTTTGACTTCTGGGTTCTTATTTTCAATAATTTTGTTTTCAGAATTTTGACTTCAGCGTCATTGTTTTCGGAGTTTTATGGAGTTTTATTTTCATTGTTTTGGCATTCGGTGTTTTGACTTCTGTGTTCTTATTTTCAGTGATTTTGTTTTCGAATTTTGACTTCAGCGTCATTGTTTTCGGAGTTTTATGGAGTTTTATTTTCATTGTTTTGGCATTCGGTGTTTTGACTTTGGGTTCTTATTTTCAATAATTTTGTTTTCGGAATTTTGACTTCAGCGTCATTGTTTTCGGAGTTTTATGGAGTTTTATTTTCATTGTTTTGGCATTCGGTGTTTTGACTTCTGGGTTCTTATTTTCAGTGTTTTTGTTTTCGGAATTTTGACTTCAGCGTCATTGTTTTCGGAGTTTTTATGGAGTTTTTATTTTCATTGTTTAGCATTCGGTGTTTTGACTTCTGGGTTTTTATTTTCAGTGTTTTTTTTTCGGAATTTTGACTTCGGCGTTATTGTTTTCGGAGTTTTCATGGAGTTTTATTTTCATTGTTTTGGCATTCGGTGTTTTGACTTTTGGGTTCTTATATTCAGTGTTTTTGTTTTCGGATATTTTGACTTCAGTGCTTGTTTGATTGTTTTTGCATTTTTATGGTTTTTCTATTCTTCATCGTTTTTAGCGATTTTGTTTTCAGTATTTGTTTATTTTTTCGGTGTTTTATTTTTATGGTTTTGATTTTCAATGTTTTATTTTCAGTGTTTTTGTTTGATTTGGCGTTTTAACTTTGGCGTTTTGTTTCGATATTTTTGTGTTTGGTGTTTGATTTCGGTTTTATTTTCAGTGTTTCATTTTTGGTATTTTGACTTCGGTGCTTTGTTTTCAGATGTTTTTGTTTTTGGTGTTTTATATTTATGTTTTGACTTCGGGCTTTCGTTTTCAGTATTTTGTTTTAAGATTTTGACTTCGGTTTTGTTATAGTGTTTTTTCGGGCTTTTATTTTCAGTGTTTTGTTTTCGGTATCGTTGTCTTTTATTGTTTTTGTTTTCGCCGTTTTAACTTTAGCTTTTATTTTCAGGCATTTTGTACTTCAGTGTTTTGTTTTCAGCATTTTAACTTTACCGTTTTTGTTTTCGGTATTTTTGTTTTCAGTATTTTGACTTTCGCGTGTTTGTTTTCAGTGTTTTTATTTTCATTGTTTTGATTTCGACGTTTATGTTTTCAGTACTTTGATTTCGAATTTTGACTTAGGTGTTTTCATTTTCGGCGTTTTGTTTTAGTGTTTTGATTTTCTGTGTTGTTCTCTTACGTTGTTTTTGGTTTCGAAGTTTTAACTTTAACATTTTTGATTATCGGTGTTGTTCTCTTCAATGATTTTGTTTGCGACGTTTTAACTTTAGCGTTTTTGTTCTCGGTTTTTTTGTTTTCGGTGGTTTGACTTCGGCGTTTTTATGTTTTAGTGTTTTTCTTTCGGAGTTTTAACTTAGCAGGTTTTAATTTGTATGTTTTAGTTTTTCGGTGTTTTTATTTTCAGTATTTTGTTTTCACCTTTTTCACTTTAGCACTTTTGATCTCGGCATTTATATTTTCAGTGTTTTGAGTTTGTCGTTTTATTTTCAGTGAATTAATTTTGTCATTTTGACTTCAATTTTCTTATTTACAGTTTTTTGGTTTTGGTATTTTTATTTTCAATGTTTTTGTTTTGGACGTTTTCACTTTAGAGTTTTTGTTCTCAGTATTTTTGTTTTCGGTGATTTCGCTTTGGCGTTTTTGTTTTCTGTGTTTTTATTTTCGGCATATTGACTTCGGTGTTTTTGTTTTTGGTGGTTTCAGTTTTTCAATGTTTTTATTTTCCAGTGTTTTTGTTTACGGCGCTTAAACTTAGGGATTTTTGTTCTCGGTTTTTTGTTTTCTTAATTTTAACTTCGCTGTTTTTATTCTTTAGTGATTTTTAGTGGTTTTTATTTTCCGTGTGTTTGTTTAACTGTTTTTGTTTTCGCCTTTTTCACTTTTGCGTGTTTGATCCGGTATTTTTGTCTTTCGGTTTATTATTTTTCGAAGTTTTAACTTAGGCATTTTTATTTTCAGTGTTTTTGTTTTCGGAATTTTGACTTTGACGTTATTGTTTTCGGAGTTTTTTATGATGTTTTTATTTTTCAATGTTTTTGTTTTCGGCGTTTTGACTTTACCGTTTTGTTTTTGGTATTTTTGTTTTCGCTGTTTTAGCTTCGGGGTTTTTGTTTTCAGTGTTTTTATTTTCGGCATATTGACTTCGCTGTTTTTGTTTTCGGTGATTTCGGATTTTAATGTTTTTAATTTTCAGTGTTTATGTTTATGGCGTTTAAACTTAGGCATTTTTGTTTTCGGTGTTTTTATTTTCGATTTTTTGACTTCGGGGTTTTTGTTTTCGGTGTTTTTGTTCTCAGTATTTTTTTTCTTAATTTTAACTTCAGTGTTTTTATTTTCAGTGATTTTGTTTTCGACCATTTAACTTTAGCATTTTAATTTTGACGCTTTTGTTTTCCGTTTGTTTGTTTTAGGCGTTTTAGTTCTTTGTGTTTATATTTTCAATTTTAATTTTGGTGTTTTGTTTTCAATATTTTTGTTTTCTGTATTTTAGTTTTTCCATGCTTTCATTTTCAGTGTTTTTATTTTCAGCGTTTTAACTTTAGGGTTTTGGTTCTCGGTATTTTTGCCTTTGGTGGTTTAACTTCGGCGTGTTTCTTTTCAGTGCTTTTATTTTCAGTTTTGACTTCGGCGTTTTTATTTTCGGAGCTTTTGTTTTCAGTTTTGTTCGTTCTTTTTATTTTTCTGTTTCTTCGTTTTGAACTTTAGCGTTTTTTTTTTCGGATATTTTTATTTACGATGTTTTGACTTGGCGTTTTTATTTCAGTGTTTTTATTTTTGGAATTTTGACTTCGGTTTTTTGTATTTCAGTCGTTTTAACTTGGGACGATTTTATTTTGGTATTTTTATGTTTTCAGTACTTTTGTTTCTTCGGCATTTTGCTTTGTTTTTGGCGTTGATTGTTTTCAGTGCTTTTATTTTCGGTATTTTGACTTTGGTATTTTTGTTTGTCGGTAATTTTCAATTTCAGTGCTTTGATTTGATGTTTGTGTTTTCAGTACTTTGATTTTGGGATTTTGACTTCGGTGTTTTCTTTTTCGCCGTTTTCATTTTTGACGTTTTAGTTTTGGTTTCTTGTTTATTTATGTTTTACGACGTTTTAACTTAAGCGTTTTTGTTCTCGGTATTATTGTTTTCGATGTTTTCGGCGTTTTTATTTTCGGCAATTTGACTTCGGTGTTTTTGTTCGTTTAGTTTTTAGTGTTTTTGTCGTATTTTGGTTTTCAGCGTTTAACTTAGCGTTTTTTACTTTTATTTTATTAGTGTTTTTGTATTTGGAGTTTTGACTTAGCGGTTTATTTTGATGTTTTCATTTTCAGTGTTTTGACTTCAGCGTTTTTGTTTTCAGTATTTTTATTTTCAGGATTTGATTTCGGTATTTTCATTTTCGGCATTTTTATTTTCAGTGTTTTGACTTCAGAGTTTTGTTTATAGTGTTTTGACTTTCGTTGTTTTTGTTTTCGACGTTTTAACTTCAGCGTTTTTGTTTTCGGTATTTTGACTTCAGCGTTTTGATTATCAGTGTTTTTATCTTTGGCATTTTGACTTCAGTGTTTTTATTTTTGTTGTTTTTTTATTTTTCAATATTTTAATTTCGGAGTTTTAACTTATGCGTTTTTATTTAGTATGTTTTTGTTTTCGGTATTTTTATTTTCACTGTTTTGTTTCCGCCTTTTTCACTTTTGCGTTTTTGATCCGGTATTTTTGTCTTTCGGTTTATTATTTTCGGAGTTTTAACTAAGGTATTTTTATTTTCAGTGTTTTGTTTTCGAATTTTGACTTTGGCGTTATTGTTTTCGGAGTTTTTATGGTGTTTTATTTTTCATTGTTTTGTTTTCAGCGTTTTGGCTTTAGCGCTTGTTTTGGTGTTTTGGCTTCGGATTTTTGTTTTCAGTGTTTTTATTTTCGGCATATTAACTTCGGTGTTTTTGTTTTGGTGATTTCGGATTTTCAATGTTTTATTTTCAGTGTTTATGGTTATGGCGTTTAAACTTAGGCAATTTTGTTTTCGGTGTTTTTATTTATGATTTTTGACTTCGGAATTTTTGTTTCTCAGTGCTTTTGTTTTCGACCATTTAACTTTAGCATTTTAATTTTGGCGTTTTTGTTTTCCATAAGTTTGTTTTCGGCGATTTAGTTCTTGGTGTTTTTATTTTCGATATTTTGACTTCGGTGCTTTTGTTTTCGTTTTTTGGTTTTCTGTGTTTCTGTTTTTCCGTGTATTCATTCTTTAGTATTTTTGCTTTTGGCGCTTTAACTTAGGTGCTTTTTTCTTCGGAGTTTTTGTTTAACTTCGGCGTGTTTGATTTCAGTGCTTTCATTTTCGCCATTTTGACTTTGGGGTTTCTATTTTCAGTGTTTTGACTTTGGCGCTTTTGTTTTAATTATTTTTGTTTTTGATATTTTGACTTCGCTGTTTTTGTTTTCAGCGTTTTAACTTTACCGTTTTTGTTTTCTGTATTTTTGATTTCGGCGTTCTGACTTTAGCGTCTTTGTTTTCAGTGCTTTTATTTTCAACATTTTGACTTCGGTGTTTTTGTTTTTTAGTGTTTTGATTTTAAGTGTTTTGACTCCGACGTTTATGTTTTCAGTACTTTGATTTCGGGATTTTGACTTCGGTGTTTTGTTTTTCGGTGTTTTTATTTTTCAGTGTTTTTGTTTTCGGAGTTTTAACTTAGGCGTTTTAGTTTGTATGTTTTTGTTTTTCGGTGTTTTTATTTTCAGTAATTTTGTTTTCACCTTTTTCATTTTAGCACTTTTGATCTCGGCATTTTTGTTTTCGGTGTTTAGACTTCGGCGTTTTAATTTTCAGTGTTTTTTATCTTGGGCATTTTAACTTCAGTGTTTTTATTTTCGTTGTTTTTCAATTTCGTTGTTATTATTTTTCAGTATTTTTGTTTTCGGAGTTTTAACTTAGGGGTTTTTATTTAGTATGTTTTTGTTTTTTGGTGTTTCTATTTTCAGTGTTTTTGTTTTCGCCTTTTTCACTTTAGCGTTTATGATCCAGTGTTTTTGTGTTTAGGGTTCTTATTTAGTACGTTTTGTTTTTGGTGTTTCTATTTTCAGTGTTTTTTTCGCTTTTTCACTTTAGCGTTTATGATCCAATGTTTTGTTTTCGAAGTTTTTATGGAGTTTTATTTTCATTGTTTTGGCATTCGGTGTTTTGACTTCTGGTTCTTATTTTCAGTGTTTTGTTTTCGAATTTTGACTTCAGCGTCATTGTTTTCGTAGTTTTTATGGAGTTTGTATTTTCATTGTTTTGGCATTCGGTGTTTTGACTTCTGGGTTCTTATTTTTAGTGTTTTGTTTTCGAATTTTGACTTCAGCGTCATTGTTTTCGGAGTTTTTATGGAGTTTTATTTTCATTGTTTTGGCTTTCGGTGTTTTGACTTCTGGGTTTTATTTTCAGTGTTTTTGTTTTCGTAATTTTGACTTCAGCGTCAGTTTTCGAAGTTTTTATGCAGTTTTATTTTCATTGTTTTGGCATTCGGTGTTTTGACTTCTGGGTTCTTATTTTCAGTGTTTTTGTTTTTGGAATTTTGACTTCGGCGTTATTGTTTTCGTATTTTTTATGGTTTTTCTATTCTTCATCGTTTTTAGCGATTTTGTTCTCGATATTTTTGTTTTCGGTGTTTTTATTTTTGATGGTTTCGGATTTTCAATGTTTTTATTTTTCAGTGTTGTTGCATTTGGCGTTTTAACTTTGGCGTTTTTGTTCTCGGTATTTTTGTTTTGGTGTATTGACTTCGGAGTTTGTTTTCAGTGCTTTCATTTTTGGTATTTTGACTTCGGTGCTTTGTTTCGATGTTTTTTTTTTGGTGTTTTTATATTTAGTGTTTTGACATCGGCGCTTTTGTTTTCAGTATTTTTGGTTTTGAGATTTTGACTTCGGTGTTATAGTTTTCGGGCTTTTATTTTCGGTGTTTTTGTTTTTCGGTATCGTTGTCTTTTATTGTTTTTGTTTTCGCCGTTTTAATTTTAACTTTTATTTTCAGCATTTTGACTTCAGTGTTTTTGTTTTCAGCGTTTTAACTTTACCGTTTTTGTTTTCGGTATTTTTGTTTTCAGTATTTTGATTATCGCGTGTTTGTTTTCAATGTTTTTATTTTCATTGTTTTGATTTCGACGTTTATGTTTTCAGTACTTTGATTTCGGGATTTTGACTTCGGTGTTTTCATTTTCAGCGTTTTTGTTTTTAGTGTTTTTGATTTTCGGTGTTCTTCTCTTACGTTCTTTTTGGTTTCGAAGTTTTAACTTTAACATTTTTGTTCTCGATATTTTTGTTTTCAGTGCTTTGACTACGGCGTCTTTATTTTCAGTGTTTTTATTAATGGCATTTTGACTTCTGTGTTTTGTTTTTGGGTGTGTTTATTTTTCATTGTTTTTGTTTTCGGAGTTTTAACTTAGACGTTTTTATTTCGATGTTTTAATTTCGGGGAGTTTAATTTCAGTGTTTTTGTTTTCGGCATTTTGACTTCGGTGTTTTTATTTTCAGTATTTTGACTCCGACGTTTATGTTTTCAGTACTTTAATTTAGGGATTTTGACTTCGGTGTTTTCTTTTTCGGCGTTTTTGTTTTCAGTGTTTTTGATTATCGGCGTTGTTCTCTTTCAATGATTTTGTTTGCGACGTTTTAACTTTAGCGTTGTTGTTCTCGTTATTTTTATTTTCGGTGTTTTAACTTAGTGGGTTTTAATTTGTATGTTTTAGTTTTTCGGTGTTTTCATTTTCAGTATTTTTGTTTTCACCTTTTTCACTTTTGTACTTTTGATCTCGGCATTTATATTTTCAGTGTTTTGAGTTTGGCGTTTTATTTTCAGTGAATTAATTTTTGTCATTTTGACTTCAATTTTCTTATTTACAGTTTTTTGTTTTTGGTATTTTTATTTTCAATGTTTTTGTTTTGGACGTTTTCACTTTAGAGTTTTTGTTCTCAGTATTTTTGTTTTCGGTGATTTCGCTTTGGCGTTTTTGTTTTCTGTGTTTTTATTTTCGGCATATTGACTTCGGTGTTTTTGTTTTTGGTGGTTTCAGTTTTTCAATGTTTTTATTTTCCAGTGTTTTTGTTTACGGCCTTAAACTTAAGGATTTTGTTCTCGGTTTTTGTTTTCTTAATTTTAACTTCGCTGTTTTTATTCTTTAGTGATTTTGTTTTCGACGATTTCCTTTGGTATTTTAATTCGGCGTTTTTATTTTCCGTGTGTTTGTTTTACTGTTTTTGTTTTGCCTTTTTCACTTTTGCGTGTTTGATCCGGTATTTTGTCTTTTGGTTTATTATTTTTCAGTTTTAACTTAGGCATTTTATTTTCAGTGTTTTGTTTTCGAATTTTGACTTTGGCGTTATTGTTTTCGGAGTTTTTTATGATGTTTTTATTTTTCAATGTTTTTGTTTTCGGCGTTTTGACTTTACCGTTTTGTTTTTGGTATTTTTGTTTTCGCTGTTTTAGCTTCGGGGTTTTTGTTTTCAGTGTTTTTATTTTCGGCATATTGACTTCGCTGTTTTTGTTTTCGGTGATTTCGGATTTTAATGTTTTTATTTTTCAGTGTTTATGTTTATGGCGTTTAAACTTAGGCATTTTTGTTTTCGGTGTTTTTATTATCGATTTTTTGACTTCGGAGTTTTTGTTTTCGGTGTTTTTGTTCTCCGTATCTTTTTTCTTAATTTTAACTTCGGTGTTTTTGTTTTTCAGTGATTTTGTTTTCGACAATTTAACTTTGTTATTTTAATTTCGGCGTTTTTCTTTTCCGTGTGTTTTTTTTAGGCGTTTTAGTTCTTGGTGTTTATATTTTCGAAATTTTAACTTCGGTGTTTTTGTTTTCAATATTTTTGTTTTCTGTATTTTAGTTTTTCCATGCTTTCATTTTTCAGTGTTTTTATTTTCAGCTTTTTAACTTTAGCGTTTGGTTCTCGGTATTTTTGCCTTTGGTGGTTTAACTTCGCCATGTTTGTTTTCAGTGCTTTTATTTTCAGTTTTTGACTTCGGCGTTTTTATTTTCGGAGCTTTTGTTTTTCAATGTCGTTCTCTTTTATTTTTTTCTGTTTCTGTCGTTTGAACTTCAGCTTTTTTTTTCGGCATTTTTATTTACGATGTTTTGACTTCGGCGTTTTTATTTACAGTTATTTTATTTTTGGCATTTTGACTTCAGTGTTTTGTATTTCGCGTATTAACTTAGGAGTTTTTGTTCTTGGTATTTTTTATTTTTTAGTACTTTTGTTTCCGGCGTTTAGCTTTCGGCGTGATTGTTTTCAGTGCTTCTATTTTCGGCATTTTGACTTTGGTATTTTTGTTTGTCAGAATTTTTAATTTCAGTGTTTTGATTCGATATTTGTGTTTTCAGTACTTTGATTTTGGGATTTTGACTTCGGTGTTTTCTTTTTCGCCATTTTCGTTTTCGATGTTTTTGTTTTTTGGTGTTTTATTTACTAAGTATGTTACGACGTTTTAACTTTGGCGTTTTATTTTCGGCATTTTGACTTCGGTGTTTTTGTTTTCGGTTGTTTGCTTTTTAGTGTTTTTTTTGTCAGTATTTTGATTTTTGGCGTTTCAACTTAGGCATTTTTACTTTGGGTATTTTGACTTTGGGAATTTTGTTATCAGTGTTTTTAGTTTCAGCTTTTATTTATTAATGTTTTTGTATTCGTCGTTTTGATTTAAGCGGTTATGCTTGATGTTTTTATTTTCAGTGTTTTGACTTCAGCGTTTTTGTTTTCAGTGTTTTGATTTTCGGTGTTGTTCTCTTTTGTTCTTTTTGTTTTCGACATTTTAACTTGAGTGTTTTTGTTCTCGGTAATTTTTTTTCGATAGTTTGACTTCAGTGGTTTTGTTTTCTGTGTTTCTGTTTTTCCGTGTTTTTATTTTTTAGTATTTTTGCTTTTAGCGTTTTATCTTAGGCGCTTTTTTTCGGTATTTTTGTTTAACTTTGACGTGTTTAATTTCAGTACTTTCATTTTCGCCATTTTGACTTTGGTGTTTCTATTTTCAGTGTTTTGACTTCGGCGATTTTGTTTTCGGTATTTTTGATTTCAGCGTTCTGACTTTAGCGTCTTTGTTTTCAGTGCTTTTATTTTTAACATTTTGACTTCGGTGTTTTTGTTTTTCGGTGTTTTTATTTTCAGTGTTTTGACTCCGACGGTTAAGTTTTCAGTACTTTGTTTTCGAGATTTTGACTTTAGTGTTTTCTTTTTCGGTGTTTTTGTTTTTGGTGTTTTTGTTTTTGTTGCTTTTGATTTTCGATTTTTTTATTTTCAGTGTTTAAACTTCAACGTTTTGTTTTTAATATTTTAACTTTCAGAATTTGGACTTTGGTAATTTCTACTTCGGCATTTTTGTTTTCTGTTTTTGATTTTTTGTGTTATTCTCTTTCATTGTTGTTGTTTTCGACGTTTTAACTTTAGTGCTTTTGTTTCTGGTATTTTTGTTTTCTCTGTTTTGACTTCGGCATTTTAATTTTCAGGGTTTTTTATCTTTGGCATTTTGACTTCCGTGTTTTTATTTTCGTTGTTTTTATTTTTTAGTATTTTTGTTTTCAGAGCTTTAACTTAGCCGTTTTTATTTAGTATGTTTTTGTTTTCAGTGTTTTGACTTTCGCGTTTTGTCTTCAGTGTTTTTATTTTCATTCTTTGATTTCGGAATTTTGACTTCGGTGTTTTCATTTTCAGCGTTATTGTTTTTAGTGTTTTTCATTTTCGGTGTTGTTTTCTTTTATTGCTTTTGTTTTCGACGTTTTAACTTTAGCATGTTTTTTTCGGTAGTTTTGTTCTTAGTGCTTTGACTGCGGCGTCTTTATTTTCAATGTTTTCTATTTTTGGCATTTTGACATCGGTGTTTTTCTTTTTAGGTATTTTTATTTTTCATTGTTTTTGAAGTTTTAACTTAGGCGCTTTTATTTTAGGTGCTTTGAGTTCAGGAATTTTAATTTCAGTGTTTTGTTTTCAGCATTTTGACTTCGGTGCTTTTGTTTGTCGGTATTTTTATTTTCAGTGGTTTGACTGCGATGTTTATGTTTTCAGTGGTTTGATTACGGGATTTTGACTTCGGAGTTTTCTTTTTCGGCGTTTTTGTTTTCAGTGTTTTTGATTTTGTTTTTCTCTTTCTTTGCTTTTGTTTTCGACGCTTTAACTTTAGCATTTTTGTTTTCGGTATTTTTGTTTTCAGTGTTTTCACTACGGCGTCTTTATTTTTAGTGTGTTTTATTTTTGGCATTTTGACTTCAGTGTTTTTATTTTCGGTGATTTTATTTTTCAGTGTTTTAATTTTTTAGTGTTTTTGAGTTCGGAGTTTTAACTTATACTCGATTTCTTGACTCGTAGTTATCTTCAAGTTAGATGATTGATTTATTTGTTTTGTCGTCTGATTGGTTTTTTCGTCAATTTAACCTGAAGTTAGCTAAGTTGAAGAAGAAATTGGACATTAGGCGTTTTTATTTTCCGTGTTTTGAGTTCGGGGATATTATTTTCAGTGTTTTTGTTTTCGCAATTTTGACTTCCGTGTTTTTGTTTTTGTTTTTGTTTTCGGTGTTCTCGTTTTTCAGTGTTTTTGTTTTCGACGTTTTTACTTTAGCGTTTTTGTTTTCGGTGTTTTTGGCTTCGATGATTTTGTTTCAGTGTATTTATTTCCGCATTTTGACTTGGATGTTTTTGTTTTCTGTGGTTTTCGATGTTTTTATTTTCAGTGTTTTTGTATTCGGCGTTTTAATCCAGATGTTTTTGTTCTCGGTGTTTTTATTTCCGATGTTTTGACTTCGAGATTTTTGTTTTCAGTATTTTTGTTTTTGGTTTTTACTGTTTGTTTTTGGCATTTTCACTTTATCGTTTTGGTTGTCGGTACTTTTGTTTTCGTAATTTTAACTTTGTTTTTTTTTGTTTTTCAGTACTTTTGTTTTCGATGTGTTAATTTTGGTGTTTTAGTTTTCGATATTCTTGTTCTTGGAATCGGTTTCTTGAATCCCTAGAATCGCCTCTGTAAAGTACAGGAACCTCTAAACTTTTCCCCACTAGGTGGCGCCTAACAAAATTTTTAAAATTGAAAATTCGATATCCGAAAATGGCGAGCAGTTTTAGGGTGGTTTCGCATACCAATAAATCTGTTTAAGCTTTGGTCAAGAAAAGTGATCGTATACCAGCTGAGGAGTATTTCTACCTTTTGCAGCAAACTGTTTCAGATAATGGATATAGTGCTGTCCTCGGAGGATTTGTAAAATATGGAAAACGATAATCAATATGCAATTAGGAATTGTGAAATTAAAACGGAAGAGGAGCTGGATGAGAAGTACAATATAAAAGATTTGCATCATTCGATTGATATTAAAGAAGAGGATGTCGTCGGAGAAATAATTATCAGCAAGTCGCGTCTCAAGAAACCTGCAAGAGAACGTTCCGGTTCAAAAATATTTGAGTGTTCGATTTGTAATTATAAAGCTGCCCGTAAGGACACATTGAAACAGCATTTAGAGGTCCACGCTGGCCGGAGACCTTACGGGTGTAAGCTTTGTAAGTACAAATCTACATACAAAGCAAATTTAAATAAGCATTTAAGAATTCATAGTGGAGAGAAACCGCATGCGTGTGGTATTTGCGAGTATAAATCTACAAATAAGCAAAGCTTAAGATATCACATGCAAGTTCATACAGGAGAGAAACCATTTATCTGTACAATTTGTAACAACAATTTTGCAACCAAAGGAAGCTTGAAAACGCATGTGCAAATTCACAGCGGCGATAAACCATACGTATGTAATATCTGTGGCTATAAATGTTTGTATAAGGGAAGTTTTCAAGTGCATTTGAAAACGCATAGTGGCGAAAAACCATTTTCTTGTCAAGTGTGTGATTATACATGTACGCGCAAAGGATACTTGCGGGCGCATTGCAGAAATCACACTGGTGAGAAGCCATACTGCTGTGACATGTGTAATTACATGTTCGCATAAAAATATTTGCAAATGCATTTGAAAACCCACACTGGTGAAAACTGTTCGAGTGTACAGTTTGTGACTATAAATCTGCACGGAAGGGCATTTGAACGAGCACTCGAAAATTCACACTAAAGAGAAGCCCTTTGCTTGTAATATCTGTAACTATAGAAGTTCCCGTAAGAGGCTCTTGGAACTTCATTTTAGAATTCATACTGGCAAGAAACCATACAATTGTAAAATATGCGACTACAAATGTTCACGTGCAGAGTATTTGGTAACTCATATGAAAACTCATGGTTGTCATAAACCGTTTTCTTGTAATATCTGCGACTATCAAACTGCACAGAGAGGACATCTGAAAGAACACGAAGATTCACACTGGCGAAAAACCATTTGCATGTGCACTTTGCGACTATAAATGTTCAAACAAACGATATTTGAAGTACCATCGGCTAACTCATTCCGAAAAGAAACCATTCGCATGTGGAATATGTGAGTATAAAACCACACGCAAGGATAGTTTGAAAATTCATTCTAAAACCCATACAGGTTTATTTACCTGTGCAGTTTGCGATAATAAATTTTCATACAAATCAAGTTTAAAAGATCACATTATGGACGCTCATGCTTGAACAAATGAGTTTATCGATAATTATGATCTAAATTACAGGATGACGTCTGATTAAGAACTTCAGGTTTAAAAATAAATTCCGATCCATCCTGTATAATAATAAAATTTTGAAGAAGTACCACCCTGTATACTATAATTTTGATTAGTTAAACAATTTTTATTGTTCAATTAATTCTGTATTCATTTAAATTACCTACCGAATTAATAATTAATTATTTATATATTGCTATGTATTTTTTTGCCAATTTGAAAAAATTTCCATACAAATGTTATAATGCTCCGGCAACTTGTATCTCTGTGTTTAATGTCAAAAATGTTGGCAAAATATTTAAAATACTTGTCGTTTGAAAAATATTTACTTTGCGTGTTTAATCAAAATATAAATTTTGAAACCCTCTGTATACCGTATGTTTAAAAATGTTTGACGTTGAAATTTGTCTTGAACTTGTTTAAATTAATCATTATTTGTATTACTCTTAAAGGTGGCGCCCTCTATATATAACGTGTATACAACAAACGGAATACCTGAATGTGACCTGCATGCATCCACATGCAATTAAAGCAAAATGACCCTTATTTTAAATGATGACTGTAAGAATAAATAACATAGTAATTCTTTATTATGAATAAATAAAATATTACCGCAGTCCTGGAAGTATTTTTTGAATTCTACGCAATCCAAAATGACGATTTATGTAGCAAAAAGCGTATAGAAATTTTGTGGATTTTTTGGTTTAATTTTTTTGAAACTTTTGTCCTTTTCTGCGACAAAAAATTAAAAGTTTTAAATCTCGCAATTTCTTACTGCTTTAATGTATTTTGATGTTATAACAGCATTGGCGCATAAATAAGTTAAGAAAGTGGCCTATTTTAATCCAAATGAGGCTGGGGTTGAGTTAACGTTTTGTTCTCAGTATTTTTATTTTGGTGTTTTGACTTTGCCGTTTTTATTTACAGTGTTTTTATTCTCGGCATTTTGACTTCGGTGTTTTTGTTTTCAGTATTTTTGTTTTCGGAATTTTAACTTCGATGTTTTAGTTTTCGGCGTTTTTATTTTCGGAGCTTTTGTTTTTCAGTGTCGTTCTTTTTCATTGTTTCTGTTTTCGCCGTTTTAACTTTAGTTTTTTCTCAGCATTCTTGTTTTTGCTGTTTTCTTTTCGCCGATTTCATTTTCAGATTTTTATTTTGGCTTTTTGACTTTAGTAATTTTATATTTAGGGGTTTTAATTTAGACGGTTTTGATCTCGGAATTTTTGTTTTCGGTGTTTTGGCTTCGGAGTTTTTATTTTTAGTGTTTTTATTTTTGGCATTTTGAGTTCGGTGTTTTTATTTTCGATTTTTTGCTTTTGGCGTTTTTTTTCCATTGTTTTTGTTTTCAGATTTCTAACTTAGACGTTTTGATTTTTGGTGTTTTGACTTCGCGGTTTTTATTTTCAATAATTTTGTTTTCGGCGTGTTTGTTTTCAGTGCTTTTATTTTTGACAATTTGACTTCGGTTTTTTTGTTTTCGATGTTTTAAGATTTTAGTGTTTTTATTTTCAGTTTTTGACTTCGGTTTTTTGTTTTCAATTTTTTTGTTTTCGCAATTTTAACTTCGACGCTTTCTTTTTCGGAGTTTTTATTTTCAGAGCTTTTGTTTTTCAGTATCGTTCTCTTTTATTGTTTCTGTTTTCGCCGTTTGAACTTTAGCGTTTTTTTCGGCATTTTTGATTTACAGTGTTCGACTTTCGGCATTTTGACTTCGGTGTTTTTGTTTTCAGAATTTTGTTTTCGGAATTTTAACTTCGGTGTTTTCTTTTCGGCGTTTTTATGTTTGGAGCTTTTGTTTTCAGTGTCGTTTTTTTTCATTGTTTCTGTTTTCACCGTTTTAACTTTAGCTATCTTTTCTCAGCATTCTTGTTTTCGCTGTTTTGACTTTGGCGATTTTATTTTCAAATTTTATTTTTGTTATTTTGACTTCAGTGTTTTGTATTTGTTTTCGTTTTCAGAATTTTGAGTTTTTTTCCGGCATTTTATTTTTCCTGTTTTTGATTTTCGGTGTTGTTCTCTTTCATATTTAGGACTTTTTGTTCTTGGTATTTTTGTTTCCGGCGTTTTGACTTCGACGTGTTTGTTTTCAGTGCTTTTATTTTCGCATTTTGACTTTGGTGTTTTTGTTTTTCAATGTTTTTATTTTCAGTGTTTTCACTTTGATGTTTGTGTTTTCAGTACTTTGATTTCGGGATTTTGACTTCGGTGTTTTCTATTTCGGCGTTTTCATTTCCAGTGTTTTTGTTTTTTTGATGTTTTTTTTTTCATTGTGTATGGTTTCGACGTTTTAACTTTAGCGTTTTTGTTCTCGGTGTTTTTGCTTCCGGTGTTTTGTTTTTGGTGTTTTATTTTCAGTGTTTTTATTTTCGGAGTTTTAACTTAGGCGTTTTAGTTTGTAGGTTTAAGTTTTCGGTGTTTTATTTTCAGTATTTTTGTTTTCACCTTTTTCACTTTAGCACTTTTGATCTCGGCATTTTTGTTTTCAGTGTTTAGACTTCGGCTTTTTATTTTCAGTGTTTTTATTTTTGGCATTTTGACTTCAGTGTTTTTATTTTTCAGTGATTTTGTTTTCGGAGTTTTAACTTAGGCGTTTTAGTTTGTATGTTTTTGTTTTTTGGTGTTTTATTTTTCAGTGTTTTTGTTTTCGGAGTTTTAACTTAGGCGTTTTAGTTTGTATGTTTTTGGTTTTCGGTGTTTTTATTTTCAGTATTTTTGTTTTCACCTTTTTCACTTTAGCACTTTTGATCTCGGCATTTTTGTTTTCGGTGTTTAGACTTCGGCGTTTTTATTTTCAGTGTTTTTTTTGCATTTTGACTTCAGTGTTTTGTTTTTCGGTGTTTTTATTTTCAGTGTTTTTGTTTTCGCCTTTTTCACTTTAGCGTTTTTGATCCGGTGCTTTTGTTTTCGGAGTTTTAACTTAGGCATTTTTATTTTCGGTGTTTTCTTCATTTTCTTGTATTTTGTTTTCCATGCTTTTAGTTTTCAGTGATTTTTAGTGCTTTTATTTTCATTTTCACTTCGGTGCTTTTGTTTTCGAAGTTTTAACTTAGGCATTTTTATTTTCGGTGTTTTGACTTCGGGGTTTTTATTTTCAATGATTTTGTTTTTGAAATTTTGACTTCGGCGTCATTGTTTTCGTAGTTTTTATGGTGTTTTTATTTTTCATTGTTTTTGTTTTTGGTGTTTTGACTTCGGGTTCTTATTTTCAGTGTTTTTGTTTTCGGAATTTTGACTTCGGCGTTATTGTTTTCGGATTTTTATGGTTTTTCTATTGTTCATTGTTTTGTTTTCGGTGTTTCAATTTTGATGGTTTCGGATTTTCAATGTTTTTATTTTTCAGAGTTGTTGCATTTGGCGTTTTACCTTAGGCGTTTTTGTTCTCGGTATTTTTGTTTTGGTGTATTGACTTCGGGTGTTTGTTTTCAGTGCTTTCATTTTTGGTATTTTGAGTTCGGTGTTTTGTTTCGATGTTTTTGTTTTTGGTGTTTTATTTTCAGTGTTTTGACTTTGGCGCTTTTGTTTTCAATATTTTTGTTTTTGAGATTTTGACTTCGGAGTTATAGTTTTCGGGCTTTTATTTTCGGTGCTTTTGTTTTTCGGTGTCCTTGTCTTTAATTGTTTTTGTTTTCGCCGTTTTAACTTTAGTTTTTATTTTCAGCATTTTGATTTCATTAATTTTCGACGTTTATGTTTTCAGCACTTTGATTTTGGTGTTTTCTTTTCGGTGTTGGTCTCTTTCATTGTTTTTGTTTTTGACGTTTTAACTCTAGCATGTTTTTTTTGGTATTTTTGTTTTTAGTGCTTTAACTATGGCGTCTTTATTTTTAGTGTTTTTTAATTTTGGCATTTTAACTTCAGTGCTTTATTTTTCGGTGTTTTTGAATCCGCAGTTTTAACTTATGCCCAATTTCTTCACTCGTAGTTATCTTGAAGTTAGATGATTGATTTATTTGTTTTGTTGTCGTCTGATTGGTTATTTCGTCAATTTAACCTGAAGTTAGCTAAGTTGAAGATAACTATGAGTGAAGAAATCGGGCATTAGGCGTTTTTATTTTTGGTGTTTTGACTTCGGGGATTTTATTTTCAGTGTTTTTATTTTTGGCGTTTTGAGTTCGGTGTTTTTGTTTTCGATTTTTTGCTTTTTGGCGTTTTTTTCTTTCATTGTTTTTGTTTTCGGATTTCTAACTTAGGCGTTTTGATTTTTGGTGTTTTGACTTCCGGGTTTTTACTTTCAATAATTTTGTTTTCGGTATTTTTGTTTTCGGTGATTTCGCTTAGGCGTATTTTGTTTTCAGTGTTTTTATTTTCGGCATATTGACTTCGGTGGTTTTGTTTTTGGTGGTTTATTTTTTAAAGTTTTTATTTTTTAGTGTTTTTGTTTACGGCGCTTAAACTTGGGCATTTTTGTTCTCGGTATTTCTGTTTTATTAATTTGGATTACGGTGTTTAGGCGTTTTAGTTCTTTGTGTTTATATTTTCGAATATTTGATTTGGGTGTTTTTCTTTTCGGCTTTTTTGTTTTCTGTATTTTTGTTTTTCCATGCTTTTATTTTTCAGTGATTTTCTTTTCAGCTTTTTAACTTTAGCGTTTTTGTTCTCGGTATTTTTGCTTTTGGTGGTTTGACTTCGACGTGTTTGTTTTCGGTGTATTTAGTTTCGGCATTTTAACTTCGGCTTTTTTCTTTTCGATGTTTTTACATTTTGATGTTTTTATTTTCTGTTTTTGACTTCAGTGCTTTTGTTTTCAATAATTTTGTTTTCGGAATTTTAATTTCGGGGTTTTCATTTTCGGAACTTTTGTTTTTCAGTGTCGTTCTCTTTCATTGTTTCTGTTTTCGCCGTTTGAACTTTAGCGTTTTTTTTCGGCATTTTTGTTTTCGGTGTATTGACTTCGGCATTTTTATTTACAGTGTTTTTATTTTCGGAATTTTGACTTCGGTTTTTTGTTTTCGATGTTTTAAGATTTTGGTGTTTTTATTTTCAGATTTTGACTTTGGTGTTTTTGTTTTCAATATTTTTGTTTTCAAAATTTTAACTTCGGCGCTATCTTTTTCGACGTTTTAATTTTCGGAGCTTTTGTTTAAAGTGTCGTTCTTTTCATTTTAGCGTTTATTTTGGCATTTTGTTTTCACTGTTTTGGCTTCAGCGTTTTTATTTACAGTGTTTTTTTTTCGGCATTTTGACTTTGGTGTTTTTGTATTTGGCGTTTTAACTTAGGAGTTTTGGTATTTTTATTTTTCAGTATTTTTGTTTTCGGCGTTTTGACTTCTGCGTGATTGTTTTCAGTGCTTTTATTATCGGCATTTTGACTTTGGAGTTTTTGTTTTTCAGTTATTTTATTTTCAGTGTTTTGACTTCGATGTTTATGTTTTCAGTACTTTGATTACGGGATTGTGACTTCGGTGTTTTCTTTTTCGGCGTTTTCATTTTCGGTGTTTTGGTTTTTTGGTTTTTTTATTGTGTATGTTTTGACGTTTTAACTTTAACGTTTTTGTTCTCAGTATTTTTATTTTCGGTGTTTTGACTTTGGCGGTTTTTATTTACAGTGTTTTTATTTTCGGCATTTTGACTTCGGTGTTTTTGTTTTCAGTATTTTTGTTTTCGGAATTTTAACTTCGGTGTTTTCTTTTTCGGCGTTTTTATTTTCGGAGCTTTTGTTTTTCAGTGTCGTTCTCTTTCATTGTTTCTGTTTTCGCCGTTTTAACTTTAGCTTTTTTTCAGCATTCTTGTTTTCGCTGTTTTGACTTCGCCGATTTTATTTTCAGATTTTTATTTTTGGCATTTTGACTTTAGTGTTTTTGTATTTGGGGTTTTAATTTAGACGCTTTTGATCTCGGTATTTTTGTTTTCGGTGTTTTGGCTTCGGCGTTTTTATTTTTAGTGTTTTTACTTTTGGTATTTTGAGTTCGGTGTTTTTATTTTCGATTTTTGGCGTTTTTTTTCTTTCATTGTTTTTGTTTTCAGATTTCTAACTTAGGCGTTTTGATTTTTGGCGTTTTGACTTCGGGTTTTTATTTTCAATAATTTTGTTTTCGTCGTGTTTGTTTTCAGTGCTCTTATTTTTGGTATTTTGACTTCGGTGTTTTTATTTTAAGTGTTTTTGTTTTCGGAGTTTTAACTTATGCGTTTTAGTTTGTATGTTTTGTTTTTCGGTGTTTTTATTTTCAGTTTTGACTTCGGTGTTTTGTTTTCATATTTTTGTTTTCGGAATTTTAACTTCGGCGCTATCTTTTTCTGCGTTTTTATTTTCGGAGTTTTTGTATTTCAGTGTCGTCTTCTTTCATTGTTTCTGTTTTCGCCGTTTTGATTTTGCTGATTTTATTTTCAGATTTATATTTTGGCATTTTGACTTCAGTGTCTTTGTTCTTGGTATTTTATTTTCAATATTTTGACTTTGGGGTTTTCGTTTTCGGAATTTTAAGTTTCGTGTTTTTTTCGGCATTTTTATTTTTTCTGTTTTTGATTTTCGGTGTTGTTCTCTTTCATATTTAGGACTTTTTGTTCTTGGTATTTTTGTTTCCGGCGTTTTGACTTCGGCATGTTTGTTTTCAGTGCTTTTATTTTCACATTTTGACTTTGGTGTTTTTGTTTTTCAGTGTTTTGACTGAGGTGTTTGTGTTTACAGTACTTTGATTTCGGGATTTTGACTTCGGTGTTTTCTTTTTCGGAGTTTTTGTTTTTTTGGTGTTTTTTTCATTGTATATGGTTTCGACGTTTTAACTTTAGCGTTTTTGTTCTCGGTGTTTTTGCTTCCGGTTTTCGGTGTTTTTGTTTTCGGAGCTTTTGTTTATCGGCGTTTATATAATCGGCGTTCGAAAATACACATTTGTTCTATAGAAATGGCTATAGCAAACGAAAAAACAAAAATACAAGCTCCTTAAGGTGAAGATTAATCTTGTCGGAGTTGTAATAAGGCCACAATTTAATTTTGAAAATTGCAATTTTCCCACAAGAAATACATTATTGCGCAATAATTTTTGCATTGTGCAGACAAGACGTGTGCTGTGCCTGGGTTGACAGTGACTAGTGGTGGAGATACCAGTTGCTCCCTGAGATCCGTCGCATTAATATCCATACTTTTCGAGTTGGAGGTACTTGGGGGATGTTTATAGTGAGTAAAACGCTTGTCAAAACCGCTTGTAGCGCCCGGAGCGACCCGGAGGGTCAGGCGCAACTACATCAAAAGTCAGATTTACACAAAAAGTGATTTTTTTCCAAAATTTGTTGTCAGAACTCAAATTTAATTTTTTTATTAGGTAATCACACCGTTATCTTTCATAATTCGTTGTAAAAAACGAGATTATGGTATCTTTACTGTCCCTACAATTTATTCTAATTTTAGTGGGTGAGGTTACAGATCAAAAGAGCCAATGACAAAACTGCATTCTAAATTAATTTTCAAAGCCGTTTTTTTCAAAAATTTGTGAACCGACCGCAAATTTTATTTTTTTTTATACGCTAATTAGACCATAATCTTTCATAAACCACTTCTAAAATAGTAAAAATCACTGCACCCTGAGGCTGGAAATTAAATTTTTCCGATTTTACCTACGAAAAACTGTCAAGCGGCTTTCCAACGTTTTCCCCAGTCCCAGAAGTATTTTTTGAACTTTACACAACCCAAAGTGTCGATTTTTGTAGCAAAAAGGCTATAGAAATGTTGAGGATTTTTTGAGAAAAAAACAAAGGGTTAGTCCCTTTGAAACTTTAGTCTTTTTTGCGACATAAAATTAAAAGTTCCAAAACCTCAAAGATTTACCGTGAACACGGAAACACCCTGTATGACTATTAAATTTTTTGTACCGACCTTATTTTGGAATTTTCAGAAATGGGTTGGTTCTCCAAAAAATTAGTAGACTAAAGTTATAGGCCTTTAAATATTCTACCGACCTTATTTTGGGATTTTCTGTGAAATGGGTTGGTTTTCCAAAAAAAATTAGTAGACTAAAGTTATAGCCCTTTAAATATTCTACCCTAATTGGACCGTTAGTTTTTTGTAAGTAGTTTCGATTAAAAGATACAAGATTCGCAAGAAAAACCAAAAATAAAACTTGCAAGTTTTTTGACATTTTACTCTTAATTTAATTCATATCTCGAAATCTGTTCATCCTAGACAATAGAAGGTTATAACCTAATTTATAGATAAGCGAATGATCTTTAAAAAAGTTCTAATCTGTTCAGTTTAAAAAATCAATAATATAGGAGCTATGACCGTTTGAAATCAGAAATTCAAAAAAATGCTTTAAAGGGAGGTACCCCCCAAGGGTTTGGACTTGGACAAAAATTTTATTTAGAAATTTGTCTTAGAAAATGTCCTTTATCACCACCTCACTAGTTCTCCACGGTGACACCCTGTATATTTCATTTCAGAGCCAGCGTAAAGGGTTTGCTGTGCTTGCATGATGATCGATCGCAGAAGATTACCTTTGTTGTACCTGTGATCATGGAAAGGAAATGGAATTTTCCTGTAAATGTGACAAAATAGGAACATAATGCTTACCATAAGCGTACTACAAAAGAGGGTCTATGTAACTGAACTTAAAAATAAAATCATAGCAATTATTGGCAAGATCGCTAACTTAATCAATTTATTCAAAATGTCATTACACATTTTATGGCACCCAACGCAAGGGCTAGAATGTCGCCAACGCATACAAACAGTTATACATTAATTTATTTAAAATAATTGTAAATATTTATTAACTTGTGAAATTATATGTTGAATAAAATATTTTAAAAATTACAAGTTTAGTGAAATATGAAAATTTTAATAGATTTTCATTCATTTAGAGATAGTTTAATTGACGAGTTCCTGAAAAGACAAAAACTATTTAAAATATTTTATTTAAAATATCATAGAATATTATTTTATGCACCCGATGCTACGACTTTCATCGTAGAGTTGCAATTCACAATAATTATCATTCCATTCCAATATATACATTTTTTACATCTTTTTGAACAATGAAAATAAAATCTCACACTTTCTTAAACGAACAAAATTTTCTCGAGCTTACCATTACAGAAATTTTGAATTCCTCCGTACCCTAAGTTATAACCATAAATTTACCCAAGTTTCGTTTGATTCGTTAACTTAAGTTACGAGTAACATATTGGTTACCGAACAGATCAAAGCATAAAAGTATCAATCTACCTAATTATGAATTAGATAGCACACAATTTTCGTTAATTTTTAATAAATGCACAAATTAATTAAAACAAAAAGTTTGATCCATTGGGGATGCAATCTACGCTACTGGAATTGGCAATTATTTCTAGCAAAAACTGAGAGCATTTGTTTTTGACACAAAAAGTTAATAATTTGGGTAAAGAAAACAAAAGTTATCCTAAACTAAATTACCGTTTGTATCGTTCATAAATGTTTTTTGGTGATTTCGCCAATGATTTACAGATTTCGATTTCGAACTTTACGGTAGCAATTTTAAAACACATATTTTTTCTTGCAGTATGCTTAGGATCATTATCATGTTGAAATATTCATGTTCGAGGAAAATGATCGTCTACATAATATTTTTGAAAATCTAAATTTTAATCTTTGTTTGTTTGTGTATTTATACTTTCTAGTTTCAAATGTTTCTTTATACAGGCGCGAGTTTTTAAATGTTTTTTCAAATGCGACTTTTGAACGAATTTATAATCGCAAATTGCACAGGAGAACGGCTTGTCACCGGTGTGAGTATTTAAGTGCTTTTTTAAATTTGATTTGTGAGCAGATTTATATTCACAAATTCCACAAACAAACGGCTTCTCGCCGGTGTGTTTTTTCAAATGATTGCGTAACGCCGATCTCTGTGTACATTTATACTTGCAAATGTGACAATTAAACGGTTTTTCCCCCGTGTGACTTTTAAATGAAAATTCAAACTCGATTTTCGTACATATTTAGATCCACAAATTTCACAAGAAAACATTTTCTCACCAGCGTGAATTTTTAAATGAACCTTTAAAGCTGCCTTTTCGACTGATTTATAGTCACAAATTTTACAAGTGAACTTTTTCCTCGTGCCGCTGTGCAGTTCTAAATGCCTTTGTAATTGAACTTTTTGTACAAATCCACCGCCACAAATTTTACACAAGAAAGATTTCTCTCCGGTGTGAGTTTTTAAGTGAATTTTTAAATTTGCTTTGTGAGAACATTTACGGCCACAAATTTCACATGTAAACGGTTTCTCGCCAGTATGAGTTCTGAAATGAATAGTTAAAGTTGATTTTTGTCTACATTTATAATCACAAATTTCACAATTGAACGGTTTTTCGTCGGTGTGAGTTCTTAAATGCGTAGTTAAAGCCGATTTATGTGCAAATTTATATCCACAAATTTCACAAGTAAACGGTTTTTCACCTGTATGAATTCGTAAGTGAATATCTATCGTTGATTTATACACACATTTATAGTCACAAAATATACAACTAAATGGTTTATCGCCAATATGAGTTTTTAAATGGGCTTTCAATGACCGCTTATGTGTATCTAATTGCCCACAAACAGCACACTCGAATAGTTTCGTACGCCTGGATCTTCTTGCGGGTTTCTCCTTTTTTAATTGTTCAATATCGCCTTCTTCTTTAATGTCGATGGAATGGTGCAGATCGCCTTCCTCTTTAACGTCAATGAAATCGTGTAGATCTTCCGTTTTAACATTCGAGTCGTCCAACTCTTCGGTTTTAATTTTGTAACTGCTACTTGGATTATGCGGAGTCTTTACATCTTCATCAATGTATTCCGTCAGATGTAACTCTTCCGAGGGTATCACTTCAGCCATATCTGCAAACAGATTGCATTAGACAGAAAATCTTTAGTAAATTTCAGTTCTTCTTCTTCTTTTGTGCCATATCCCGTCACCCGGACGTTGGCGATTCAACTTTAAATTACCACAGAATAATTTACTATAAAAATAAGTGCGTACCTAAAAATTTGTGAGTACCTGTATATAATAATTTCTTCTGTTTCGATTGTTATTTACTTATTTATTATGTTTAACCTTGAAAATTTATCTTTTGTTTCAGTGCCACACTGTCGGTCTGCTGTGTTGGGTTATGTAAATTTATTAGTAGTTAATCGAATTATAAATAAAAAATGCAAATCGGTGATGCAGAATAAATTATTCTAGCAAACAGGTGAGGTTAGCTAATCAATAAAATGGTTACTTGAGTATTAGAATATTATGCTACTAATAATAATTTTTCTTACCAAACAATTTATTGCGTTGATTACACGTCATCGGTTTCCAAATTGAACTGTTAGATAAATCGATTTAAACACAACTTGAGAATGGCGAAAGTTGCTTTCCTCTTTTTTGGCATTGACTTTGGTTTAAAATCATTGATAGAGTAACTTAGGGATTCTCTATATTTTCATACCTGCAAAACGGCATTACTAATGTGAGGATAGTGTAGTAGCAACAAATGCAAATTGCAGTAATAAATTGTTAATTTATATTAGCGTCTCAATATAGGGAAACTAAACTGATTTAAATTATTTACTAAGATTTTCCTTAATTATTATATCAATGTTTATTATTCAACTGCACCGGCATCTATTTCAATAGTTCTTACTGCTTAATAAATATGATAAAGCGACATCTGATATTTGCTCTATGAAGGTTAACGGGAGAGGAGGATGAATTTAGTAAAACTTCTAATAAGACCACAATTTAATTTTGAAAACCATGATTTTCCATAAGAAACACATGAAAGTGTATTATTGCGTAATATTACGTTATATTTAACCATATTCTATCACCAGTACGTGCGTTCTATCCGTTGGATCAACATTTACACTTGACATACGCAACCACGGCAAATCTCTTTTGCATTCTTAAAATACAAAAGTTTAATTTGTTTTGCATCAGTCGCAGGATTTCATCAAATTTTCCGAAACAAATTCTCTAACTTTTTCCGATTTTCCCTGATTAAAATTGATTCTTTTTCCTATCTTTCAAAATTTAGTAAAAAAATCAAGTATGTATCGATTATTATTATACCAAAAAATAGTTAAATTGCTAAACAAACTAGTTCAATTGTTATACAAAACAGTTGCAAATAACAAAGTTTTTGCATAAAACAGTTGTTTTTAATTAACAAACAATTGCACTTTTGGTATTTCGACATTAGCTCCCTACGTTAAACAGGATATTAGTAATCGATTTATTGAATCAATGATAATTGCATTGTTGAATAAAAAAACAAATGCAAAATAATTAAATTATTAAACTAAAAATAATTGAATTCCTGATCTAATCAGCTGAATTATTAAACAAAAAACAAATAAATTCTTAAACTAAAAACAATTAAATCATTAAACTAAATACAATTAAATTATTAAAATAAATACAATTAAATCATTAAACTAAAAACAATTGAAATGTTGTATAAAGCAATTGCAAAACAATTAAATTATTAAACTGCAATTAATATACCACCTGAATTATTGAACAAAAAAACAAATGAATTATTAAATTAAAAACAATTACATCATTAAATTAAAAACAAATGAAATGTTGAATAAGGCAATTGCAAAACAATTAAATTATTAAACTGAAAATAAATAAATTCCTGATCAAAGCAGCTGAATTATTGAACAAGAAACAAATGAATTCTTAAATTAAAAACAATTAAATCATTAAACTAATTACAATTAAATCGTTAAACTTAAAACAATTGAAATGTTGTATAAAGCAAATGCAAAACAATTAAATTATTAAACTAAAAATAAATGAATTCCTGTTTATACTACCAGTTGAATTTTATACCATAAAAACAAATGAATTATTAAACTAAAAACAATTGAAATGTTGAATAAAGCAAATGCAAAACAATAATTAAATTATTAAACTATAAAAAATTAAATTCCTGATCAAACCAACCGAATTATTGAACAAAAAAACAAATGAATTATTAAACTAGTATAAACAACTAAATCATTAAACTAAAAACAATTAATCGAAAGGTTGAATAAAGCAAATGCAAATCAATTAAATTATTAAACTAAAAATTAATGAATTCATGATCAAACCAGCTGAATTGTTAAAAAAAGGAACAAATGAATTTCTTAAACTAAAAACAATTAAATCATTAAACTAAAAACAATTGAAAAGTTGAATAAAGCAAATGCATAACAATTAAATTATTAAACTAAAAACAATTTAATCATTAAACTAAAAACAATTGAAATGTTGAATAAAGCAAATGCAAAACAATTAAATTATTAAACTAAAAATAAATGAATTCATGATCAAACCAGCTGAATTATTAAAAAGGAACAAATGAATTTCTTAAACTAAAAACAATTAAATCATTAAACTAAAAACAATTGAAAAGTTGAATAAAGCAAATGCATAACAATTAAATTATTAAACTAAAAACAATTAAATCATTAAACTAAAAAACAAATGAATTCTTTAACTAAGAACAATTGAAATGTTGAATAAACAAATGCAAATCAATTAAATCATTAAATTAAAAATAATAAATTTCCTGACCAACGAACTGAATTATTGAATAAAAAAATAAATTTCTTAGCCTAAATCATTAAATTAAAAACAATTGAAATGTTGAAAAAAGCAAATGCAAAACAATTAAATTATTAAACTAAAAATAAATAAATTTTTGATCAAACCAACCGAATTATTGAACAGAAAAACAAATGAATTATTAAACCAAATACAATTAAATCATTAAACTAAAAACAATTGAAACGTTGAATAAACCAAATACAAAACAATTAAATTATTAAACTAAAAATAAATGAATTTTTGATCAAACCAGACAAATTATTGAATCAAAAAGCAAATGAATTATTAAACTAGAAACAATTAAATCATTGAATTAAAAACAATTCAAACGTTGAAGAAAGCAAATTTAAAACAATTAAGTTGTAAAACTAAAAATATATGAAATCCTGATCAAACCAGGTTAATCATTGAACAAAAAACAATTAGTCATTATTAAACTAAAGACAATTGAAATGTTGAGTAATGCAAATGCATAACAATTAAATTATTAAACTAACAATAATTGAAAATTTGAATAAAGCAAATTCGAAACAATTAAATTATTAAATAAAAAATATTAATTCCTGATCAAACCTTCCGAATTATTGAAAAAAACCAATACCTTTTTAAACCGGAAGCAATTAAATCATTAAACTAAAAACAATTAAATGAAATGTTGAATAAACCAAATGCAAAACAATTCAATTACAAAAAATAAAAATAATTGAATTCATGATCGAACCAGTTGAATTATTAAAAAAAAGGAACAAATGAATTATTAAACCAAAAACAATTAAATCAATAAACTAAAAGCAATTAAAATATTGAATAAAGCAAAAATAATGCAAAACATTGAAATTATTAAACTAAAATTAAATGAATTCCTGATCAAACCAGCTGAATTATTGAACAAAAAACAAATGAATTATTAAACTAAAAACAATTAAATCATTAAATTAAAAACAATTGAAATGTTGAATAAAGCAAATGCAAAACAATTAAATATTAAACATAAAATAAATGAATTCCTGATCAAACCAGCCAAATTATTGAACTAAAAAACAAATGAATTCTTTAACTAAAAACAATTGAAATGTTGAATAAACAAATGCAAATCAATTAAATCATTAAACTAAAAATAAATAATTTCCTGATCAAACCAACTGAATTATTCAATAACTAAAATAAATTTCTTAAACTAAATCATTAAATTAAAAACAATTGAAATGTTGAAAAAAGCAAATGCAAAACAATTAAATATTAAACTAAAATAAATGAATTTCCTGATCAAACCAACTGAATTATTGAACAAAAACAAATGAATTATTAAACTAAAACAATTAAATCATTAAATTAAAACAATTGAAATGTTGAATAAAGCAAATGCAAAACAATTAAATATTAAACATAAAATAAATGAATTCTGATCAAACCAGCTGAATTATTGAACAAAAATCAAATGAATTCTTTAACTAAAACAATTGAAATGTTGAATAAATAAATGCAAATTAATTAAATTATTAAACTAAAATAAATAATTTCTGATCAAACCAACTGAATTATTGAATAAAAAAATAAATTTCTTAAATTAAATCATTAAATTCAAAACAATTGAAAGGTTGAAAAAGCAAATGCAAAACAATTAAATATTAAACTAAAAATAAATGAATTTTGATCAAACCAACCGAATTATTGAACAAAAACAAATGAATTATTAAACTAAAACAATTAAATCATTAAATTAAAAACAATTGAAATGTTAAATAAAGCAAATGCAAAACAATTAAATTATTAAACATAAAAAAATCAAATTCCTGATCAAACCAGCCAAATTATTGAACTAAAAAACAAATGAATTCTTTAACTAAAAACAATTGAAAGGTTGAAAAAAGCAAATACAAAACAATTAAATTATCAAACTAAAAATAAATAATTTCCCGATCAAACCAACTGAATTATTGAATAAAAAAATACATTTCTTAAACTAAATCATTAAATTAAAAACAATTGAAATGTTGAAAAAAGCAAATGCAAAACAATTAAATTATTAAACTATAAAAAATTAAATTCCTGATCAAACCAACCGAATTATTGAACAAAAACAAATGAATTATTAAACCAAATACAATTAAATCATTAAACTAAAAAGAATTGAAATGTCGAATAAACCAAATACAAAACAACTAAATTATTAAACTAAAAAAAAATGTATTTTTGATCAAACCAGCCAAATTATTGAATCAAAAGTAAATGAATTCTTTAACTAAAACAATTGAAATGTTGAACAAACAAATGCATATTAATTAAATCCTTAAATTAAAATAAATAATTTCCTGATCAAACCAACTGAATTATTCAATAACAAAAATAAATTTCTTAAACTAAATCATTAAATTAAAAACAATTGAAATGTTGAAAAAAGCAAACGCAAAACAATTAAATTATTAAACTATAAAAAATTAAATTCCTGATCAAACCAACCGAATTATTAAACAAAAAAACAAATGAATTATTTAACTATAAACAATTAAATCATTAAACTAAAAACAATTAATTGAAATGTTCAATAAAGCAAATGCAAAACAATTAAATTATTATTAAACTAAAAATAAATAAATTTACGATCAAACCAGCTGAATTATTAAAAAAAGGAACAAATGAATTTCTTAAACAAAAAACAATTAAATCATTAAACTAAAAACAATTGAAAAGCTGAATAAAGCAAATGTATAACAATTAAATTATTAAACTAAAAATAAATGAATTCCTGATCAAACCAGCTGAATTATTATTAAACAAAAAAACAAATGAATTATTAAACGAAAAACAATGAAATCATTAAACAAAAAAACAATTAAAATACTGAGTAAAGCAAATCCAAATGAATTAAGTTGTTAAACTAAAAATAAATAAATTCCTGATCAAACTAGCTGAATTATTAAACAAAAAACATATAAATTATTAAATTGAAAGCAATTAAATAATTATTAAATTAAAAACAATTATTTGAAATGTTGAGTACAGCAAATACAAAACAAATAAATTATTAAAATAAAAATAAATGAATTCCTGATCAAACCAGCAGAATTATTGAACAAGAAAACAAACGAATTATTAAACTAAAACCAATTAAATCAGTATTAAACTAAAACAATTAATTGAAATGTTAAATAAAACAAATGCAAACCAATTAAATTATTAAACTAAAAATAAATGAATTCCTGATCAAATCAGCTGAATTATTATTGAACAAAAAAACAAATATATTATTAAACGAAAAACAATTAAATCATTAAACAAAAACAATTGTAATGTTGAATAAAGCAAATGTAAATCAATTCAAAAATTATTGAAAAAAAATAAATTATTTAACTAAAACAATTAATTAAAATGTTGAATAAAACAAATGCAAATCAATTAAATTCTTAACTAAAACTAAACAAATTTCTGATCAAACCAGCTGAATTATGAACAAAAAACAAATAAATTATCAAACTAAAACAATTAAATCATTAAACTAAAAACAATTAAATCATTAAACTAAAACAATTAATTGAAATGTTGAATAAAGCAAATGCAAACAATTAAATTATTAAACTAAAAATAAATGAATTCCTGATCAAATCAGCTGCATTATTATTGAACAAAAAAACAAATAAATTATTAAACGAAAAACAATTAAATCATTAAACAAAAAACAATTATAATATTGAATAAAGCAAATGTAAAGCAATTCAAAAAAATTATTGAAAAAAAATAAATAAATTATTTAACTAAAACAATTAATTAAAATGTTGAATAAAACAAATGCAAATCAATTAAATTCTTAACTAAAACTAAACAAATTTCTGATCAAACCAGCTGAATTATGAACAAAAAACAAATAAATTATCAAACTAAAAACAATTAAATCATTAAACTATAAACAATTAAATCATTAAACTAAAAACAATTAATTGAAATGTTGAATAAAACAAATGCAAACCAATTAAATTATTAAAATAAAAATAAATAAATTCCTGATCAAACCAGCTGAATTATTATTGAACAAAAAAACAAATGAATTATTAAACGAAAAACAATTAAATCATTAAACAAAAAAACAATTAAAATACTGAGTAAAGCAAATCCAAATGAATTAAGTTGTTAAACTAAAAATAAATAAATTCCTGATCAAACTATTAGCTGAATTATTAAACAAAAACATATAAATTATTAAATTGAAAGCAATTAAATAATTATTAAACTAAAAACAATTATTTGAAATGTTGAATACAGCAAATACAAAACAAATAAATTATTAAAATAAAAATAAATGAATTCCTGATCAAACCAGCTGAATTATTAAAAAAAACAAATGAATTATTAAATAAAAAACAATTAAATCATTAAACTAAAAACAATTGAAATGTTGATAAAGTAAATGCAAAGCAATTAAATTATTAAACTAAAAACAATTGAAATGCTGAATAAATCAGTTGAATTATTAAACTAAAACCAATTAAATCAGTATTAAACTAAAAACAATTAATTGAAATGTTAAATACAGCAAATACAAAACAAATAAATTATTAAAATTAAAATAAATGAATTCCTGCTCAAACCAGCTGAATTATTAAAAAAAACAAATGAATTATTAAATAAAAACAATTAAATCATTAAACAAAAAACAATTGTAATATTGAATAAACCAAAAATGTAAAACAATTCAAAAAAATTATTGAAAAAAAAAATAAATTATTAAACTAAAAGCAGTTAAATCTTTAAACTAATAACAATTAATTGAAATGTTGAATAAAGCAAAATACAAAACAAATAAATTATTAAACTAAAAATAAATGAATTCCTGATCAAACCAGCTGAATTATTAAAAAAAAACAAATGAATTATTATATCAAAAACAATTAAATCATTAAACTAAAAACAATTGAAATGTTGAATAAAGCAAATGCAAAACAATTAAATTATTAAACTAAAAACAATTGAAATGCTGAATAAATCAGTTGAATTATTGAACTGATCAGTTGAATTATTGGCAAAACAGCCTAATTGTATTATTATTATTTAATGGTAAAATAGGGTTCTTAGTGAATTTTCTAAATCAAATTCCTTGACTTTTCCAGATTTTTCCTGATTAATATTTATAATTTTCCTTGACTTTTTAGAACTTGGTAAATTAATTTTTATAATTTCAAATTTTATGCAAAATAAAAGCTTACAAAAATAATAGAATTGTAGTAAAATCTTTGAGTTGTTAAAGAACTGTAAAATTGCGAACTTATTATACGTACTTATTCAACAAAAAACAATTGAAATATTAAATTAATAATAAACAAAAAGTTTAACAAATCAGTTGAATTATATTGAACAAAGCAATTATAATTTTGGGGAAAATAGTAGCTTTTTCTTACATAAAATAGATGAAACAATAAAAAACAACAAAGCATTTAAAAAATCGATCAATTATTGAATCACTGAAAATTGAATTGTTGAATCAAGGATAATTCAATTGTTGTACAAAAACAATTAAATTATTATAACTGGTAAAATAACATAAATGTTGAACCAAGCAGCATTTTTGAAAAAAGCAGTTGGTAATATAATCGCGACCTTCGGCGATTTCATCATGTACTGCGCATAGATGGCGCGACTACGATTTATTGATTTAAAAGGTCTGTTCATTTATAATCCTCTAGTTCGGTAAGAAAATAAATAAACTGTAATATTATTTTATAGTCAAATATTCGCGGAGTTTAAATTTGAAGTTGATTTGAATTTAGCGCGTTCTTAAACATTGGTCCCGCCGGCACGGTACGGTAAGAGAGGATAGCGCGTAGCGTCTTTTTCGCTAAGCTTCACTTGTTGGTGGGTAGTAAAACGAAGTGTACGGTTGTAATATCAATGCTACTTTAACTGTGTTTTAAAATTTTAATTTACAAAGATTTTGCAATTATTAATATTTAAATTTGTATGATTTCAATTAAATTTGTGTGAATTAAAAATTACTGTTAGTACAATTTTATGTAATATTAGCGAAAAATCAAGACTTTGATTTTTAAGGGAAATTCTTTGTTTAATGAGAGCCGACGTATTGATTTTTGTGGCAATGGCTTTGTCTATGTTTGTTTTATTTTCTAAGATGGCTTGGTGGCTCTACGTTTTAGGATAGCACATGTGTAGCTCGTTTGCGCACCCAGTTCGCGCTGCTTATTTATCTTTGATAACAACAGCGACGCTTTCGAATATTTTTTGGACGGAGCAAGCGTTTAATCTTATTGAGAATACATTAATTCTAAGTCGCCGGATGTCCAACGTCCCTGTCGTCAATCAGCCTTCATCCTTGATTAATCTTAACTGGAACACGAATTCACTGCTACTGGAGACTTTTCAACGTGCCGTTACCAACAACTACAACCGATCAGTTCCATCTCTACAATCTTCGATTAGTGTTTATAGTGCAAGTTTGCGGTAGTTTCCATCCGAGAATCTTTGGGTTCCCGCAGCTACCAGAATAAACCTGTATAAGGAGTATATTTGTAACTTCCTATCTAATCAGTAAGGTAAGATCTTATTATATTGTAGCAGCTGCCACTATTATTGTTCGATCTGTTTTGGATTCATTAGGAATTTTTTTATTACTTAATTAGACCCTCATCCTTTATAATTTGTTGTAAAAAACGAGATTCTGGGATCTTTACTGTTGCCACAATCTATTTCAATTTTGGTGGGCGGGGTCACAGTTCAAAAGAGCCAATGAGTAAATTGCATTGTTAATAAATTTTTAAAACCGTTTTTTTCAAAAATGTGCCGACCGCAAATTTTAATTTTTTTATACACTAATTAGGCCCTCATCTTTCAGAATCCACTTTAAAAATGGTCAAAATCGAATGACGGGTTTCTATTCCGTCTCCATTAAACAATAAAATTGTCGGAAGATGGCGCAACTACAAAAATGATTTGTTTATATAATTAATATTGTTAATTTAAAATACAAAATGGACGATTGTCACCATTTCCAAGTTGTCGCTTTGTGGTGGTACAGTATCGTTTTCTTTGACCACGTTCACTCAAATCGGTTGGATTAAATAGCTTAGCATTATCTGCACACGCTAAAGTGTATAATTCACAAATGTCGGTCTTTCACGTGGAAATGTGCTACTACTAATGGTTAGTAATTATAAATATTTTACAATGCACAATTTGGTTCTCCTAATCGCACCTTTTACAGATATGGAATTTCAAAATATGGCCAACATGGATCAAGTTTCGGCCTCTCCAAGTAATTCAAGCGGCAATTATGAAATTAAAACGGAGGTGCCGGAAGACGAGAAATTTAATTTAGAAGATTTGCATCATTCGATAGACATTAAAGAAGAAAGCAATAGTGAACAATTAACACCGAAGAAACCTGCAAAGAAATTCAACAACTCGAGGAGATTTGAATGTACAGTTTGTGGGTATACCGCTCCATTTAAATGTAGTTTAGCAAGGCATATTAGAACTCACACCGGTGAAAAACAGTTTAATTGTGGAATTTGCGAGTATAAATGTTCACGAAAAGATGCTTTACCACAGCATTTAAGAACTCATACCGTTCAGAAACCTTTGGTTTGCAAAATTTGTGATTACAAATGTTTACTAAAATCAACTTTAAATGTGCATTTAAAATTTCACAACGGTAAAAAACCGTTTGTTTGTGAAATTTGTGGGTACAAATCTATAGTAAATGCTAATTTAAGAACGCATTTAAAAACTCACACCAACGAGAAACCGTTTGCTTGTGAAGTTTGTAACAACAAATATTCGTATAAACGTAGTTTACAACTGCATTTGAAAACTCACATCGGTGAGGAATCTTTTGAATGTCACATTTGTGAGTACAAATCTTCTCGGAAGGTAAAGTTAATACAGCATTTAAAAACTCATACCAGATAGACACCGTTGCATCAGAAAATTAACATTACATTTATATTTGGATCTCGCGCTTTATTAGTGTAGCGGTTGACAGTTGGTATGCATCGGTAGAAGAGAAAATTGAGATGACGCAATTGAAAACGCAGCTTAATCGCTTGCAGTTACAAGAATTATTAATGCGTTAAACATTGTAAAACATTTTGTGATGTTAAGTCTCTTAATTTCTTTGTTCAAAATTTAAAAAAGATTATTCTTACAATTATTTATTTAAATAACAAATCTAACAATTAGAAAAATTGGTGTCAAGGTAAACCCATGTACTATTAAACCAAATTTAAATTTGGTGTTCATTATAAGTTAAACAACTTGGTCAAGCTTGCTAATTTTTCGAGATCACTTGAGAAAATTATTGAACTTTCTAGCTTGGCAATTGCTATCGAGTAAATAAACAACTTTCAACAATAATTTTCATACTGACATCCCATTGTATAATCAAAATTTTAAACCATTACATTGTAATATTATATTTATTAAATTATAACATAAAAATATTATATTTTTTAAATTTCGCGCACTTTACAAAATTAATTTAACATTTTGGGTTCATTAAATTCGTATCACACTGTATATTTGGTTTAATTACCATTAGTTGTTTTGACAAAAAATAGAATTTTAAAATTGTAATTAACATTAACCTATTTAACTGTAATAAGTTTTTTCTACGACCATCAGAGTAATCGGCAAATATCGCATTGACGACACACATAGTAACAAGTCCATTACGCACGGTGTGACGTCACCGTTACGTAATATCGTCGATCGCACGACTAGGGAATTTGATAATTTTACTATAATTGTGTTGGCTGAACTAATTCATTTTAGTTTGACAGCTATAATAATATACGTGCGTTTCTCAAGATTCATTTGTGTATTTATTTATTGCTATCGAATCAAGGTAATATTAATTTAATGAATATTATTCTAATTTTCTAACTTTTATAATTTTAGTTTTAAAATCATGTCGAGCAGCGAAGAAAGTTGTTGTACACCTCCTGATATAATTGCGCAAGCAAAAACTGCAACCACAAATTTACTACCAGCAAAATCTCGGGAGAGATATGAAGTGGTATATAAAAAATTTATGGATTGGAAACTTGGATTGAAAATGCTCCAGATAATAAATATTTATTTATGAAGGTATAAACTTTCTATAACAAACTTACATTAGCATTAATAATATCTTACTTCACTTTAGACTGTTCTTATCGTTGCTGTGTGTGGTGCCTGTAGAAAACAAGAATTACGAAACATGAAACCTGATCACGTTGAGGATACGGGAAGATCGTTAATTATAAATATACCAGATTCAAAACAAAACGCAACGTTCTTTTGTAGTGCCCGAAACTTTTATTCAACATGTAAAAGTACATGAACTTACGTCCTTTAGGTGACGATCTGAAATTGTTACCTTTTTTTCTAAATTATGTTTTTGTTATGTATTGTAATTTTTTGTTATAACTTTTAGTGTAGGTATTTTTTAATTTAATATAAACCTTTATCGATAATTTGTTTGGTGTTCCGACAGTTTTAATTTATTTCGATTACTTGTTTACTAAAATAAATCCGCACGGTCAGTTATTACATAATTATAGTCTATTTATTTCACTGAGAGACTAAATGTCAGATTCGTTAAGCATCCATCGTAGCTCGGAAGCTATTGATAATAGGGGTAACATACGGAGTACGGTGAACAATTGCACTCAAGCTATGATGAGTGACGAATTTGATTTTTACTCTCTCGTTGAAATTAAATGGACCATAAATTAGTATCTTAAGCAACAAGTTTAGTAAAATTGCTTTTATTACGAGGTTTATACAATTTTTTCGCATTTTGTGAAAATTTAACCTAAAATATGAATTTTGACGTTTGACTAAATTTTTCTGCGCGCGATCGATCTGAATTTTGCATACGCCTTCCTATCGATAATTTCTGGGGCGAGGGGGGAGAATTTTTTGCTCAGTTTTTCGATATCTAGCGCCGTTCTCGAGTTATTGCGAATTCAAAAAAATACAATTAAAAATTAAAAAATTTTTACATTTGTGTGGTCGTAGAAAAGTAGTATTTAACTCGAGTTGTAAGTATTACACACTGTGGAATTTATTCACTCGCCGCTTCGCGGCTCGTGAAGTAACTTTCCACGTCGTGTGTAATAGGCTTCTTACAACTCTCGTTACGTAATATACTATTACAGTATAATTTTACTTCCCTGTGCCACAGGGATTTTGCGCATATGTCAACATAACCTCAAAAATGGAATTTTGATGTGCAACCCAGTTTCTACTTTCGGCATGGACGGCATGATACCTTTGCATGGGTTAGAAAAATTTGATAAAAGTGTCAATAATTTCCACAAATATTGCGAAAATACAACAAATGAAGTGAGAGGCCTAGAACTGTTTCGCCATTCCATTGATATTAAAGAAGAAAATGTTCCAATTTTAGAGTATCGAGAGGATAACGTTGAGGTAACTATCTAGATTATTGTCCATTTTATTAACGATATGTTTATTATTCGATAGGAAGCTGGAAATCATTCAAATAGTTACTCGGAAATTGAGTGTAAGGTGGAAGATTTGCATCATGCAATTGATATCAAAGAAGATGCTTCGATTCAAGAATGTCAACCGACTAGGGAATGCAAGTTAAAAAGAAGTAAGAAAATCTTTATGTGTGACATTTGTGACTATAAATGTTCACGCAAAGGACATTTAATTGTACATTCAAGGAGACAGCACACCGGGGAGAAACCATTTGGGTGCGATATTTGTGACTTTAAATGTGTCGTTAAAGAAGGTTTAACGCTTCATTCAAAAATTCATACTGGCGAGGGGTTAATTCCGTGCAATATTTGTGACTACAAATGCACATCCATCGGACGTCTAAATATACACTTGGTCACTCATACCGGCGAGAAACCGTTTACATGTGAAATTTGCGGACACAAATCTACACAAACTGGGAGTTTAAAAAGACATTTAAGAACACACCGTTTTCGTGCCAAATGTGCAGTTAGGGGAACTTTGAGAAAACATGTAAAAACTCATACTGATAAGAAACTGTTTGTATGTGTAATTTGTGGCTATAAATGTTCACATGAAAGAAGTTTAAACATTCATACAAGAAAACACTTTGTCTAGTAAGACAATTTCACCTAAATCGAAAATTTTATCTTTCCGTTTTAAGAAAATCATTACGTTTATTGAAATATCGACCAAGAATTGTTTATCGGCTTTAGTAGCACTTTTCAAAATTTCTCTGTCGAAACTTCTGCGTGTAGTTCGTTAGATAGATATTTGATATATTTCTTTTGTTGTAAATATTATTTTTTATTTAAACATCTGTAAATATTTTTGACTTCTGCTTATAAAATAAAATATAACGCAGAAGCGATTAATTATTGGAAGAGTAATATTTATTAAGTTTAATTATTTATAAAAATATAATGGCCTTTGAGAAAATATTTTAATTTTTATACAAATGTTTTTCGAGAATTGTACCTACTAAATTTTGATCGTTTTTGCTAAAATTTTTGTCTATCCATTTCCATCGAACAATCTTCCGATTAATTTGATGAATTGGTTTTTAGACAAATTTAACCAAATAAAGAGAAGGAAAGCGAACCAAAACCTCAAGATGTCAATTAACCAAAAGCAAACCAGTGGCGACATTAATATCCAAATCTACTCTCCCAGTGGCGTTTCTAATTAACTAAACAGAAAATCAAAACACATAAAATAAACGAAGATAGCGTTAACGAATAAGAACGAAGAATAAACGAAATATAATATTACGAACTTAAATAGTTTTCGGTATTTTTGTTTTCAGGATTTTGACTTCGGCGTATTTGTTTTCGGTATTTTTGTTTTCAGCATTTTGACTTCAGTGTTTTTTTTTCGATGTTTTTGTTTATCGATGTGTCTTTGTTTATTAATGTATCTTTGTTTTCGGTGTTTTTCTTTCAGCATTGTGACTTCGGCGTTTTTGTTTTCAGGATTTTGACTTCGGTGTTTTTGTTTTTTTAGTATTTTGTTTTTCAATATTTTTGTTCCTTCAGTATTTTTGTTTTCAGCATTTTAACTACAGTGTTTTTGTTTACAATGTTTTTGTTTATCCATGTGTCTTTGTTTATTGATGTATCTTTAATTTCGCTTTCGGTATTTTTGTTTTCAGCATTTTGACTTCAGTGATTTTGTTTTCGATGTGTCTTTGTTTATTGATGTATCTTTGTTTTCGGTGTTTTGTTTTCAGCATTGTGACTTCGGTGTTTTGTTTTCGCTATTTTTGTTTTCGATGTTTTTGTTTATCCATGTGTCATTGTTTATTGATGTATCTTTAATTTTGCTTTCGGTATTTTTGTTTGTAGCATTTTGACTTCAGTGTCTTTGTTTTAGGTGTTTTTGTTTTCAGTAGTTTTATTTTCATCATTTTGACTACAGCGTTTTCGATTTCGGTATTTTTGTTTTCAGCATTTTGACTTCAGTGTTTTTCTTTTCCGGTGTTTTGTTTATTGATATATCTTTGTTTTCGTCGTTTTCGTTTGTAGAATTTTGACTTCTCTGTTTTTGTTTTCGGTATTTGACTACAGTGTTTTTGTTTATGGATATATGTTGGTTTTTGGCGTTTTTGTTTTCAGCATTTTGACTTTGGCTTTTTTGTTTTCCACATTTTTGTTTTCAGCATTTTGACTTCGGAATTTTTGTTTTCAGCATTTTAGTTATTAGCATTTTGACATCGGCGTTTTTGTTTTTGGTATTTTTGTTTTTGGCATTTTGACTACATTGTTTTTGTTTATCGGTGATGTTCGTTTTCAATATTTTTGTTTTTAGCATATTGACTTCAATGTTTTCAGGATGTTTTTGTTTTGAGTTTTGTTTATCGTTGTATACTTGTTTTCTGTATTTATGTTTTCAGCATTTTGACTACATTGTTTTTGGTTTTCGGTATTTTTGTTTATCGAAGTATTTTTGTTTTCTGCGTTTTTGTTTTTAGCATTTTGACTTTGGTGTTTTGTTTTATCTGTTGTAATTTTTGTTTTCGATGTTTTTGTTTATCTATGTATCTTTGTTTTCTGCGTTTGTATTTTTAGCATTTTGACTTTGATGTTTTTGTTTTAGATGTTTTTGTTTATCGATGTATGTTTGTATTTGACGTCTTTGTATTTAGCATTATTTTCCTTTTCTTTATGTTTTTGTTTATCAATGTAACTTTGTTTCGGCGTTTTGTTTAGCATTTTGACTGGTTTTTGTTTTAGATTTTTGTTTTTGATTTTGTATTGTCTTTGTATTTAGCATTTTTATTATTAACATTTTGACTTCAGTGTTTTTGTTTATCAATTATGTTTATCAATGTAACTTTGCTTTCGGCAGTTTTGTTTTCAGCATTTTGACATCGGCGTTTTTGTTTTCGGATTTTTGTTTTGGATGTATGTTTGTTTTGGGGTTTTGGGGATTTCATTTTTCAAAGTTTTGTTTTTCAGCATTTGACTTCAATTTTGTTTTCGTATTTTTATTTTCAGTTTTGCTTCAGTGTTTTGTTTCGATGTTTTTGTTTATCGATGTATGTTTGTTTTCGACGTCTTTGTATTTAGCATTTTGACCTGAAGTTTTGTTTCAGCATTTTGTTTCGTGGCAATTTTGTTTTCGGTATTTTTATTTTCAGCGTTTTGGCTTAGTGTTTTGTTTTCGATGTTTTGTTTATCGATGTATGTTTGTTTTGCGTCTTTGTATTTAGCATTTTGACCTCGGAAGTTTTGTTTACAGCATTTTGTTTTACATGGCAATTTTGTTTTCGGTATTTTTATTTTCAGCGTTTTGGCTTAGTGTTTTGTTTTCGATGTTTTGTTTATCGATGTATGTTTTTCGCGTCTTTGTATTTAGCATTTTGACCTCGAAGTTTTTGTTTCATCATTTTGTTTTCACATTTTGCTTCAGATTGTTCAAGTTTTGTTTTGTGTATTTTGTTTTCAGCAGTTTTGAGCATTTTCATGTTTTTGTTTTCATGTTTTGTTTATCGATGTATGTTGTTTGCGTCTTTTATTTAGCATTTTGACCTCGAAGATTTTGTTTGCAGTCATTTTGTTTTAGCATTTTGATTCAGTATTTTTGTTTTCAATGTTTTTGTTTATTGTGTTATGTTTGTTTTCAGCAGCTTTGTATTTAGCATTTATTTTGGCATCAAAGTTCTTGTTTTCAAGATTTTTGTTATTAGCGTTTTGACTTCAGTGTTTTTGTTTTTCGATGTTTTTGTTTATCGATGTATCTTTGCTTTCTGCGTTTTTGTTAGAATTTTGATTTTGGTGGTTTTGTTTTCAGCATTTTAATTGCAGTGTTTTGTTTTCGATGTTTTTGTTTATCGATGTATGTTTATTTTCGACGTCTTTGTATTTACCATTTTGACCTCGGAAGTTTTTGTTTACAGCATTTTTGTTTTCCGCTCGGCAATTTTGTTTTCGGCATTTTTATTTTCAGCGTTTTGGCTTAAGTGTTTTTGTTTTCGATGTTTTTGTTTATCGATGTATGTTTTTTGCGTCTTTATATTTAGCATTTTGACCTCGAAATTTTTGTTTGCATCATTTTTGTTATTAGCATTTTGACTTCAATATTTTTGTATCGATGCTTTTGTTTATTGATGTATGTTTGTTTTCAGCGGCTTTGTATTTAGCATTTATTTTGGCATTGAAGTTTTTGTTTTCAAGATTTTTGTTATTAGCATTTTGACTTCAGTGTTTTTGTTTTCAGCATTTTAATTACAGTGTTTTTGTTTTCGATATTTTTATTTCCGATGTTTTTGTTTGTCGATGTATGTTTTTTGTCGTCTTTGTATTTAGCATCTTAACCTTGAAGTTTTTGTTTGCATTATTTTTGTTATTAGCATTTTGACTTCAGTGTTTTTGTTTTCAAGATTTTTGTTATTAGCGTTTTGACTTCAGTGTTTTTGGTTTTCGATGTTTTTGTTTATCGATGTATCTTTGCTTTCTGCGTTTTTGTTAGAATTTTGATTTTGGTGTTTTTGTTTTCAGCATTTTAATTACAGTGTTTTTGTTTTCGATGTTTTTGTTTATCGATGTATCTTTGTTTTCACCATTTCAATTCAGTGTGGTTGTTTTTCGGTGTTTTGTTTATCGATGTTTTTTGTTTCTAGCATTTTGTTTTCGGTATTTTTGTTTTCAGCATTTTGACTTAAGTGTTTTTGTTTTTCGTTGTATTTTTGTTTTTGGCGTTTTGACGTGGAATTGATCTCTAATAAGATCGGAGTTATCAAATATTGTCAAAGTAATCAAATAAATTGAAATGAGAATCAGAATAATTTCATAGAAAACTAACATCGTTTTGGGAATTTAGTGCACTTTGCGGTGAAGTTTAACCCATTTCTTGTTTTCCTCTATCGATTTTAGCGAATTTGGTGAAGTAATCTACTTTGTCTTATAGAAACCCGGAAGCTGCATATGCGATTTTTTGGTGCCGCCCCATATCCAAAAGGACAGCACTTTGAGCCCAGAGACATCTTATGCCTAGTTTGGGAGTGTAGTAACAAAGTGTGGCATTTTACCAGTCTTCTCATGATGCCGCCATTTAGGCTAAGATGAGATCGCATTTCCTAGCCACATCGGAAGTTGGCCTTCAGCGGCTAACCTCGAAGAACAAACCTTTGTAGAATAAACATCACATTTTAAGGATGGAGCGCGCCGATTAGATGCTTAGCCGGAAAGTTTTCTAGGTTCGTAGTGGTTCAGCCTTTTCGAACTGGGTTATATAACCCCCCCCCTCCCAGGGGTAAGGGTTTAATGCTCAGGGTGGTATTTTTGGTTCCATTTAATAGGAATACTATAAATAAACTGAAACAAATTAAAAAGGCGGAGAGGAAGAAGAAAGAAGTTGGATGAAGAAACGAAGACGCAGCAATGCAAAAGAAGTTGATGACGACGACTTAGGGAAAAAATGTGAAATAGCAGACTAGAACAAAAAGACGGGAGAAAAACTAGCAAGTAAACATGAATTTCCTAGAAAAATAAGGTTAAAGAAAAAACGAGACGGGAGGAGTCCAGGAAGAAGTTGGTACATGCAGGAAGACTTTTGACAGGCTGACGGATGGAATAGCCAAGACTTGAAGAGAGGAAGAAAAAGATCTAAAAGCTAAGAAAAACGTTAGAAGTAAACCGAAAGATTCTGAAAGGTGTGGCTAATTAAAATTAAGTCCCTCAGAATAACGCGGACGGGTTTGTTGCTAATAAAGATACTCACGGAGGAGAAACCAGGCAAAGATTAGGAACGGAGTGTGTTTTGTAAGTAAGAAATTAAGGGTGGAATTAGCAGTTCAGCGCCCCAAAAATGTGTCTTTGATTAATTCTACATAATTTGTTATTTCAGTGCATTTGTATTTATCATTCTGATGTACAAAAAGAGGAAAACTCTGATGATGGAGCCATTAGATCGTCGTTGGATCATGTTATGTATGGATCATGTCATGTTTTACCACCTTGATTAATAATACACTATTAAATTGAAATTTACTATACAGGATGGAAATAATAGCAAAAGAAAGCAAGAATTTTTATTTGAATTAAATGTAAACATTGCAGATGTCACCCGAACGTCGCTTTTTCCCGTCAAGACATCGATGGGTTATTGCTGTATGGGAGACACTGCCAACAATTTTTTTATTTGGTTAAAGTTACGGCTTCTAAACCTATTTTGCAGCTAAAGTGTATTAAACTGTGATTTTATTTAAGTATTTTTCATTCACCAGATGCATTAATAAAAAATTAAAAGTATCTATTTTGCCGGCGCCGTTATCAACCTGCCAGTTACACTTCCACCTGTTGTCATGAGTTACGTTAGATTAAAATTGACCAGATCTTTTCATCGATAAGCGGTTTTTATTTAAAATTTTTGTGAAATTAATTATCAGGAACATAATTATCAAAGTACATATTTCGGGAACGGTTCGCCAAAAAAGTGGGTTACTGGTTTTGGAGGTTTGCCCAAAACCAGTGGCCATGGGTGTAATGTGTTGTAAATTATTTAGAAACGCAAATTCATATACAGGGGAAAATCGTAGTTACGGTAATATTTTATTGGCAAGTATTCAGTTGATAAAAGTTTGTCTACTTGTAGATTATACGGCATTGGATGCCATTTACATAGATCACAATCAAATTTTAAAAACAGCAGTTAGTGAAATTAAAGCTTATCTGGACACCCAGTATAAAATCCATTCAGAAAAAGAAGTGGTGCAAGATTTGGAAAAAGCTCATCAGACTGTTTCAACTAGAACTGAAGATAGCTGCTACCACATAAATCCTGATTGTCCTGGAATTTGTTTGATCATCAATCAGGAATATTTTTACCCCGAATGTGAGAATAAATACATGGTAAGTGGAAAATTTAAACTTTATGTCATGGTAGACAAGAAAAGATTTTCTTTTCCCAATTTTTTCTCGTTAATAATTTATAAATCAAGCTCAAACATACTCGACTAAGCGCGAATACGTCAGTTTTACTTTTTTTTAATCGGATAGATGGCACTTTATTTTAGGCTGAATTTTAAAAAGTCAGAGCGGGAAATTTGAAAAAGTAATCTTGGTGTTGGTTTTAAAAATTTTACCTGAACCAAATTTTTGCATAATATTGAGTTTTAGCACCTATTACCAGCAATTCGGTTATTGGAATCAAGAACAGGAACGGAATTTGATAAAAATAAGCTCGTAGACACTTTCAAAAAATTAAATTACGAAGTAATAGTAAAAGACAACTTGACCCACTTTGAAATGTTGGAAGTCATCAATCAACTGTTGAGTTAATTAAAGACCACTCCAGTTTATTTATTTATATTCTATCCCATGGTTTGGAAGGTATTTAAATGTTATTATTTGAAGTCGGATTAAAATTGAAACTTTTTAAGGTGAAGTCTTCGGTGTTAACACTATACCAGTAAAAATTGAAACCATTAAAGAGCTTATGTGTACTAAAACTTACAAAACTTAAAGGGAAAACCAAAAATATTGATTTTACAGTCTTGCCAAGGTCGTCAGCTTCATGAAGGTGAATATTTATTTATTTTTGGCCATGAACAGTGATTAATTTTGTGTATAGTTGGCGACGATGACGAGCATGAATATGCTATAGATGAAACTCCATGCGCTGAAGACTTGTTTGGGTTCCCTGCAGCACTTCCAGGCCGTCAGCTTCATGAAGGTGAGCAATTATTTAGTTTTTGCCGTGAAAAGTATTTAATTTGGTGCTTAGTTGACGTTGCTGACTATCACAAATATGCTAGGAATGCACCTTCTCCAAGCGCTGACGACTTGTTTGGGTTCTCTGCAGCAATTCCAGACCGTCAGCTTCATAAAGGTGAGCATTTCTTTAGTTTTGCCGTGAACAGTAATTAATTTTTTGTTTAGTTGACGATGATGACGATCATAAATATGTTACGAAAGAACCTCCAAGTGCTGCCGATTTGTTGGGGTTCTCTGCAGCAACTCCCGGCCGTCAGCTTCATGAAGGTGAGCATTTCTTTAGTTTTTGCCGTGAACAGTAATTAATTTTTTGTTTAGTTGACGATGACGAACAGGAATATGCTATAGGCGGACCTCAAGTGCTACGAATTTTTTGGGTTCTCTGCAGCAACTCCCGGCCGTCAGCTTCATGAAGGTGAACATTTCTTTAGTTTTTGCCGTGAACAGTAATTAATTTTTTGTTTAGTTGACGATGATGACGATCATAAATATGTTACGAAAGGACCTCCATACGCTGCCGACTTCTTTGTATTTTCTGCGGCAACTCCAGGCCGTCAGCTTCATGAAGGTGAGCATTTCTTTAGTTTTTGCCATGAACAGTAATTAATTTGGTGCTTAGTTGACGATGACGAACATGAATATGCTATAGGCGGACCTCCAAGTGCTACAATTTTTGGGTTCTCTACAGCAACTCCCGGCCGTCAGCTTCATGAAGGTGAGCATTTCTTTAGTTTTTGGCGTGAATAGTCATTAATTTTGTGTTTAGTTGACGATGACGAACACGAATATGCTATGGGCGGACCTCCAAGTGCTGCCGATTTGTTGGGGTTCTCTGCAGCAACTCCCGGCCGTCAGCTTCATGAAGGTGAGCATTTTTTAGTTTTTGCCGTGAACAGTAATTAATTTTTTGTTTAGTTGACGATGATGACGATCATAAATATGTTACGAAAGAACCTCCAAGTGCTGCCGATTTGATTGGGTTCTACGCAGCAACTCCAGACCGTCAGCTTCATGAAGGTGAACATTTCTTTAGTTTTGCCGTTAACAGTAATTAATTTTTTGTTTAGTTGACGATGATGACGATCATAAATATGTTACGAAAGAACCTCCAAGTGCTGCCGATTTGTTGGGGTTCTCTGCAGCAACTCCCGGCCGTCAGCTTCATGAAGGTGAACATTTCTTTAGTTTTTGCCGTGAACAGTAATTAATTTTTTGTTTAGTTGACGATGATGACGATCATAAATATGTTACGAAAGGACCTCCATGCGCTGCCGACTTCTTTGTGTTTTCTGCGGCAACTCCAGGCCGTCAGCTTCATGAAGGTGAACATTTTTTTAGTTTTTGCCGTGAACAGTAATTAATTTTTTGTTTAGTTGACGATGATGACGATCATAAATATGTTACGGAAGGACCTCCAAGTGCTGCCGATTTGTTTGTGTTTTCTGCCGCAACTCCAAACCGTCAGCTTCATGAAGGTGAGCATTTCTTTAGTTTTTGCCATGAACAGTAATTAATTTGGTGCTTAGTTGACGTTGATGGCGAGCATGAATATGCTATGAATGCACCTCCATCATGCCCTGCCGATTTGTTTGAATTCTCTCCAACTCCAAGTCGTCAACTTCATGAAGGTGAGCATTTATTTAGATTTACTTCTGAACAGTAACTTTTTTTTTGTTTAGTTGACGACAATGGTGAGCATGAATATGCTATGAATGGATCTTCTCCGTCCGCAGCCGATTTGTTTGTTTTCTATGCAGCAATTCCAGGATTTGCAGCTGTACGAGATAAACGGAATGGAACTTGGTTTATTCAATCACTTTGCGATAAAATGGAACACCAAGGTGACCTGTAGGTTTCCTTCTTCATTTATAATACCGGAAAGTTACAATTTTGCTAGTTGCAGTTTACATTTTGATGACATATGCACTTTGGTGCAACAAGATGTAACGAAGAAAAAATGGAAATCAAAGACTTCAACCCGTGGAATGGTTCCCATGAAAACCTCCACATTGACAAAATTCTTTTATTTGCCTCGAATTGGTACGACGAAATAGTTACGTTTTATTTGTTTTTATAAGTTACGTTTTATTTGTTTTTATAATTTTTTTTTTATATATTTCTTTATTTTTTGATATAATAAAATTGTTTAAAACTGTTACTTTTTGAAGCGCTTCTGTAGATAATGTTGACATTGTCCATCCATTTCTATGTCTCGGAAAACAATATCAAAAGTATGTATTGGTGGAACTACGAGGTAGCTTCGATCACGAGGAAGTGCATAGGATTCGGCAGGATCATCTGATCTGGGCGCTAGGAGAATCCTTCCAGCCATTCACCGAGAAAGGGTCCAGGACTGTTTTCCAACAGATATCATAAAAATATTAACTGATGAATAGTCAAAGGCAGTGTTTTATCGTGCGATGAGTTTTCCACCATCTGGAAGTGAGCTATGTTGATGCTATTATGATTGGAGGATAAACCACTCGAACATGGGCAAGCTATACGAACAATTTCTTCAACTTTCAATAACCGCAAGGAAATCCCACCGCTGCCACCACTGTAGAAGCTAGAGCTTTGGA